>JAQYXR010000041.1:0-318514 GCA_030545055.2 Neoaliturus tenellus | reverse complement strand
CCCATCACCTTGGATCATGATAAAGCTTGAATGACCTTGACCCACTTTTGGAAGGGTCAATGACCCCCCCCTCCCCCCCCCTCCCCCCCCCCTCCCCCCCTCCCCCCCCCGAAAAAATGGAGTCGATCCCCCCCCCCCTCCCCCCCTCCCCCGCCCCCCCCCGAAAAAATGGAGTCGATTCCCCCCCCTTCTCCCACTCCTACCCCCACTCCTTCCCCCACTACTCCGGGTGAACGACCGGTCATGACCTGAAAAATTAAAATGGCTATAACTTGATAACGGATTGACGGATTTAGACAAGCGATACATCATTGAAAAAGTCTATGTAAGACAAACATTTTGGTAAAAGAAGAATTTGGTTATTTTATTTTAGTCAAAAGTTATGCGAATTATTTTAAATAAATACCTTCTCTTTCCCCTTTTCCCCCACCTCCCAGGTAAATAATCAGTCTCGGCCAGCTGCTACCCCTCTCATTTGCATATTGTTATAAAAGATGCACCGACTGCGGCTAACATTTCATTCTGATTCCAGACGTTACGCTGCGAACTTGGAGCCACAACCATGTCATCTCTGCCAACTACAACTTCTACTTTAACTTCTACTTCTACTTCAACTTCTACTACGGCTGTTACTGCACCTAAGAAAACTCTTCGTCTGAAAAATCCTCCTGACTGGTACAAGAAGCAACTTGGATCCCAACCTTCAACTTCTGGAGCTATTCTTCCGCCAACCAACACTTCTAGACTTCGCAGTATTTTTTCACCACCTTCACCTTCGCCTTCAAACGACTCCGCACCACCATCAACTATGATGCCGCCACCGCAGAAACCAGTTCCCCGTCTTAATACCCCTTCAATTGAAACTATTGTTCATCGCCTTAGTACACCCATCATCCCACTATCACCATTGCCTCCTACCCCACCACTTACTATGCCTGAAGACCACACATATCATAAAACTAAATCCACTAAGCCTACTCCCAAACCTGCTCCTAAGCCTGCTCCTTCAGAGCAATTTCAATTATTACAAGAAGAGCGTCGTAGGGCATTTAGCCGTCCCACTACTTGCCCTGAAGTGCTCACTAGGGGAATTAAGAAAGGATCAGCTTGTGGTAGGAAATGTGTTAAAAACGAAAGTTTTTGCCATGTACATGTCGTAAAACACCTTTCTGAACCACAAATGACAGAAACCCCCACTATTGAATACCAATCCAAAATTATTGGTGTGAAAGGAAATAGGCTTAAGAGAGGTTGTGTTTATTTTTTTGAAAGTGTTATTGACAACGAACACATTTTGGCAAGTTGTAACGGCGAAAAATATAATATTAAAGTAATTGAATCCTTGCGCAAAGAGAAATCTGTTTATGAGTTAGACTCTAAAGACTATCTCCTCAGACACAAAGTGGATGGTATTACAAGGTGGGGGCGTAGAAAGTAAATTCACATAGTTTTTTTCCAAATTGTTGCTTAAAAAATAATGGGGGAGAAACACAATGCGTTATAGCGTTGTGTTTCTCCCCCATTATTTTTTAATACTCTAAGTCTTGTGACCTACTAACCTACTTCCATCCGAGTAGTAAGAAAAGTACTTCCCCCCACTCCTTTGGGTGGATGTCTGGTCACGGTCAGCTCTTACCCCTCATTTGCATACTATTATAAAAGCGGAGCGAGCGTTGGTCACTCCTTCATTTTGCTTCTACACGCCGCTCTTGTCGTTTCGTCTCTGCTGTTTACAATATTTCTTGCTTCAAAATGCCTCCTCATCTGAATGAAAATTTTAATTCTTCTGAAATTTCTGATGTTTTTGAACAATCTGAAGACACTTTAAGTAACAACAGTGAAAGTGAAGATGATGAGGACGATGATGATTATACTGTTGAACTTAGTGAAGAACGTAAAGTTATAGCAATTGATCCACAATTTCCATTTGATACAATAGAAAAGTTTATGGCTGAAGCTAATAAATGGTTGGACTCAGGATGTTATGTACGAATTGACTCTTTTATATTGTATGGTGATAGTCATTCTTTCCTTGTCACACCAAATGATAGAGACCGCATGTTGCAGTGGGCACAATCTATGATGGAGTGCTATGAACAAGGTGTGGACACTGGCGGCTATTTTCTTGCACAACTAGTGTAATAACAAAATTACCCTTCCCCCACCCTACACCCTATCCCTTTCAAATTCTATAAAGAAAGGGGAAAGGAGTGGGAATTATAAAATGGTGGGGGAATGTGTATAAATGCAGGTTGTTTGAAGAGACTTTTATTATTGTGGCTTTAGCAGAAACAACATGGAGTTTAAATCTTCAGCAAAAATAAGGAACAACATAATAAAGAGAGAAATTCGCAAGAAAGAAAAGATTGAACTTATAAAATTACAACTTATAATACCTTCTATTGAAATTGGATGTAGCAAAATAAAGACTTTGGTGAAAACTAACGAATATTTGTTACAATTGCTAAAAACAATCGAAGAATTGAAAAGCAAGAATGGACATTCTACATAGTAAAATTTGAACATTTTAATATAAATAAGTAAACCCAAAAAAGTAGATGTAGAATAGAGAGCGAGGAATAGATCACTTTGTGGTAATGGACTAACATGCCACTTAGTGCTCTATTCCTCGTTCTCGCGTTAAATTGGATTACCTTGACCTATTTGTTCGACTGTTAGAATTTGGTTAACACTGTTGAATTTCAGTTTTGAACTAACGTTTATTTTTGTTCAACTGTTAGAGTTTTTTAATACTGTGGAATTTTAGTTTTAAACTAACTTTTAATTTATGCTAATTTTTAGTTCAACTCTAGTTAATTTATGCACAAATTTAGTTTAACCAAGTGTCTGTGCTCTAACCATTTCTACCTAAAAGTAACTAGAATTAGTTGGGTGGGGGAAAGTTCGTTAAAGCTCGAATATAAAGAAGTATATACTAAAACTCCAATGGGAATAAAGAACACAAATGAACAATTAGTTTGTAGACGGTTAATATTTTTGTTCAAAACGTTTGATTTCTTTGGATAGTGAAGAAGATGAAATAGTGGTGGGGGAACCGTTATAAAAGGAGGAACATGAGAGCCCATTTCATTTCTTGGCGAAATTTCGAAGAGTAAACATCTCAACATGTATAGTTGTGATAAATGTTCGGAATCGTTTCACGATGAAATTCTATTAGACTGTCATAAAGAACTAATTCACAACAACCCAGAAGAAAAACAAGAACAACAAGAACAAGAACAAGAACAAGAACAAGAACAAGAAGAACAAGAAGAACAAGAAGAACAAGATGAACAAGATGAAATAACAGCAACATCTTCAACTACTTTACCGAATCTACAAGTATTTGCATTACCTGGTAAAGTAGTAATGCATCATAAGATTCAAAATGAAAACTTGAAGCAAGAAGAATTTATTAGAGAAGCAAAACCAATCATAAGTAAAACTTTAAAAGAAGAATTGAAAAGATTAAACTTTCTTAAATTTGGTTTACTACTAGAAGCTATGTTTATAAATGTACAAGAAGAATTATCACCAAGAGGATTCATAACAAAAAACCAAACTATCATGGAAAGTTCAGACATTGATTCAATAGTTGAGAACTGTATAGAAGAAATATTAACCAAAATTCAGGAACACGAAGGAAGAGGATCTGGATGGAGTCTTACAAGTATTGAAGGATTAGATATAAGGGTTCACAAACATGGATATGGACTAATGGGATCTAGTTACATTCCTCTGCCGAAAAGAATTGAAGATACAAAATCTTGTATTAATGTCAAGAATGAAGATAACGAATGTTTTCGCTATGCGATAACATCAAAATTTGTATTACGAAATGCACATAGACCCAACCAAGAATATGAAAATGAAAGACACAGGTACAATTTTCAAGGAATAACATACCCTGTTTCTGTAAAAGATATATCAAGATTTGAGAAGAAAAATCCTGGCACGTCTATTAATGTTTTTGCATTAGATAGTTCAAACAAAGTGTATCCTTTACGTGTGGCAAAAGAAGAGCTACCAGATCATACGGATCTACTATTACTAACAAGAGGTGATGTGTCTCACTATGTGTACATAAAAAAATTCGACTCTCTTGTTAACAAGCAGCTTTCTAAAGATCGACACAGAAAGTTAATTTGTAAGAGATGTTTTAATTTTAAACGAGATGGAGTACATGGAAGAGAATGGCTACAAGAGCACAAAAGGTTATGTAACAATAATTATGAAGCAAAGATTAATTTACCTTCGGAAAGCAAAGCATTTGTTACATTTGAAAAGGTTCATCATCAATACCGTATCCCTCTAGTTGTGTATGCAGACTTTGAATCAACACTTGTTCCTGTTGAAGATGAAAATTATGAAGCTCAAAAAAGTGTCAAGTATCAAATGCACAAACCAAACAGTTTTTGTTTAATGGTCAAATCAACATTATCAGAAGCACATTTAAACAGATATGGATTAACTTCAGAACCTTTAGTATATCGTGGTGAAAATGCGGAAAAAATATTTCTTGATCACTTATATTCAATAGCTGGAAATATGCAAAGATTATATACAAATATTGTACCAATGAAACCGATGGACGAAGAAGAAGAAATTCAACATGAAAATGCAACTCGCTGTTTCTTGTGCAAAAATGATTTTACTATTGAGAATTATAAAGTTAAAGATCATGACCACCTCACAGGTTATTATAGGGGTGCTGCTTGTAATAAATGCAACTTGAGCTATCGTTTACCACTATTTATTCCTGTGGTTCTGCATAACCTCAGCGGGTATGATGCTCATTTTATAATACATGAATTAGGAAGAGACAACGGTTCAATAGATGTGTTGGCTGAAACTTCAGAAAAATTCATAAGTTTTTCCAAAACAGTTGGAAACGTCAAACTAAGATTCTTGGATTCCTACCGATTTATGCCGTCGAGTTTGTCCAAACTTTCTGAAAATTTAAGGAAACAAGATTTTGTCGAAACAAAGAAGATTGTAAATAGCAACAAACTGGATCTGGTACTTCGGAAAGGTGTTTTCCCATATGATTACATAGACAGTTTAGAAAAATTCAATGAAACATCACTTCCAGCAAAAGAAGAATTCAAAAGTAAACTTTACGACATGGATATATCTCAAGAGGACTATGATCATGCATGTAGAGTATGGAACGAATTAGGATTTAGAACATTGGGAGAATATTCAGATTTTTATGTTAAATTAGATGTAACTTTACTATGTGATATAATGGAAGAATTTAGAAATACGTGTTTTGCAGCATATGGATTGGACCCTCTTCATTCATACACTTCACCTGGACTAGCATGGCAAGCCATGTTTAAAGAAACAAATTGTAAATTACAACTTCTTACTGATGTAGATATGGTTTTGATGTTAGAACCAGGAGTTCGAGGGGGATTGACACAAAGTGTAACCAGACATGTTAAGGCGAATAACAAGTATCTGCCCGATTATGATGCATCAAAACCAACAACATTCCTAGGTTATTTCGATGCAAATAACTTATACGGATGGGCAATGTCAAATCCCCTTCCATATGATAATTTTAAATGGATAGATCCAGAATCGATTGGAAACATTATGGATTTACCAAAGCATGGTGAAACTGGTTACATTTTTGATGTTGATTTTGAATATCCTGAACATCTTCACGATCATCATTACGATTTACCACTTCTTCCAAAGACTGAAATTTCCCCTACTGGAAGATGGCCGAAATTAATGATGACTTTAACCGACAAGTCTCGATATGTTGGACACTACTGTATGATACAACAAGCTTTAGACTTAGGATTGAGAATTACAAAAATTAATCGAGTACTACAATTTTCTCAATCTTGTTGGTTAAAACCTTACATCGACAACAACACAAGAAGAAGAGCCAACGCTACATCAAGTTTTCAAAAAGATTTTTTCAAATTAATGAATAATGCAATATTTGGCAAGACTTTGGAAAACAAAAGGAAACATAAGGATATCAAATTGGTAACTGATCCAGTAAAATTACAGAAATTGGTGCAACAACCAAACTTTGATTCATTTGTAATTATTAATGAAAATCTAGTTGTTATTTCCATGAACAAGAAGTCAGTTGAAATGGATCGTCCTTTGTATCTTGGAATGTCAATCTTGGATATTTCAAAAACACATATGTACGAGTTTCATTATAAGAAGATGGTTAACTATTATGGAAGAGAGAACATTGGTATTGCATATATGGATACCCATGCACTAATTTACTGGATTAAAACAAATGACATGTATGAAGATCTACGCACCTTTATATATAAAGATGATTTCGACTTTTCCGATTATCCTAAGCATCATCCAAATTACGACTATGACAGAAACAAGAAAGTATTGGGAAAATTTAAAGATGAAACGAATGGTGTGCCAAAGATGGAAATTGTAGCATTAATGTCCAAACTGTATTCGTTTCAACTGTACATAAAGGAGAGGAACGAACATCAAGTCACGAAGAAGGCCAAAGGAATAAAAACTTCTTTTCTTAAGAAGAATGTACAGTTTGAACATTATAAAAGATGTTTGTTTGAAAATGTTGAAACAACTGCAACGTTTAACACTATTAGAAGTTATAATCATCAAATTTTTAGTGTCAAACAAACAAAGTGGGCATTAAGCTACAAAGATGACAAGCGCCATATTTTAGAAGATAAAATTAATACTTTACCATTCGGCCACTACTCTCTAAACCCTATCGACCAGTAAACCTATTCTTCGTCCTCTACCTTCTTCCTTTTTCCTTTCCGTAAAGAAGAGGGGACATGGCAAGCCCAATGCCATGTTCCCTACTTTTACACAAATATGAAATGGCCTTGACCTATATTTAAACTATATAAATGAGAATAAACTATTCTATGGATCAGTATTTTTACATGCGGTGTACAAGCAACATCTGAAGATGGAAAGTGTGAAGGACAAGATTGTAAATGAACTACATAAACCAGCAAGAAGAAGATTTCCAAGAAGAAGTACAATCATTAAAGGAATGAATGATCTTTATCAAGCTGATCTCATTGAAATGATACCGCACAGTAAATTAAACAAAGGATTTAAATATATTTTAACAATTATAGACTGTTTTACTAAAATAGCTGACGCTTTACCATTGAAGGATAAGACTGGTAAAAGTGTTACAAAAGCTATGGAAACCACAATACAAAGAAATAAATTAAAAATTAAACATCTACAGACCGATGATGGAAAAGAATATTTTAATAAAGACTTTGGAGCTTTGATGAAGAAATATCAAATAAATCATTATTCTACAAATTCTGAAGTTAAAGCTTCAATAATTGAAAGATTCAATAGAACATTAAAAGGTGCGATGTATAAACAATTTTCAAAACGAGGATCATACGTGTGGTATGACATATTACCACAACTTATAAAAGAGTATAACAACAAATATCATCGTACCATTGGAATGAAACCTATCCAGGTAAATAGTGCTAATGCCAAAATTGTATTACAACGCATTAAAAATAATACAACACCGAAATTGGAAAAATTGCAACCAAAGAAGTTCAAGGTCAACGATAAAGTTCGTATAAGCAAATACAAAGGTGTATTTAGTAAAAGATATCTACCAAATTGGACTAATGAAGTATTGACAATTTATAAAGTGCAACCAACTATACCTGAAACCTATTTATTAAAGGATAACAAGGGTGAATTACTTCAAGGTGGATTCTACGGACACGAATTGTTGAAATCAACAGTTGGTGATGTATATCTTGTCGAGAAGATTTTACAAAGGAAAAAGGATATGGTTAAAGTCCGGTGGTTAGGGTTTGATAAAAGTGAAGACTCTTGGATTCCTTCAAAAGACTTAGTATAGTTGTTTAATAGCTCATTGTGTGTTTAACCTTTATACAAGATGGAGATTGTACAACAAAAAGATCGATTTAATATCAATAACATTGATGAATTGACAGTTGACAATGATAAGTTAAATCATGGAAAACATGGTGAATTACTACCAAATACGATAAGATGTCTAATAACTGGTCCTTCAAATTGTGGAAAAACTAATGTTGTTTTTAACCTTATAACTAATCCTAAAGGATTGCGTTTTAACAATATATATATTTTTTCAAAATCATTGCAACAACCAAAATATCAATTATTGGATAAAGTACTTGCAAGTGTACCTGAAGTAAATTTTTACAAGTTTAATGCCAGTGAAACAATTATGCAACCAAATGAAGCAAAACCATTTTCTATTTTTATATTTGACGATGTTTCTTGTGAAAATCATGACACAATAAGGAATTATTTTGCTATGGGAAGACATCATAATATTGATAGCATTTACATTGGTCAAACATACAGTAAAATTCCAAAACAACTTATAAGAGACAATGCAAATATGTTGATCATCTTCAAGCAAGATGAAACAAATTTAAAGCATATATATAATGATCATGTAAATGCAGATATGCCATTTGAAAAATTTAAAGAGATGTGTGGCAAAGCATGGAATAAGAAATATAGCTTTCTCGTTATTATGAAGGAAGAAGATATTAAAAATGGTAGATATCGTATAGGGTTGGATAAATTTGTATTTATGCGTTGAACTACCGATGCTACATCTAGTTACATGTTGAACTTCACAGTGTAAACATGGTGAATCAAGAAAAACTATTGAAAGAAATAAAATCACTGAGTGACTCTATTAGGATGAAGAATCGTGCATTGAGGATGGGTTTAAGTGAAAGAGAAGAATTTTTAGAGACTACATTTAAACCTATTACGGAACCTTTAAAACAGATATCAGAAACTATTGGTAAACCTCGTTATGAAGGAGATGTTTTACTACCAGTTTCTAAACAAGAAGTACAAGCATTAAAAAAAGAAGAAGATGATGATTCATATACAAGTGCTAGTGAGCAAGAAGAAACAAAAGAAGAAGAAGAACCAATTGTTGAAAAGGAAGAAGAACAGCCAATACCTGAAGCTGAACAATCTATTCCAAATTTAACTCAATTGAGTAGCGATATATTACAACATGGACCTCTTGGAAGAAAATATATAATGAAAATGCTACATGACATGAAATCAAACCCAAATTTGAGTAGATCACATGTATACGGAGCAAGAATTTATGGGAATGAATTGAAGATCGGCGATTCAAAGCTTGAAATAACACAAGACGATTACATCATTATTGGTGAGCATAGATATAAAGGAACTGTAATGTATTTATAAAAATTAATTGTAATATTCATAACCATAATTATATTTCAATAAGGTTTACTCTAACATTCGATAATTTAGTTCAGAGGTTGTTGCTCTCCAGAATCATACGATGTATCACGCTATATGACGTCACATGGTCTGATTTAAATAAAGTGATCCCATTGGTTACTTCCATCACGCCACATATCTGACCATCCCTTCCATACGATCTCCAGTCAGTCAGTCCAAGCTCAACCTCCGATCCGTCACCTACCCGCTCCCGCGGTATCCAGTGTGGTCTTTCAAAATTTAATGAGTGTTATTCATTTATTCTACCCCACGATCGCGTCACCACGCTCGGTACGCGACAATGGCGACGAGGATGGGATATAATCTACTTCTACGTTGTTATCTACAACATTAGTTGTGAGCGGAAGTCTAGATAAACCATCAGCAATACTATTACTCTGGGACTTAACATAGTTAATGTCATAATCTTACCCTGATAAGAATAACGCATAGCGTTGTAGCCTGCCTGCTGCAAAAGCTGGTAACCCCTTTTTTGGTCCAAATATGGCCAAAAGTGGTTTATGGTCTGTACAAAGAGTAAATTTTCTACCCCATAAATATTGATTGAACTTTTTGACGCAATACACAATACTTAATGCTTCTTTGTCAATCTGAGAATAGTTCCTTTCAGATGAGTTTAAGACTCGACTTGTAAAAGAAATAGGACGCTCAGTACCATTTTTCTCTATTATACTTAACACACCAGCGATACCATAAGGTGAAGCATCACATGATAACTTAAGAGGTAAATCTGGATTGTAGTGCGCTAGCACTTTAGCTGAAACAAGCCTTTCCTTAATTGACTCAAAGGCTTTTTGACACGCAATATTCCAATTATAGACTGTGTCTTTTCTGAGAAGTTGATACAAGGGTGTTAAAATAGTTGCGACATTAGGTACAAACTTGGCATAATAATTTACAAGACCAAGGAAAGCTTTAAGTTGAGTAACGTCTTTCGGTACAGGAGCTTCGACAATAGCTCTTACTTTATCTTCTGATGTAGCTAAACCCTCTTTGCTAATTACATAACCTAAGTACTCTAGGCTATCACAGAAAAATTGACATTTATCTTTACTGACAGTTAACCCCTTATCTTTCAATCTGGTAAAAACCTCTTTGAGCCTCGACAGATGCTCAGCTGTGTCTGACCCAGTAACAATTATATCGTCTAGAAACGATGCTACTCCAGGTATGCCTTGCAATGTTTGCTCGATCACTCTTTGAAAAATACCAGGAGCGGATGATATACCATAACAGAGACGGTTATATGCAAATAACCCCTTGTGAGTACTAATAGTACAAAGTTTTTTACTTTCTTCGTCTAATTTTAATTGCATGTAAGCTGATGACAGATCAATTTTTGAAAATTGCACTCCTTTCTGCAACACTGCAAAAAGGTCTTCAATTCGAGGTATCGGATGTCTGTCTACCTCTAAATATGGATTCAAGGTAACCTTAAAATCACCGCATACGCGTATTTTACCATTTCTTTTGAGAACCGGAACAATGGGAGTGCCCCATTCGCTACTAGAAACAGGAGAAATAATTTCCTCCTCAACTAAACTTTTTAACTCTTGCTCGACTTTTTCTTTCAAAGAGTATGGTATGGGTCTAGGTTTATGATACTTAGGTACAGCGTTTTGCTTTAGAGTAAGTTTAACAGGATCTCCATTGTAACAACCTAGCTTACTAGTAAATACCTCAGGAAATTCATTGAATAAATCTTCTTCGATCTTAGATTGCTGGTTAGCCACTATGCTTACTTTTTCCCTACTGGAAGTCGCACTAACATTGTTTACATTGTTAGGAATAGATACAACAACTTGAAGTTCCTTTATCCAATCGCGCCCCATGAGCGGATTAGCACCATTACTAATTACATACAAATCAAGAACTTTGTCAGTGGACTGGTACTTAACATTCAGCTTTAGTTTACCAACTGGTTTGATTTTCTCATTTGTATAAGAACTCAAAACTAAATCTGTGGGAATGAGTTTAACATGACTTAAATTATTTTCATAAAATTGCTCGGATATAACTGAAACACAAGCCCCTGAATCGACTTCAAAACACATTGGTTTTCCTTCTACTGAAAGCTTTACTTTGATTGGATCAATTTTATTAATTGTACCCAATTTAGGCCTACACTCCTCTGGAGGTTTATCTAGTTCACATTGAAAAATATTAGAAATATCATACACCTCATCTGAAGTATCATTTTTCATTTCATGAGATTCACTAAGACCTACGTAGTGTTGTTTACGTTTGAATCCGTTACCGGTACCATGCTTATTTTGGTTTCTATTCCCCTTAGAAAAAGCATAATTATTCTTAGAAATTGAATGTTGGGACTTACCCCTATTCTTAGAATTACAAGCCTGCTCCAAATGACCTTTCTTGTGACAAAAATTACAAACATACTCACGGTAACGACACTTATTCGTTAAATGCCCAATTTTCCCGCAACAATAACACTTTTGCGCCTGCGAAGCACTTGACACTGCACTCGATGCACTACTGCGATGCACTTGGTGAGTTGAGAATTTCTGGAGTCTCGCCGTGTAGCCGTGATGAGCCAGGGAAGCCCCATCGTTCTCAGCTGATTCCAACGATGTCGCCAGCTGCACTGCTTTCTGGAATGTCAGTCCGTCCTCCGCCAAAAGTCTCTTCTTTATAGAGTTGTCTCGAATTCCACTTACGAGTTGGTCTCTCAAGTAGTCGGGGAGTTTATCTTGGAAGTCGCAATGTGTGGACAATTGCTTTAGATGAACGATATAATCGGAAATTGATTCATGTTCCAACTGTTGGCGTTTACCGAATTTATACCGTTCTGTAATTATAGACGGTTTCGGATGTAAATGATTTTGGATCACTTCGACAATGTCCTTAAACGATTTATCTGCCGGTTTAGAAGGAGTAATTAAGTCTTTTAATAAGTTATAGGTTTTCACGCCTATCACTGTTAAAAATGCACTGACTTTCTTGTCATTCTCGATGGAATTACATTGCACGTAAAGTTCAAAACGTTCCACATAGGTTGACCACGTTTCCTCCGAATAGTCAAATGGACCGAAATTCCCAATTAATGAAGACATTGTTGCAAAGTTTGAAAGTAAACTTTTGAATTCTTTAAAGAAAAAACTGTCCAGTGGCATAGAACGAAATAAATTAACGTACCTTACTACGTTGAAAAGTTACACAATTGCACCTTCCTGCACTGTGACACTATGTCCATTGTCCGTCCACTTATAGAATACACAATTCTTCAATTTCAATGCGCGCGGAACTCGCGGCCGGGCCGAAAATGTCCGTAAAATACCTCGTCGCCATTGTCGCGTACCGAGCGTGGTGACGCGATTGTAGATAACAACGTAGAAGTAGATTATTTAGGGACATATTTACATTGTATTACTGAATCTGACATGCCTATAGACTTTAATGATGTCCGTACCGAAACAAAAAAAGACAATGAGTTAAACAAAGTAATGGGTTATGTAACATATGGCTGGCCAGTTGAACCTGATGTTAGTTTAAGTGACTATGTTAGAAGGCAAGCTGAGTTAACTGTAGAGCACGGAATTTTAATGTGGGGCTATAGAGTCATTATTCCAAAATCTTTAAGAGGGAAGTTGTTAAAAGAACTCCACAGTGGACACTTGGGTGTTGTAAAAATGAAGTCATTAGCCAGAGCTTATCTCTGGTGGCCGTCTATTGACAAAGACATTGAATCCGTGACTAGCAGCTGCTCAGCATGTCTTTCACAACGAGAATCACCTTCTAAAAGTAAATTACATGTATGGGAATTTCCACCAAATGTGTGGCAAAGAATTCATTTAGATTTTCTTGGACCATTTCAAGGTAAATTGTATTTGATTGTACTAGACGCACACAGTAAATGGATTGAAGTTGAACCTGTTAGCTCAACGTCCGCTAAGCAAACAATTGATAAGTTGAGACCTATGTTTTGTAGATATGGATTGCCAGAAATTGTAGTTAGTGACAATGGTCCACCTTTTTGTTCTGAAGAGTTTTCTAAATTTTTGAAACAAAATGGAATTAGGCAAACTTTGATTCCCCCGTATCATCCAGCGTCTAATGGGCAAGCTGAGAATGCTGTTAAAACAGTAAAGAAACGATTAAAATGTGCTCTGTTTGAAAAAGAAGATCCTAATTTAGCTCTAAGTAGATTTTTAATTGCTTATAGAAACTCGATTCACAGTACTACTTGTGAAACACCTGCCAAATTAATGTTTAATCGTTCTCTGAGAACAAGGTTATTCTTAATTAGACCTAATATTCAAATGACTGTAGCTAGACAACAAGATAAACAAATCATTAATGCTAGAGGTTCAAAAACTAGACGATTGACAATAGGACAACCTGTGTTGGCTAAGGACTATAGGGGAAGAGATAAGTGGGTTGAAGGTAGCATTGTAAAAGTATTAGGTCCAGTGACCTATTTAGTTCAACTCGAATCAGGATTTATTTGGAAGCGACACATAGACCAGCTGGTAGGCTTACAATCTGGGTCAAATAAAGAATTTCCTGTGGATAGTACTACAGAGGAAGTGACGTCTCCTACAGCTGATCCTGTTGTTGTTACCCCTCCCTTGCCAGTGTCACCACTCCAGCAGCGCAGCTCCCCCTCCCCTACTCCTCGCCGCTCTCCTCCCCACTACCAATCACCACGTCACAGCCCAGCTGTTCGGCATTCACCGACACTGTCACAGCAGCCGACGGGGACGGGCACGTCACCTGTCACAAGACGCTATCCAATACGAGATAGAAAACCGCCCAAAAAAACTTGATTTGTAAATAATGTTTGGGTATTGATTTCTAATTTTGTTTAGTTATTGTGTTTTAATTTATTGTGTTTTTGTTTTCCAATGAGTTTGAATTGTTATTACTTTATAGTTAAGTGTGATTAATCTTTTTTTATCAGAGATAATTGATTTGTTTACTTTTCTTGTTATTTATATTGTGGAAGAACTGTTCCAAAATTTAAGGCGGAGGAAATGTAATGTATTTATAAAAATTAATTGTAATATTCATAACCATAATTATATTTCAATAAGGTTTACTCTAACATTCGATAATTTAGTTCAGAGGTTGTTGCTCTCCAGAATCATACGATGTATCACGCTATATGACGTCACATGGTCTGATTTAAATAAAGTGATCCCATTGGTTACTTCCATCACGCCACATATCTGACCATCCCTTCCAGACGATCTCCAGTCAGTCAGTCCAAGCTCAACCTCCGATCCGTCACCTACCCGCTCCCGCGGTATCCAGTGTGGTCTTTCAAAATGTAATGAGTGTTATTCATTTATTCTACCCCACGATCGCGTCACCACGCTCGGTACGCGACAGGAATAAAAGGATTATATGAATTAATTTTTAAAAACATACCACTAAGATATTCATCCAAAGATTTAAGTGTTTTTAAGGAGATTCTACAAAATACTAACGCTCATAAAAGAAACTACTCAAAGGATGCAATGATTAATCGTTCACGTGCAACAAAATATAACATCGTTATAAAAAAGTTGTTTCCTCCACGAAAATTGCCAACATTACGTACTGCACCAGCGGTGAGACAACCACTGAAAAGAAAATCTTTATCATTTATGGATTTATCACTTCTTGAACAACATGGTAAAAAGAGTAAAGGAGATACTTCAACATCTGGTAAAGGATTGATGAAAAATCTATACAATACGAATGTGATTTACTACAACGATATCAATAAATTGGTTGATAGAATGAGACTATTGCATGAAGCCATGGAAGCTGGTCATACAGGTTTAAATAATGAATGGGTAGCTCTGATTGACGAACTCAGGAATCGCGGCATAATTGTATAATTTCCCGCGGATATATAAGAGTTGCAGGCATATAATGTGTCAGTTCTAACATGAGCGTCGACAAGTTCGGACGCTACTCCGCATTAGGAGTGCAAGTTGGAGAAGACAGAAAAAGAAGCGGATTACCGCAAACACCTGAAGGTGACTATAACATAAGTAATAAACGTTTAAAATTAGTTAAAGATCCAGAAGAAGATACTGATGGAGCAAATTTAAAGACAGTAAAAGAAGCTACTTCAACATCATTGAAATTACATAAGAATACTTATGATGTTAAATCACATAGATTAATTAATGTTGGTAAACCAACTGAAGGTTCTGATGCAATTACTAAAGAGTACTTATCATCTGAACTTTCAAATACTTTAAAATTGCAATGGGGTAACAACTTAAAAGATGGACAAACATATGATGCTGGAAATTATAGAATAACCAACGTAGGAAATCCCAAAAATGATAAAGATTCAGTTAATAAAGAATATTTACATTCTATAATACCGGAAAAAACTAAACATGGATATTCTTTTTATAAATTTATTATAAATGACATTGGATACCCAAAGGAAGACGGTGATGCTGTAAACCTAAAATACATCAAGGACAACTGTATTTTACAAGATGTTAATGAAATCGATTGTCATGGTAAAACATTGACAAATGTAAAGTTTGGTTCTCAACCAAAAGATGCTGTTACTATGGAACAATTATCTAAAGAATTAAAAAAGGAAACATCCAATTTTGTAAGACATGAAGATGCCGTTTTAAAGCGGGGAGATAAATTTATACATGGAAATGAAAAGTTTAATTTAATGCAAGGAAATAATGATGAATGGGATGCAGGACATAAAACAATAACAAATGGAAGATTTGGTATAAAAGATTCAGATGTACCTCTAATGGTACAAACATTAATTGCGAGTGGTGGTGCATTAGGTACATACAATGGTCGTAATAGAAGAATAAAAGATATTTATCCTGGTTACGAAGAAAATGATTGTGTTACAATGAAACAAACAATAACTTGGGATAAACACTTTGGGACCCAATATGATGCAAAGATGAAGAAAATAATTAATATTTTACCAGGTGAAGATTCAAATGATGCTGCTACTATTGGACAAGTCATAAAAACATCAAAAAGTGATTCAACAGCTTACACATGTAATGATAAACGTATTATGCAATTACATGATCCTCAACATCCAAAAGATGCTGTAAATTTAGATTGTTTAATAAGAATAGTGGGCAATTTACTTATTGATACCCATAATCATATAGCTAGTACAACGAGTCATGTGATAATTCAACCCGATGAACGGGAAGCTTGGATTAAAAATAGAATTATAAATCAGTATATCATTAATTTGAATAACTAAGTGTTTAAATATATAAAATTATACATAACTTATTCATTTATGTAAAGTATCTTGTGGAGTAAACACGCCAGTTTATATAAGACTACATAATGAAGGCTGTATCACTCAGTCATCATCAAGACAGCAACAAGAGAGGACGTGGTATAACTTCAGCTGCGTTATCCCTGCTTAAACGGATACCTGTTGGTGCTATTGTAAATCGAGCGATAGACGCTCTACCATACGAATTACATATTCCTGGAGGTTATCAATATTGTGGACCTGGAACTAAGTTGGCAAAACGTTTAGCAAGAGGAGATCCTGGAATTAATAAATTAGATCAAGCTTGCAAAGAACACGATATAGCATATTCAAAGTATAAAGATTCAACAAATAGATCAATAGCAGATAAAATTCTAGCGGAAAAAGCTTGGCAAAGAGTAAAATCAAGTGACGCAAGTATTGCAGAAAAAGCATCGGCTTGGGCAGTAACTACAGCCATGAAGACAAAAGCAAAGTTAGGTGGTGGAAAACGTCGCAGAGGAAGACCTGCAAAGAGAGGCGCTCCCAAAAGAGGTGGAAACATTAAAAAAGGACGTCGTAGAACTCATAAGGCAAGTGTAAAGAAGACTTCTGTTTGGCAAATGGTAAAAAACGGAGCAGGTTTATACCTAAGACCATACCGTGTGTACTAAATAAGAAGAATCAATTGATAATTCCAAATAAAGCCTTAACAAATCATCAATTAAATGATTATGTAAAATGTTTGAAAATACCATTCTTTCGAGGAGTTTTTATGAAAGATGCATTACCAACTAAAATATGGAAAAATGAAACTGGAATAGTAAATTTGGATTCCACCTAAGGTCCAGGCACTCATTGGGTATGCTATAAATAGCTCGGACAAACCGTTTACTACTTTGACAGTTTTGGCAATCTACCACCGCCAAAAGAACTTCAACATTATTTTCGAAACTCCAAAAACATTTTTTACAATTACAAAAGAGAACAACCTAACAATACTGAAATATGTGGACATTTATGTTTGGAGTTTCTAGCGAAAAGTGTCAGTCAGCTTTAAGATGTCATCGTATACAGTGTCATTGAGTGGAAATTCATCCACATTGAAAAGTACGCTGTTCCCAGCATTGCGTCTATCCAAGGAACGATTATGGGAAGCGGCATTACTTGATTTGACTACCTACAACTCAATTCCCAATGTTACGGAAGGGAAGAACAATTTACTACATTATTATGAAACTAAGGATGCTGCAGGAAAATACTCAGAATTGAAAATAATTACATTTCCTACTGGAGCTTATGAAATCGATGATATAAACCAATTATTACAGAAACAACTCGGAGAAGACAATATCACCGTTAAAGGAAACAATAATACTTTAAAAGCAGAAATAACTTCGAAATATTATATTGATGTCAGCTTGGAACAGTCGATTGGCAGTTTACTTGGATTTACAGATACAAAAAAGAAAATCTTAACTCCTGGAACTACTCATTCAGGTGATTCAACTGTAACAATATTGAAAGTAAATAGTATTGATGTCACGTGCAACATTATACACGGATCGTATAGAGATGGAGTTAATCAACATATTTTACATACATTTTATCCAACAGTGGCTCCCGGTTTTAAAATTGTTGAGAAGCCACAAAACTTGATATACCTACCGTTAAACACCAGTTTCATTTCAGACATCGTACTGAACATATTGGATCAAGACGGTCATAGTGTTGACTTTAGAGGAGAAACAATTACTATACGGATACACATCAGAGCAGCAACATAAAAGTCAACATGGGATTATCATTTAAACCGCAACGGAAGAGTCGGGAGCTCAGTAGCTCCTCGACATTGGAAGAGTTAACATCGGAAAACATTCGTTTTCTACAGAAGATTGGATTGAAACTTAACAGCGATGGATATCCTGGATATATCTCAAGGACCAACGTTCGACGAAACACTATGGGAGAAGGAATATCACACGCACAACCCTTACACTTCATCAAAATTAAACAATAACGATGAAATAAGGATCCCCATTCAACAACAAGATATTTACACTTTACCGTGTGAAAGTTACTTGTACATCGAAGGACGGGTATTAAAATTGGATGGAAAAACTGCTTCAACAGTTCCTTTTATAAATAACCCGATGGCATATCTTTTTGATGAAATAAGATATGAAATATCAGGGGTGACGGTTGATTCAACAAAAAAGGTTGGTTTAACAACGACATTGAAAGGATTAACATCATTAACACCGCATGAGAAGAATTCAATAGTCACTGCCGGATGGGTTGCCCCCGATAAAGACACTATAACACCAGCTTCCAACGGTCACTTTGATTTTCATGTACCTTTACGATTGCTTTTGGGATTCGCTGAAGATTACAAACGGGTAATAATAAATGTCAAACAAGAATTAGTATTACTCAGATCTTCAACTAATAAGGACTTGATACTTGCAGACCCTGCAACTACGGAAGATAAACTGGAATGGCAACTACAGTTGGATAAAGTTGTTTGGAGAGTACCTCATGTAAGATTGGCTGATGAACATAGAATCCTATTATTGAGAAAGTTGAAATCTGACCGTGATATTGTGATGCCATTCCGAAGTTGGGAATTTCATGAATACCCTACACTACCTGCAAATGCTGGTCAATTTGATCACTGTAAAATAAAGAATTGTAAAGTTTTCCTAAACTCTCAATTCTTTCCCTATGACAATTTGAATGTCATGTTCAGCAAAAAACGTTTTTCCATTTTATACGATATGTATGCAAGATTTCAATCGTCATATTATGGAAAAACTAATACACCACTATTATCACCTGACCAGTATTATTCCAAGGCTCCAATAATTGTAATCGATTGTTCAAAACAAAATGAATCGGTAAAATCATCAAGTGTGGATATAAAAATTGAAATGGAATTTGAAGAACCAGTAGCGGATGGAACTTCGGCATACTGTCTAATTCTACATGATAAAATAGTTACTTACACACCGCTGACCGGAATTGTGAAGAATGTACTTTAAGAAGAATTGTACAACGACTGCAAATTTTTGAGGTTAGAATTATCTGCTTCAATTTTTGAGGTTAGAATTTCATTTGTGAAAGACAAGTTGAAAACAAACAATTATGTAATTGTATAAATTTCAAGGATTTTACAAAAAATATAAAAGCGAGAAAATAATTAGTGGAAACTTCATTCTATCTTCAACCGTCGTATGGGAAACATCATTCGCAAGATGAATTCTACTAACGGAGAAGAAAATACACCTCTAATGGATGATAATAGTTCAGATATAGAAAAGCAAGTTGAACGAGAAATGGACGAGTTCCTAAAGTTTAACAAACATAAGAAGAGAGAAGAAGAAGAAGCTGAAAAAGAAGTAAAAAGGAAGAAGGTTGAAGTTAACATTACAACCAATATTTTAACAGAAGTATTTCTTCGGATTATCTACCCAATTTCTTCATGCATGACAAAAGGTATATCAGTTGGAATTTTAAAATCAATGGATTATTCACCAATTGTTATTTTAAATCATGGAAACAAAATGGTTACTTTCAGTGAAACTACTTGGGAATCTCTCATGAAACATTTACATCTTTTGGAGTGCTATTTAAGTAACAACACATTTGGAAGAAGAACAAGATTAAGTTTATTGGAATCAAATATTGAAGTTGATATAGTAAAACATCGTGGAGGACAAATTGTTCGCTTCAGAGATTTAACTACCCACAATGTTAAATTATATTTTACTAAAGAAGAATTTTACACTTTAAGCTGTACTACCGGTCCCGTCACCAGATATTTGAAACAACTAATATTTTCAAGTGCACTAATTAAAGACTATCTAATCGATACATTGGACAAACAACCTTTTGTTCCAATTTTATACGGTCCCGTGGATACTTCAATCTTTAATAGAATACCTCAAGAAGTTGAAATGTGGAGACAATTAAACAACTATCACACCAATTTTAATATCGATGAAGTGGCACAAGAAGTGAAAGAAGAAGAACAATCCTGTCTGTTATAAACGTCGGCTCATTCAATTTTTAAGTCAGTTGTTAATAAGACTTCATCATGAATAAACGGGTTTCGTTTTCTAATGCACCACACATAATGGAAGTTAAAAGAGGTATAATTGAATTTCAAGCTTTCCGAGGAAATGATGGTAATTTTATTATTAAAGAATTAGTAATCTTGGACATGAACACATCAGTAGTTTATCATTATTTGTTCAAACCTCCAGTACCATTTAATAGACTAACAACTAAAGCGAAAGTTACAAACAAATGGTTGAACAAACATTTTCACAACTTAAGATGGGATGAAGGTTTCATTAATTATAACATGATGCCGCACATTATGAATCATTATTGCAAAGAGTTTAAAATTATCTACACAAGAGGATTGGAAAAAGCAAATTGGATACAATCATTTACAAGCAACGAAGTGATTAATGCAATAATTGATAAAGATTTCCAATGCTACTTCAACGAACTTTGTATTTCATCAAAAAGTTTTAAACATCGAAGGTCGCAGTGCGCTTTAAAGAATGCCTACCGCTTGAATAGTTTCCTTCAAAAAAGTGGTGGGGGTAGTGTCGATTATAAAAGTGAGAGCGCTACCATGACGCAGCATGAGTATTACTCGAACCTCCGAAGAGACAACATCTCCAACGGACATTCTTATTTACAAGAAAATTAACAATAACATCAAGATGGCATCGCAGAACTTACTTCAAAATTTGGTCGATCAGTTCAACGCTCATTCTAAATCATCAATTCTACCTACGAAGAAATGTTCTGAACTAAAAGAAGAAAAACATTACATCATTCATACGATCAAGAAAATGGAAACTTCAGTAGGTGATGCTATTAATTGCACATTGAGCGAGGCACCGTATACAGTTGGTGACGAACCGAAGTTTCAAATCTTCCTACCTACACGTTTTGTACAACTTCTTCAAAATGAAGATCTTCGTGTAGTTCAACCCGGCGCACTCTATTTGGTTTCGCACGGACCAAGTGGAAATAACTCTACTGAACTTACAATTCATGTAACACCTACTATTGATTAGTTTGTACATAACATTGTAAATATTTGTTTGTAATTGTTTCTCAATAAATATGATATAAAACAAAAAAATAAAAAGCAACATATTGTAATGTCTTTGTACATTACAATATGTTGCTTTTTTAAAAATTCCACGGAATGACCTTGACCCAATTTTGTGTGATGATAAAAGCAGAAATCTACTTGTAAAGTTCATCAGTCTACGACTACCTTTCGTACCGTACACATCTCGCTGACTCTATTGCTTAATATAAAAAACTAAATATGTCTCTCAAAGTCAAGTGTGCATCTTACGATACCAACACCATTACAACTTTTGAACAACTCGAAGATTTAACCAACGAAATGCGAGTTTTACTTACCGGTGGTTATCACTTAACTGTTGATGTTAGTGCTACTAATACAAGGATGTTCACTAAAACAAAATATTGCGATGATGAAATATTTATTTCTACACAACCTACAACTTCTTCATCGCCTACTGGTCAACATAACATCAAGTTCCAAAAATATTACCAATGTTGAATAACTTTTGACAAACAAAACTACAACTAAAGAATCACGTGTTGAATGTGAGTTAATAAAAAGGATGTGAAACTTGAATAAATAATCATTTGCTTCTCAGCTCTCACCACGACAAGACCTATTTAAGAAAATGTTGTACAGAATGATGATTCAACTTGATGGAAAAATCTATGGAAAAGATTACAACACTGTTGAACAAATGACTAAAGATATAGATGTATTAGCTAAAGAAGGATACCAAGCTAAATTAATTTTGAAATTTCCTGAAGTACATCCGCTATCAATAGAAGAACTAGTTGCTATGGCTAAAGCTGAGAAAGATAAAAAGTCTGAAGAAAACAAAGAGAAACAAACTTCTTAAGTATCAACATTCCTTACATTAGTAAGGTATAATTTTTTAAAACTCCATTTGGATGACCTTGAAATTACCCCCACCACTTTTCATAGTACATAAAACTCGCTATTCAACACTATACACTCTTATTCTTTCACTGGACTCCGCAGCATCAACATGGAAGAGCAAAAATACAAGTACAAACCTCGTTACTGTTGTGAACAACAGTGTACAGATTTAGGACCAATGATGGTGGATGGGTTAGCTTGTACTAAATGTGAATTCTTCGGATCTTGTTATTGCAAATGCAAAACAAAACAACTACCACCACCGGAATTGCGAACTTTCAAATTTTACAAATCAAGATATTTTCATACATGTTGTCCTCAAAGATGTTTCAAATTTCACCCTCTAGATCTTGCTCATTGTCAACGCACCAATTCTCATCAAGATGATTTTTGTACACATATGATAAAAAGATGTAAATACAGATCAGATTGGTATTCCGATCCTGTAGAACCATCAAATGTGTAATTTCAGTTTTACACTCTTTTTAAAACTTCATTTGGATGACCTTGAGATTTCCCCCACCACTAGTTCTAATTTTTATATAATATTAAATCATTCCACTTCCAACACTCTAACTAACAACATGGAAAACAAATTTATCAAGTTTGAACATATAATAACTGACAGGGAGGAGATGGAAGAATTGTTTCAAAACTTACTTTCTATCATTGACGAATATCCTATAAGATGGTTCAGAATTGTAGTTCAATATTTAAATCCTGGTGAATTGTTTTCTTCATCAAGTGAAGAAGATGAAACAACTACTTCGGTTCAAATAATTGAATTAAAAGACGAAGAAGAAGAACTAAACATTTTATTCAATCATAAGCTCAAGGTTCCCCATATAAAAGCCCCCTCCCTAGACAGCCCCCCTCCCTAGACGCCTGCTCAAGGTCACCATTATATAAGCCCCCTCCCTATGCGCCGATCCTCATTCCATCACCGACTCTCCAACAATGAACAACTCTCCATTGGCCCGAATGAATTCTAGTTTTGAAATAAACTCTAAAGAAGAGTTACAAGACATTTTTAATATTTTACAAGAACTTGTAGATAATTTTACAACCATCAAAATGAATTTGGAAATAACATACGATTGTCCTATTTGTGATAAGGTTGAAAGTTTAGACGAAGACAGTTTACTAAATCTAACTCCTGCACCATCTGACACTACTGATGGTATAATGAAGAGCAACGTCTTTCCCCCACCACTTCTTTGTAATTCATCCTTCCCCCCACCACTTCTTTATTTAACTAACATTTCTCCCTTTTACTTCTCATTCCGTCTTCGACTTCTGAACTATCAACATCACTTGTTTTAAAATTTCAAACACTAACACAATCATGATGGATATGATGGATGAAGTTCCCTTCGTAACTAGAATGGAAGATAATAAATTGAAATTAGAAATTAAACGATTGGAAATGGAACAGGAAAACCAACTTGAAATGTTACATTTGTTCAAGCTTTTCAAATACATCATCTGGGGACTCTGCATTTACCTTCTCATCGTCGTCGGTGTTTGCATTTACAACTCTGTAATTCATCACAAAAGTTCAACTTGTTTAAACTCTGCTGTTGCACATTAATTGTATGTTCACTAATAAAATTCAAAAGTTACTTCAACCTATCCTACTATCACCAACTAGTTCAACTTAGAACTATTTCTGGTGGTAGTTGGGTAGGCTTTTTTAAAACTTACTCTGGATGACCTTGACATACTTTCCAGATCCTATTTATAAATTTGAATTTCAGTTTTAAACTAACTTTTAGTTTTGTTCAACTATTAAGAGTTTTGTTAACACCGTCAAATTTCAGTTTTCAACTAACTTTTAATTTATGTACACTTTTAGTTCAACCCTAGTTACTTTATTCGCAAATTCAGTTCAACCGACCGCCAACGCTATTGCCATCTCCACCCCAATATTTTAACATTTCTGCCCCCAACACCTGCCCGAACATCTGCCCATAGGGGCAGCTGCCCGGACATCTGTTCGGTTTTAAAAATATAAAAGAAAGGTAAAGGAGTGGGGGTGGCGCATGCTCACCAATGCAAAACTAAGGTTTGAGGTTAGAATTATCCATGGCGGCCGCCATGTCTAGTTCAGTTTCACCACATAGAGTCGGCGACCGGTTATTGGTCTAAAGGAGTGGGGGAAGGGGTGGTGGGGGGAAGGTTGGCATTTTATAAGCCCTCTCCCTAGGCGGCGCTTCTCATTCGATCGCCAACTTTCAAACGAGAAACACCTCTCCCATGGCACGAATCAATTATCCCGCTATCACCAACTACTTCAACTTAAAACTATTTCTGGTGATAGTTGGATAGAATTTTTAAAAACTTACTCTGGATGACCTTCACATATTTTCCACATCTCAGTTATAAGTTTGAATTTCAATTTTCAACTAAATTTTTCTTCAACTGTTAGAGTTTCGTCAACACCGACGAATTTCAATTTTGAACTAACTTTTAATTTTATGCTCAAATTCACTTCACCCTAACGCCAACACTATCGCCATCTCCACCCCAACCTATATGGCATAACATATAACTACAGCATCTCATATATACCCTCTAACCCCCACCGGAAGCTATGTGACATGGCAGCTGGCACCAGCTGCCACGGCACGTGGCTCGGGGGGCAGCTGATCTGTGCCAGGAGTGGCTTTTTCCCACTACTCTTTAAAGTAGACAATAGTCTACTCCTTTTAAAGGGGAAAAAATTAGAATAAGTTATTTTAAAAAATCTGTTAAGATATCGTCATAAATGAGTCAAAAGAAAAACATTTCTATTTACTCATTCCTTTTTGTTACAAACCCTAAGAAGATGAGGAAGGTTTACCAGACATTGTTGCTTTGTTGAAGACTGCCTAATTAGTTGCAACACAGGTCGCATTGTTCTTGACTTTCTTGAGCGTTGTCGTTATTATTTAGTACACAAATGGTTTTACATCCAATTATGTTTGTATTAATACTTATTGTTTTCAAACATCTGCATTTAAAAAATTCATATTCATAAGGCATTTTTTACTTATTTCTTGTTATTTTTGCAGATGTTTACAAAATTTCTTTTTATAGATTCATAAATTAATTGAGTTAAATTATTTTAATGAATATCACGCTGTAAATATTTTGAGATAATTGTGGTTGGGGGTGTGGGGGTGGTTAAGGATTACTTGTTTCACATTTAAAATATAAATACAGTAATCAAGTTTCCAAATAGCTTACAGAATTTTAAAAGAGTTTATATTATCTTGTTATTTTTTGCTTGTTTGGATGGTTTAAAATTCATGGCAATACTAATATTGACAAATTTTGTATTGTAAATGCAAATATGTGTCGTGTCCATGATCCATTAGAAGTAAACTGCGCAAATTTATCTTCATATTAAAGAAATCATCCAGAGTTCTGAACATCAATTTCCTAAAGGATGGTTATTATGCCTACATGAAATCAACAGTACAATACGGTATCTTAATCTTGTGGGGGATGTTATAAAAGTATCCTGGCGCCAATAGAAATTGATCAGAAATTAATAATAAAAACTGCCCTTTTTCTTCTACAACTTTATCGATCGGATTCATTTTTTGATATTTTGAACGTTTTTATAAAGAACTTTACACAAGAACACTCCTTGTTTACATTTTTAAGAATAAGAAGAAGATTTTAACCAACCTACCTATGACTAATTAATTGGTTCAACAATTAATTAATATAGGTAGAATTTCATTTGCTGATGTTAACAAATCAATCAATAAAACATCTCCTAAATTCATTGCAACAATAATGCTTTCTAAATTACCAAATAACTAAAAATATCCTGACCAAAAAAATTCCTAAAATTCCAATACAGTTGTTTCCGTTCATCCGGTGTGACGCAGTGTAAATTAATTTTAAAGATAGAATGTCAGGCAAGATGTGTGCGTGTGTATGTGAGTATGTGCCAGATGTGCGTGTGAGTGCAGTTCGTGTGGATGGGGGAGGGCGGTGTGAGTGGTTTCAAGTCTTAGTAGAACAATTATAATTACTAACTCCTTGTTTCTGTTGTGGCTTCTGTTCTGTTATTTTTTTTATTTTTTTTTGTCTTTTTGGTTCTTTTTTAATGCTTTGTTTATTGCTGTACATAGTTGTTCTCTCTACTATCAAGGTTTATATTATTACTATTCTTATACAGTGTATTAAAATAAGTTACTTAGTCACTTATTGTAAATGTGTTATGCTCGTTGAAGATAGACTGGATGAACTCTCAGGCTATGCCTTTGTAGGAAATTTTCATGAATTGTATTTTGTGCTTTTACTCTGTATGTATAATTATTGTGGAAAGAGATTTCAATTTTAGTGTCTTCTGATGTAAATGATTCTGATGCTGTTGTTAGTTTAAGTTCTCAAAGGAGTATTATTAGTTTAGTATATAATCCGAATGTCGGTAATGTAAATAAGGCTTCGTCAACACCTCCTGTGGAGCCTAAGTCTACTCAGGGCAAGTAAGTTAAGATTTGGGCGGACAGCCATGGTGAAATCTTAAAAAACGTGTTCAGTCTAAACATAATAAGTCAGTTGTTTGTTAATTTTTGTTCTTCTGCTTCTATGTATTAGGGTGTAAAAACTATGTATTAGGGCGTAAAAGTTCGCACCCCCTTTAATGCTTTCATTTGTTAAGATAAAAAAATATCATTTGGGGGTTGATAATAATTTTACATAAAATAATTTTATAGAGCACCTGGCCCACCAGGAGTCAGAAGAAATTCTTAAATGCAAGCATAGTTTGATATGTACTTAAAATTAAAGTAGTATCACTTGGCAGAGTGCAATGCTGCAAACTAGGATTAAAATGAATGACACTGACGAAAATGGTATGCATTCAAAATTTCCATTAAAAGCATATAAGTAAAAAAATTTAAAAAATCAATAACTTTCATAATATTCAACCTTTTGACTTCGGGTTTGTGGCTAATTACTCCGAATGCAATATTTAAAGCGTAACTATTCTTGATCCTCTACTTTTTTGTAATCAATTCAATAGCCACTTTCTTGGTTGTGCCAATAGTAATCATTTAAGTATGCAGTTATTTATCTGTAGTGTTCTCGTTCCTTTTTTATTAAATTCTTTTAAACCAGTGTCACTTCAGGAAGCCAGACAGACTTTAGGGTCCTTAAAACAAGAACTCTTGTGGGGTTCATGGCATTTCTAGTAAAGTAATTTGACTCAGGACTGTGTGTATAAGTTGGAACAACATTTGTTGTGTTTGGTCAATACTTCCCTAAGGCGGAGTGATTTTCCTGACAGTGGGAAACTGGCCATTGTCAAGCCACTTCATAAAAAATATAGTAACTTCTTACCCCAGAACTAGCGTCCAATGTTGCTCCTACCCACCGTGTTTACGATTCTTGAAAAGAATGGTTGTTGATATTAATGCAGTACTTTGATGAAAAGAATTTGCCTTTTTTCAAAACATTTTGGTTACAGGATAAATAAATGTGCCAAGCTTGCCCTCACTGACTTTGTGGACAGATGCGTTGAGGCGCTGGAGGGGGGCGATGTGGCAGTTGGCTGCTTCATCGACCTCCACAGGACCTTTGATTGCATTGACCACGAGTCCTTGTTAAGACACTTGAATACCTTTGTATCAGGAATAAAGCGTTGAACTGGCTGTCATCATATTTAAGCAATAGGATGCAAAAGACAACTGTTACCTTCTTTTCAAACTCTGGTCAACCGAAACAATTTTTTTCAGATGTTGCGATGAATACTACAAATGTTCCTCAAGGCTCTCTATTATCTCCTGATTTCTTTTATATTTACATCAATTAAATTTAAGATTTTTTACCCTAGAATATCTTGACAATATTTGCTGATAATATCTCTATTAACGCAGAACAAACATATCTCATATTTGGAAATAGATAACTTTCAGAATCCCAATGCAGTTTCACAATATTTTTCTGGACTAAATCTCACAATCAATGAAAAGAAAACTGAATTTATGTTCATTTCCACTGCAAGAAAAGTAGATTAGAGAGGGCAGGCTTGCAATGTCCAATGGTCGTCCTCGACTATGAACTTCTTGAAAGATCAACTTTTGTTTATTAATTGGGAGTGAGGTTGGATGATAGTCTCAGGTGGTCTGAGCATATCAACAGATTCGCTTCCACCCATACATAAAATAGTTTTGTTGTAAAATATATTGTTGTTTTAAATAATTAAGCTTTAAGTAAGTTGGTGGATGGGTACCAATGCTTTGTTCATAAGAAAGAAACAAATCAGTAGTAGTTTTAGTCAGTAGTAATTTTGTAATAAAACAAAATTATTATTCTCTCAAATAATCTTATTGGAGTTACATTAGGTATTCCATAGTGATGTGTGGCAGATCTACTAAATGATCATCCAAAAGCGTGTCATTAGATATATCTTAAGGTTAGGCCAACCGATTCTTGTGTTAGTAAATTTAAAGAGTTGAAAATCCTCACTGTACATTCCCTTTACATTTTGTTCGTAAAAAGTGTAAGTTGATTCAAGCTCACACCCGTAAATATTTCAATACAAATCGTAACTTGAATCCATCTGTCCAGCATAACTAAGTTTATTTGAAAGAAAACCTTGTTATTCTATTACAAAGTTTTTCTCGACTTCCTCCGGATATTATGAACATAGTTAGTTTTAATAGTTTTAAGAAGATGTTAAGAAAGTATCTAATAGAACAATGTTACTATAATCTGCTGCTACATCCTTAAAGCTTAGTATTTATGCACCGTTCTTTTCTCATTACAAAACCATCACCTCACTTTCCTTTCAACAATTTAACAACAAAACATAAATATGGCCTTTTGATCTGTGATGTTTGAATATAAACAGATAAATAAGAAGATTAAACTGATCCCATGCCAGTGTACGGGACTACGAAAGAGGTATCAGGTAACAGGTAACTTTTCCAGGTTAGCCTGGTGTGTTTTTACTAACTTTTTACTTCAAGGTATTTTCTTCCATCTGAAGACGGTATCAGATTCCAGATCCCGAAACGTCCTGAATTAATTTTTACTAATCAGTTATGGAAAATGTCTGCAATCATTTACCAAACAATAACATGTACTCACCATCACCAACAATCAACTTTAAACAAACAATAAGTTGTTAGCTATCTGCTACTGCAGTTATACTAACTAGATATTTGTGTGAAAACTTGTGGCGTTCCTAAAAATTTACTACTAAATTACCTTTCTTTTTTTATACTATATTTATATATTACATTTTTATGGGTTTAAATCCCACTGAGACCAAATATTTTAATGCTTGTTTCTAATTTTTCATCACATTCTACATTAAACAACTCGTTTCCCTATTTAGATATAATCTTCGGTCTCTGTCACAGTTCCCTAAGCTAAACTAAATCTTAAAAAAGTAAGTAAAACTAAAAAATGCAATTGTTCATAAGTAACTGCTGAACATTATTCTTAACTCTCCCTGCCGTATCGCACGTCGTTGGGCTCCACTTGTTGATCTCGCTTTAATTTATCTCGTCAACAGCCTCCATAACAACCAATATCGGACGACGACGTACAAGTGCTCCTCGCTGGGACGACAACGGCGAGGCGCTTACAAGGGTTCGTCTCGAGCACTTGTTGCTCTTGTTGGTGATAATTCATTTTGTCGCGAACCTCTTGAGGGAAGACGCCGTCTAAACAGCAAAGAAAACAAAATAATCCGCTGTGATTGTAAGTCTCTGTATTAACAGTTACTTTCCGTCAGGACCAAAACGTTCAGTTGTATTAGGTTATGCATTACTCATTGGAGGTTGCAACTCAATACGTTGTAACTAAAATATAAAAACCAATTTCCACCACAGTAAAAACGTGTTATAGTTTTACTTTTACAAAAATAGTTTTTTAACTTTTCTGGAGTCAAACATTCAAACAAGTACTAAAATACCAGTTTTTTAATTGACAATAGTTTAATTGGTACCGGTAGAAACGAATGTGCTTTGATCAAATTCGTCAAACTCTATTTCAACATTGGATTAATACATGGTTTTCTATATTCAGTAAATGTATCGAAATATATTAAATTTATTATGTATTGAAGTTCGCTACACAATTATTGCACAGTTGTATTTTGGCAATATACGTTGTTATTATCTTCTTTGTAAAAAAATACTTTTAGATAACAGTAAAATATAAACTATTTTAGTATATCAAAATGGTTTTTGTCTTTGCATTGTTTCTAATTATAAACGTAACTTCCTGAAACGTTCGTGAAACCCAGTGACCAAGTGATACCATAGACTGGCAATCCATATTCTTTAACACGTGTTGTTAGATCACTTAAGTTAAACTTTTAGGTTTAAAGTTAAACCAGGTCAAGCGCGTGGTTAACGCCCGTATGCCCAATCACGGTCTTTCGTTTACCCTGAGCAAGACGGAGATCGTTATCCACATAAATAAGAGAATTGACATTGTCGTTCCACTGCGAGTAATGGAAGTGGTCCAGGCGACGCGTGCCACCAAGTACCTCGGAGTCATGGTGGACAACAAGTTAAGATGGAGGGATCAGATCTTCCGAACGGCGGACAAGGCTGCTAAGATGAACTCTTATCTCAGTAAGCTGATGGCCAATGTCAGGGGTCTTCGGTCCAGCAGAAGACAGTTATTGATGTCCGCAGTACAGTCCGTTCTCCTTTACGGGGCAGAGGTGTGGGCAGATGCTCTCACAAAGGAATTTTATAGGTTGCGACAAGCTTGGGTTCAGCGTCAAGCTGCACTCCGGGTATGTTCCGCCTATCAGACAGCGCGAGGTGGTCTACCTAATGGTCAACCTACCTAACGCAGTTCCCGATATGCGTGATATTAATAGGTCACGGCTATTACAAGTCGTACATAAACCGGATGGGAAAGACTGGTTCACCGGATTGCACCTACTACCCGTGCATTCCCGACGATGCGGAACACACATTCTTCCTCTGTCCTCGTTGAGGCCTGAGAGAGAGAGAGGCGTTTGAGGCGTTGGGCACATGGAGGCCGTAAGAAAACTCGTTTTTTTCGGTGGACACTGTCTGCCAAAAGATTATGGGGAATGAGGGCAACTGGGATTGATTATTACAGTTCGTCCTCCTGGAAAAGAAAACCGATCTGGACCGCGAAGTTTCCCAGATTCCTTGACCGTATGGCTGGATAACGAGCGAGCCCCACGGGCGTAAGCCTAACTTAGGTCTAGCCTGACGTAATGTGATAAAAAATTCCAGGTTATAATCCTAAAGAGTAGAGGAGGTTTTTAGTGGGTAGCTCCGTTTTTAGGGAAGTCGCACACTACAGGCTGTTCACCTGTGTGCGTTAATTGCATTTTTCCTGCCTCTCCCTAAAAAAAGGTATTTACTTGTTTTTGCTTTGGAAGTTGTATCAAGATAAATTTATAAATTTACGTTAGTTGCTTTAAATAACCATTAACCATTTTTTATAACAGATTTATATTAACAGAACACTTTTTGTTGATAATCTTAAATTATAATTTGGACACTTGGAAAACATTTTATCTCTGACATACGGGAAAAGCATTATCGTCTGTTGATCAAATATATTATTCGGAAAGCATTAATTATCTCCAGTTCTTACATTTCAGCTATGCTCAAATCACAATTACATCAAATTACATTATATTGCTCAAATCTCTCAATGAAACTCAAAAGTCATCTCGACCCTTTTCATGATCAGTAGTGATTATGTTCATGGGGTGCTTTTTGAGTGGTTGACTATTCAATAGCTTGCTTACGTATCTTGAACAGAAATTTCGTTCACCTACATTTGATTCATAACGTTTTAACTATTTTGTATCAAATAGTACAATTTTACATTTTTGGATTTTTTTTGCAAATTGAATACTTTGGTAGTTATTAGATTTATTACTCCAAAAGAATCAATTTTAAAATTCAAGACAATTTGATAAAATTTATAACAAATATTAAATTTTTCCACATAAATTATAATATGGCTAAAAATATTTACTCTGTTTCGTATTTTAAATTTAATTTTAAAAGAAAATATATTTAAAAACAAATATTTTCTTCAATATAACTTTTTAGGTGAATAAGGTATAAAAACCGGTAATAATATATTCTAACGGCAATTCACCAAGAACAAAGTCAGCTCGAATTAAATATATATATGTACAAAGTCTTGGAATGAAAAAAATCTTTTAAATATTTTATAAAACCTGATAGTATTGTTAAATCTATTTTTTTCTTTTGACATGATTTCAGTTAATTTGTTTGATATAATCACTTTTATTCATTTTACTATGACTTCGAATTTGGATTTTGTAAACTAATAATAAAAACTAATATTATTTTTAAATACCGATATAAGAATTTTCTCCATAATAACTTAAAATATTTTCTTTTAAGGTGCATCTGCTTTGAAGACCACAGATTAGACTTCCGTTATTAATATTATTCGTAATTGTAAATGGATTTGTATTTTGAGCCATATGATACGAACCAGACATAAAAATCGAGCGATTTGATATAAACCAGACCTCTAAAGGTAGAGTGTGTTAGGAGTTGTATTTTATGTTTTTAGCAATTATATTTTAATGCCAGTTCTTTCACATTTTTAAATCGAACACCCTTTTAACGTCTGGTTTGCGTTATCTTTCTCTTCTAATAGATATAATTTTATGTAAATATTGACTTTTGCTTACTTTTAATACTGAGACTACATTGGTAAAAAAAAATTTAAAGGTGTCCCTGGACGTTTTTCCACACAGTATACCGGCTTGTATGCAAGTAAATTATGTATAAATATTTCGAGTAGTTTTGGACGTTTATTATTTAAACCCGAGCAACAGCACGAACACGTATAATGCTAATGATAAATTTATTTATTTATGTCTTCCCAGCAAAAACTGAGCGGTGCACTGTAGTAGTCATTATGCTGATGTAGAACTACTGGTAAATCAAATCATTCGTAGAACTCAATTTTGCTATGCAATACTGCAATAGTAAATGCGTAATTTAAATTAAATAGTTCGAGCAAATAAAACGGGGATATGCATTAAGTTTAAACCATTAAGCTTATAAAATACCAACAGGAACAACATTGTAAAAAAGTGTACACTATTAAGGATAGTAAATTCAATAACGTATGATATATTAAAAATTCATATAACTGTTAAGCTGATAGAAATATAATTTGTATGGAATAAAGTTCTAAAAATAAAAGTCTGTGAATTTTATTCATGTATACAGCTGATAAATTACATTATAAATTTACATGTATGGTAATCGCTTGTTCAGGGGCCTAGAACGGATTTGACGGATCACAGTTTCGCATCTCTCAAAGCAAGTTATGCAACATGGTTTATATAAGTATACTCATCTTGTTGCAAAATTCTTGAACAAAACCAAACGAAAAGCACTAATACAATATAGATTTTGTCTGTTCTTAATCTTGAAAAAGCCATTAAGTTTTCTTGTTTAATTAATTGGTTGTTTAATATTAATTAAGGCTAGGTTGTTGTAGAAAACTATTATATGTACAAGGAGAAAGTAAAACAAAAATTTACAAGTTAAATTTATTGACATAACTTTACATTTTCAAACTTATAAGTAAACTAGCTGTTCCAAATTAACAGGTTGTTACATAGAGTTCATATTAAGAATGTACCTTTATAACACCAATGTTCATTTTCAGGATTTTTTTTTTTTTTTTCTAAAATGCACTTTCATTTTTTTATTTTTTTTTTTATTTAAAATATCTTAAAAACGGTAAATTTTATAAAAAAGTTTACAAGAAACAAAATTGTTGGCAAATTAAATTATATAAAAATTGATACCAAGTTTGTAAAGATCCGATTACAAATAACAGAGTAATTGAAATTTGTATATTAAAATGACATAAATTTGCATTAATCATAATAAAAATCAATGTTTTTCTGCAGAAAAATCTCAATATCTCTATTATTTGTAGTAAAATATTTAGAAACAAATATACATTGTTACATTGCTACATAAACGACAGTCATAGGCTATGTGACAGTCATATTATGTATTGTTACATTTTACATTGTTATCAATGTTTAGATAATTTAATTTGTCACCTTTTTTGTTCCTTGTACAATTTTTATAAAATTTACCATTTTTAAGATATTTTATTTTAAAAATTTTAAATGGCTGCCATTTTGAAAGTACATACCAGAATAATATAATGTTATAAAATAATTTTATTCCTGAAAATGAGCATTGGTGTGACAAAAGTACATACCAAATATGAACCCTATACAACAACCCGATAAGGAAAGTAGTGGAAAAAGGGGGCTGCTGGCTCACTTCAAGGTCACCTGAGGGATGACGTCATCGAGGTCAATGACCTCACCGATGACGTCATCGATGACGTCATCGATGACGCAATCGATGACGTCATCACCAATGACGTCACATCCATGACGTCACACCCATGACGTCACAGAAATGACGTGCTGATGACGTCATCACCCCTTACGTCACCAAAATGACGTCATCGATGTCACAAAGGTCAAGGTCACGCTGAAACCTAAAATTTTTTGGCACTTTTGCTGTTTCTCGCACTACGCTCCGAGTTTCAGTCCGGTTCCCATGACCTTGACGACTTGGAGCGAAATTAGACGAGAAACAGCAAAAGTGCTGAGGAAACTGCAAGTTTGCAACGTGACTCTGCCTAAACCGTCATGTGACACCGCTCGGGTGACCTTGAAGTGAGCCAGCAGCCCCCTTTAGACCAGTACTACAACCGCGATGTGCACCCTACGACAGACACCGAGCGACTGACTGTCCGGCCCCGCGCACTCTAGGTATATGGGAAGTGGTGGGGGAACTGCGATGACCTCGGGAAACTTGAAAATGTCAAGCCAGGTAGCACCGTTTTGGTGCTACCTTAAATTTACATGTTAAAGTGTGATGACCTTGAGGTTGACTGTGAACCTGGGGCTTAGGATTGTGTTTAACAGCTTGACGTTTTCGCCAGAGTTCAAGTGTGGTGACATTGAACTGGTTAAAATCAAAACTGCACAGCAGACTGCACAACACGGATGTGCATCCTACGACAGCCGCCGAGCGACTGACCTCCGGGCCCTGCGTACTCTAGATATATGGGGAAGTGGTGGGGGAAATTTTAAGGTCATTTAAACGGAGTTTAAAAAAAGTCAAAGAGTAGAAAGACTACTCTTGTGAGTCTATAGCGATTTCATTGATAGTGAGTGCTTCGGTATGCCAAGTTGATCTGTATTGACACGCTCCTAAATAATGTTTGCAAAAACCTGCAAAATGATTGTTGCACAATTTGCAGCCAGTTAGCTGTTTTAGTTTGAATTCAATGCAACGTTCAGGGCAGCAAGTGTACTTATGCCCTCTCATTTGGTACACATGGAATGTCTTCAACTTCGGTTTCGGCTTCTTCCAAGACTTGCACTTACACATGCACTGACCAAAAGCTTCACATGTTCTACAAGCCAGACCATCCACCACATCAATGTCATTTAGCCATGAAAAACATTTCTGTTCGCAACAGTAGTTGAGTTGAATGTCCATGTTGCTGCGGTGAAGGTGCGCGATGAGTCAGTGAGAGTGCACCTTAAATAAACTCAGTGGAGGGGGAAAGGTCAAGGTCATTCAAACGGAGTTTTAAAAAAGATGACTAGTTGTCCTCCTCGTCCGTCGTACTTGGAGAGCTGTCAGACCAAGAGCCCCGCGCAGGTGCTCTCCAGATGAAATGTATATCTATTTGAAAGCGCAGGCCTGGATCTTGTACCATCAACTCCTTTAATCTATTACATACCAATTCCACTTTGTACACATTGTTAATAATCAACACCCAAGGCTTCGGCTGAACATAACGTGTAGTTGAGTCAGCCTCGCAGACAGTTACACCTTCCGGTGATATTGGAGTGTATAAATGTGTAAAATCTCGTTGCTGAGGCTGGCTTGAAGTTGAGGGTTCTGTGCCGACCCTGGTTGCATCAAAATTCAAATCCATTCTACATTCAAGAGGTCCAGGGTTCCCGTTTAATACATTGAGTAATTTTTGATACAAGACTTCCACTTCTGTCGCATCCTGTAAATGAACAGTCCACCGCAAGGGAAATGCTTCGTCCGTAGTGGAGTCAACTTGAGAAAGAGTTCTTTCCGCCATGGCAGCTAAGCAAGGAATGAGGTGAGCTGCAGTCAGTTGTAACATTATCGAAAAGTAGAGGGGGAAATTTCAAGATCATTTAAAATTGGGTTTTAAAAAAGGAAGGAGTGGAGGGGAAAGTTCAAGGTCGTTCCAACATCAGTAGTGGAGTCAGCTTGGCTGATGGTGTTGTCCGCCATGGTTGCTTGTCGAACAAGGAATGACGGGTGATGTGATACTTATGCAGGAACATGGTGAAGTGGTGGGGGAAGTTTCAAGGTCATCCAAACGGAGTTTTTAAAAAAAAAGGAAAACCTACAAAGTAACATTGAAACTTTCCAACTGATGGTGGCGGGCGTTTTCTTCTGCAACCTTGCCGACACATGTGACTATACCATATAGTATGAAAAGTACAACCATAATAAGGCCGAACAATAAAAGATAGCCGTTGACTATCATGATATTTTCTGAGTGGATCTGCTTTCTTCTTATCTCCCTCTCTTGCATCCTTTTCTCTAACTCGTGGATGAAGTCGTAGCATGCGTGAGGACATCTTTCATCTGTTGGTAGGTTTGCCATTGTTGATGTTGTCGGTTTGGCTGTTGAAGATGGAATGAGGTTTCTAATCGTGATGTGCCATGTACACCAATAGTGAAGTGGTGGGGGTAGCAAAGCAGTGGAGGGGGAAGTTTCAAGGTCATTCAAATTGTGTTTTAAAAAAACCTATCTTGTTACTGAGCTAATATGTCAGTAACAAGATAGGTGTTTTTGCTCTTTTACTTCTTTAATATAATGAAAAAATAAACATATTCTACAATGGTTAGAACAAGAAATACAACTGCTAGTCAGCTGAAGTAATCCAAGTTGTCCGGCTCGGTCTTCATGGACGTCGGTGAGGAAGCTGTCGATGAGTGTCCAGGCTCTTCCTTTGGCTGCCGGGTGTTCCGTATATTGCAAGCGTAGACTTGCACATTTATACGGTAGCCTCTTGCCACCATTAGCTGCAACTCCTTGTACAAATCGTTCAGCTCCTGTTGTGTTTTGATAGTCACCTCCTCATAGCTGGCACAGCTTACGTTGAGAGACATCCTGATGTTGCTAGGTTGGCTGCCGGAGTAGAAATAAAGCCAAGGCACAGCGCTTGGAGGTATATGAAAAAGTGGTGGGGGTGTTTGCATTCAAACAGGTTTGACTTGTAGCGTGGTGGGGGTAACTGTGAAATGCAAAGGTCAAAGGTCAAGGTCACCCGCGAAGTTTAAAAAAAAATGCAACATATCAATATGTGACAAACTTCACATATTGATATGTTGCATTTTTTTGTCTTTTGTTTTTTATGGTTTATTTATTTATAAAACGTTACAATAACATATTTACAACAGTAAAACTTAAATCTAACACTGCTGCTTGTCGGCGATGTGGATGGTCAACTCGGTGGAATTGCTACCCGTGCAACCGTGGGAAACCAGGTAGAGACAGCCGGGTTGGATGGAGCGCAGATCCTCGTTCTGGAGGAGATGGACGAACCGTTTCGGCAGGTAGACTTGGAACTTGGGCTCATCCCCCGGAGTGAATGGTGCCTCGCTAAGACTGCAGCAGATGGCCTCTCCAACTGTAGTCTCCATCTTCTTCATGGCGTGGATAATGTAGTGCTTCTCGTCTTTAAGTTCGGAACACTTCTTGACGGGTAGTATGGTAGATTTGGAGTGAGCATTGAACTGCTCAACCAAAGTTTGCAGGAACTGGTGAGATGCCATGGTCAAGTTATAGATCGTCTTCTTCGTCTTCTTGCTGGGAGATGTTGTCGTCTCGGAATCTCGAGTAATACTCATGCCAGGTCCCGGTCTGCTCCTCACTTATATAACCCCCGTTACCCCCACCACTCCCCATTTCCCCACTTTGAAGGTAAGATGCGAGTTTATAGGCGTTTTTTAAAGCGCAATGTCTATCTTTTTCATGTTCTGGACTTTTAGTACAAATACAAACATTTTCCATCGTATACTTGTAGTTTTTATCCAAATCCACATCATTAACCGGAACATGAGTAAATCCTTCGATCCATCTTTTCTTTTCCAGCCCCTTTGTGTAAATATTGGTAAACTTGTCTGAAAAGTGATGCATAATGTGATACAAGTCCGTGTAACTTGTAAAACCATCATACCAATCGATATGATGGAAGTGTTTTGAAATCCATCTGTTGGTAGTAGCGGCTTTACTGGTTAAAGATGAATAAGAACATGGTGGTTTAAATAAAAACGAATAAGGAACACTTGTATTGATGTCGAAAAACACAAGTTCTTTTATGATAAATCTATCATCATTACCCCGAAACGCTTGGAACTCAATTATACCAGGTTTGGACTTTACTTGTTCTTCTTCCTTGTCCATTGCGAAGATCACTCGTCTGCTCATGACGAAGTCCAAAGGTCAACTGATTTCCACACCACGGTAGGTACGACTTTTATACCCGGCCGTACAGTTGTTGGCGCGTTGGTGTATATTTAACGTGGGCACCGTCCCCGGTAGGCCTAACCCCACAAAATGTTTGATATTGTTTTAAAAATTAACCATTGCTGTGTAGTTAATTGTCATTTAGGTTTCCATCTTTACATTTTCCTTGTTTTCATTTTCATCACTAACACTTGATTCTTCTCCTCCTTCTTCTTCCTCTTTTTCATGTTTTACTGATTTCTTATGTAGTTGAGCGTACTTTTCCAATTGTCTCCACATTTGTACTTCATGAGGAACCCTATTGAATATAGAAGTATCTACAGGTCCGTACAATATAGGTGCGTCCGGTTGTTTGTCCAAAGTGTCTTCCAGATAATCTTTAATAATTGAACTTGAAAACACCAGTTGTCTCAAGTATCTCGTTATTGGTTCAGTTGCACAAGTTAGAATAAAAAACTCTTCTCGATTAAGTTGAATCTTGTTATCATGTCTTGTTGTGTCTCTAAACCGCAACTGATGATCACCACGATGTTTAACAATATCGATTTCCACATTTGAATCCAAAAGGCCTACTCTTGTCTTTCTTCCAAACATGTTACTACTTAAATAGCATTCTAGCAGATGCAAGTGTTTCATAAACGATTCCCAAGCAGTGTCCGTAAACAAAATCATTTTGGGTCCATGAGTTAAAATTACAGTAGGGGAATAATCTGTAGATTTCATAACACCTATTAAAACACTTTTGTCCAAACTGGAAGAGATTGGGTAAAATATTCGCAAGAATACCTCACTTAATATGTTAGGAGAAATATTATCTTCAATATCCCTTTTCCTCTTGTGTGCATTCTTTCTTCTTTTACCTTTTTCCTCAACATTATTACTGGCGTGGAGTTGTCCGCAAGCGTTGTGTTCATCTCCCTCCGGTTGACCTTGAAGATCTAAAAAGTCGGATATCTCCTTCTCAATATCTACTACATTTTCTTGTGTACCACTAGGAGAAGCCATATTGAATAAGATGCTACCCATACAACAACAGGCAACAAACTGATAAGGAGCGAGCTGAACGCTCTGCTTTTATACTCGCGGAATGCATTGGAATGTAGGAAAACCGGTCTTTTACAATACATTTTTAACAATTCCAGTTAAAGGTGTGTATGTTACGATTTTATCATGTAGAATTAAACAGTATGCAGTTGTATTAGCCGATATAGGCGCGTTGAATTCCATTTCTATTTTTATATCTACACTTGATGATTTTACTGATTCATTTTGTTTAGAACAATCGATTACAACTATAGGGTAACCATCTAAGTATTTTTCTGGTGATAGTAAAGGTGCATTCGTTTTACCATAATATGAACTTTGGAATCTTGCATACATATCGTACAATATGCTGTACTTTTTATTAGCGAATGACACATTTAAATTATCGTATGGAAAAAATTGTGAATTTAAATAAACTTTAATATTTTTCAAGTTGCAATGATCAAATTGGCCTGCATGTTTGGTGATGGTGTCTCTTCTGCCTGTTTGTAAACCAAATATAATATACCTGGCTCGTTCCACATAATTAGATGTTTTAACTGTCCAAGTGTGTCGATCCGTAGTTGGCAAGCTGGGATGTTCATGAAATTCCCAACTTCTAAAAGGAATTACAATATCACGATCAGCCTTTAACTTTCTTAATAGTAGCATTCTATGCTCGTCAGCTAATTTAACATGTGGAACTCTCCATACAATTTTGTCTAATGTTAATTTCCATTCTAAAGTTGCATCTGTTGTACCGTCTGGAGCTTTAATAATATCTTTATCGTTTGAAGATCTCAACAAAACTAATTCTTGTTTAACGTTTAATATTATTTTCCTATAATCTTCAGCAAAACCAAGCAACAAACGTAACGGAATATGAAAATCAAAATTTCCATTTGTATCTGGAGTGATTGTGTCTTTTGCAGGTAAAACCCATCCTGCAGGTTGTATTAAATTGGTTTCATTAGGTGATATAGATGTTAATCCCTTTAAAGTTGTTGCAATACCTACTTTTTTAGTAGAATCAACTGTTACACCTGATATTTCATATCTAATTTCATCAAACAGGAAAGCCATGGGATTATTTATAAATGGAACTGTTGTACCAGTAGTAGTACCGTCCTTTTTAGTAACTTTTCCTTCAATATACAAGTAACTTTCACATGGTAGCGTGTAAATGTCTTGATTTTGTATGGGAATACGAATTTCATCGTTATTGTTTAATTTTGATGAAGTGTAAGGGTTGTGGGTGTGATATTCTTTTTCCCATAGGGTTTCGTCGAATGTTGGACCCTGAGCTATATCCAGTATATCCATTATCGGTTACTTTTAATCCAATTCTCTCTAAGAAACGAATGTTCTCGCGTGTTAACTCCTCCACAGCTGAAGAGCTACTAATGCGGATTCCCGTAGGTTGTTCGCTTTTAAATGTTAAACCCATGATTTTGTATTAAAGTGTTGATTTTAAATGTAATCTAACCGTAATAGGCTCTTCTCGGAAATCTATCAAGTTACCGTCTTGATCCAATACGTTCAACACGATGTCTGAAATGAAAGTGGTGTTCAAAGGTAGATATACCAGGTTTTGCGGCTTTTCAACAATTTTAAATCCAGGTGGTACACTGGGGTAAAAAGTATGTATTATATGAGTATTTGCTCCATCTCTGTAAGCTCCTTGTATAATGTTACAAGTTATGTCTATACTATTGACTTTTAATATTGTTACAGTTTGTTTACCGGAATGTGTTTTATTTGGTTCTAAAATTGCTCCATCTTTGGGAAATCCTAATAAATCACCAATTGAGTTTGGCTTAGTGAAATCTATATAATATTTTGAAGTAAGCTCAGCTTTCATTGTATTATTATTACCTTTTAGCGATATATTGTCTTTTCCCATTTTATTTTGCAAAAATTCATTAATATGATCAATTTCATAAGAACCTGTGGGTAAACTGCACTCTTCTAAGTCTGTTAACTTACCACTGGCATCTTTTCCTTTATAATAATGCAATAAGTTATTTTTACCTTCCGTAACATTGGGAATAGAGTTGTAAGTTGTAAAATCCAACAGTGCTGCCTCCCAAAATCTTCCTTTTTGCAAGCGTAACGCTGGAAAAAGGATACTTCGTAAAGTGGACGATTTTCCTGTTAATGATACCGTATAGGAAGACATCTCAATAGTGACTGATACTTTTAGCTAGGAATTCCAAACATAAATGGCCGCATATTGAAGTATTATCAGGTTGTTCTCTTTTATAGTTGTAATATATGTTTTTAGCAGATTTAAAGTAATGTTCAAGTTCTTTAGGTGGTGGCAAATTTCCAAAACTATCAAAATAATATACATTACTATTTAGTTTCTTATAACACACCCAATGGGTGCCGGACCCTTCAGTATTATCCAAATTTACGATTCCAGTCTCATTTTTCCATATTTTCTTTGGTAAACTGTCTTTCATAAATACTCCGCGGAAAAATGGTATTTTTAAACAGGAAATATATTTAAATAATTCAACATTAGTCAACGCTTTATGTGGTATAACCAATTGATTTCTTTTATTTAATATGCACGATACGGTCTTAGGTATAGACCAGCCCCGTTTTTTACCATTGACCATATTGTCGGTTTTTTATTATTTTTCCTCGGAGAACGTCTTTTTAGTCTAATATTACCACCATGTTTTCTCTTGGTTGATCCTTTTTTATTCTTACCCCTCCTTTTTTCCACCTCCTACCGCTGTTTTAGCCTTCATACCTGCTGTTACCGCTAAAGCTGCTGCTTTTTCCGCAATACTAGCGTCACTAGACTTTACTCGTTGCCAAGCTATATTCGCTAGCTTTTTATCAGCGATTGACCTATTTTTTGAATCGGTAAACGTGGAATATGCGATATCGTGTTCTTTACAAGCCTGATCTAACTTATTTATGCCTGGATCACCTCTTTCCAGTCGTTTTTTTAATTTAGTTCCTGGTCCGCAATACTGATAACCTCCCGGTATGTGAAATTCGTATGGTAAAGCGTCTATTGCTCTGTTTACGATAGATCCTACTGGAATACGATTTAAAGCTTTACTTAACAGAGAAACCGCTGTGGACGTGATACCGCCTCCTTTCCGTATAGTGTCTCGATATGGACTGGTGTAATGAAACGCCATGATTGTCTTTTATATTTGAAAAGCGTAACCCATGTGTTACCTCTATGACAGGTTGCACATAAATGATGTAATATATGGTGTTATTTAGTTAAATATCAAAAGTACCCCAATCTGATGATCTAAACTTTTGTGTGTTATGATTAAAAAAATATTTATAAAGAATTTCTTGTTTAATCCATGTATTTCTCATTTTTTCGTCAATAGGTTTATGTTGTCCTGCTACAATATAATTATGCATATCAAATAATAAATTACCTATTACTTTAACAAGAAAATTAACAGTTACAGCGTTATCGGCATAATCAGGGACTGCAACATTTGTTAATCGTTTGTTATCACAATTCCACCATTTTTTTCCAGTTGGCTCTAATTGTATTATCTGTTCATAAGTAACAGCATCACCAGGCTTTTCACCAATACCTAAATTTGTCAATAACTTTCCTTTACCATCCCAAACATAATTGTTTTCTTCAAGTAAAGTAAACTTTTTATTTCCTTGTACAAATACATCTCCTTGACGTGTTACTACTTGGTTTTGTTTCACAAAACCGGAGGTTTCTTGTTTTAAAGTTTCCTTCATTTGACCCACCGTTGCACCATCTGATGGTGCAAAACCATCTTTTACATTCGCTAAACAATTACCAAGACAGTCAATAACTCCTACATCACGTGTAATACAATGATCTTTGATGTATTTTAAATTTACAGCATCATTTTCATTTTTTGGATAACCTATATCGTTAATAACAAATTTATAAAAAGAAAACCCATCTTTTGTCTTTTCAGGTATTATAGAATGTAAATAGCGTCTATTTATGCTGTCTTTTTCATCTACAGGGTCTGCTACGTTGGATATACGCCGATTTTCAGCATTATACGTTTTTCCATTAAATTTTAACGTATTCTTTAATTCCGATGATAAATAACCTCTGTTTATTGCATCAGCGTTTTGATTTGGCTTACCAACGTTGGAAATTCTATGATTACCCGCGTTATATGTGTTTTTATCTAATTTCAGTGTTGGTACTATCTCTTTTTTAATACTTTTAAATTTATTGCATCATTTTCATCTGCGGGATCATTAATGTTTTTTAACCGTTTATTACTAATATCATAATCTCCATCAGGTGTTTGTGGTAATCCAACACCTCTTTTTAAAGTATTAAAGTAATATAATCCATCCGATGAATACCGTCCGAACTTGTCAACACTCATGGTGCAACTGAATAACATTCTAGAGTGTAACCCATTTTTATAATATTAGTCCCGATTTCTAACCCATATCAGTTTTTATACAAATTCTTAGTCTTCATCAGTTACATTTGCATCATTCCCGGGACATTTAAAATATTTTAAATCTGCACTAATTAATGATCTGTCTGCTTCATTTCTAAATACATGATTTTTATGAATAAATTCCTCACCAGACAATTTTCTAAATCCGCTAAATGAATTTGGATCTGCAATTAATATATTTTGATAATCATTTACATCCATTAATTTAAATCTTTTGGTATTATAAATAAACTCTTGATTTGCACTATCATATTGTAATGTTTGTCCTACAGTTGCAGCATCCTTTGGATCTGTTCCTTGTGCCAAATTACCTATTTTCTTATTTTTCGCATTGAAAGTACTACCTTTTGGTTTGTCTAATATTAAAGATTGTTTTACTACAACACAATCGTAATCATCGATACCTGGAAATATGTCAATTATTCTTCTATTTGTACCCAACCAACTTCTATGATAATTGTTTGGATTAGTATGTAAAACTTGTGATAAAATCGGAACATCATGAGCATCTGTAGCTAAATGCGCATTTGATAATTTCATGTCTTTGCAATCCCAAACATTATTTTTTTGTTCAAGTAAAATAAACTTTTCATTTCCTTGTACAAACACATCACCCGACCGTGATACTACTTGATCCTGTTTTACAAATCCAGATGTTTCTTGCTTTAAAGTTTCCTTCATTTGACCCACTGTTGCACCATCTGATGGTGCCGAACCATCTTTAACATTCGCTAAACAATTACCTAGACAATCAATAACTCCTACATCACGTGTAATACAATGATCTTTTATATATTTTAAATTTACAGCATCATTTTCATTTTTCGGATAACCTATATCGTTAATAACAAATTTATAAAAAGAAAAACCATCTTTTGTCTTTTCAGGTATTAATGAATGTAAATAGCGTCTATTTACGCTGTCTTTTGCATCTTTAGGGTCATCTACGTTGGATATACGTTTATTTTCAGCAGTATACGTTTTTCCATTGAATTTTAACGTATTTTTAATTCTGATGATAAATAACCTTTGTTTATTGCATCAGCGTTTTGATTTGGCTTACCAACATTGACAATTCTATGATTACCTGCGTCATATGTGTTTTTCTGTAGTCTTAATGTTGGTGATATCTTTTCTTTTAATACTTTTAAATTTATTGCATCGTTTTCATCTGTGGGATCTTTTATGTTTTTTAACCTTTTATTAGTTATATCATAATCCCCATCAGGTGTTTGTGGTAAACCAGCTCCTCTTTTTAAATTATTTGCGTAATATAACCCATCCGAGGAGTAACGTCCGAACTTGTCGACACTCATGGTGCAACTGAATAGTAATCTAGTGAGTAACGCATTTTTTATGAGATTACCCCACGGTTTCGGAGTTCATCCACTAAAGCCACCCATTCGTTTTCCAATCCAGTATGACCCGCTTCTTTAGCTTCATGTATTAGTTTCATTCTATCCACCAATTTATTGATATTATTGTAATAAATCACATTTGTGTTATATAGTTTCTTCATTAAACCTGTACCTGTAACAGATTTGTTTCTTTTTCTTGGTTCTGGAGCACTTATATCCAAAGTGGATGACACAAACCTTCGTTTTACAGGTTTTCTTGGCATTATCGGCATTGGTTGTCTTCTCGTTGTTGGTATTAACTTGGATACAAATACTCTATATTTTAAAGACCTAGATCTAAAAACTGGTTGGTCAGCTAAATATTTTCTCCTGTATGCATTGGTGTGTTCCAAAATCTGTTTATATGCTTCCATGTCTTCTTCTTTAACTAACAATTCTAAAGGCTTTTTTTCAAATAATAATTCAAATAATCCTCTTGTGCCCTTATATCTTTGATTACCAACAATAATATTATCATTTTCATCAATGTTTACCGGGCTATTACCAACCATTAAACCTTCTTCTGTTAATCTTACTCCATAACTATGGTAGTTTTTATTAGGATTTATTCCAGCTAACATTTTTATCATGTATTTCCTTCCTAAAGGTCCTTTGTTATGAATGTTTTCACCCAACAAGCTTATGTTTGACGGACCTTCCCTTGCTTCTTCTTCTTTTTCCTCTTCACTAGCAGTTGATACATCTTCATGTCCTCTTTTAGCTTTTACTTCATATAATTCTCTTATACCACTATAGTCTGGTGATTCTAGCTCTCTTTCAGGTTCTCCGCCGGTAAAACCACTATATGTAGAGGATTCCAGGTCTTCATCACTAAAATCTTCTGATTTTACATTTTCTCTTTCAAACTTTGTAATAGGTGCAATTGCATCTCCTTCCAAAACGGGTTTAGCAAATTTTTTGTTTAATTGTTTCAAGGGTTCAGTAATAGGTTTAAAAGTAGATTCAAGAAATTTCTCCCTTTCGCTAATACCTAATTTTAATGCTCTGTTTTTATCTCGAATAGAATCACTAAGTGATTTTATTTCCTTTATTAACTTTTCTTGGTTAACCATGTTTGTAGCAAGACGTGTTGTACAACAATGAATGTTTTACATCATGATCAGTGTATTAGTATAAATTTATCAAATCCTATCCTGTATCGACCATTGTTTAGCGGTTGTTCCTTCATAATTGTTAAAAACCCATATTTTTCAGCCCAAGCCTTTCCACACAACTCTTTAAATCGTTCAAATGGCATATCCGCACTTACATGGTCATAATATATGTGTTTTAGGTTGGTTTCATCCTGTTTAAATACAATTAACATGTTTGCATTGTCTCTAATGAGCTGTTTCGGTATTTTGCTGTAAGTTTGACCAATATAAATGCTATCTATGTTGTTATGTCGACCCATGGCGAAGTAATTTCTTATTGTATTTTGATTTTCACAAGATACGTCGTCAAATATGAATACTGAGAATGGTTTAGCCTCTTGCGGTTGCATGACACTCTCGCTCGCGTTGAATTTAAAATATTTAACTTCAGGCACATTATTGAGTATTTGTTCCAATAACTGATATTTTGGTTGTTGTAGTGACTTTGAAAATACATATAAATTATTAAAACGTAAGCCTTTAGGGTTTGTAATCAAATTGAATACTACATTTGTTTTTCCACAATTGGAAGGACCGGTAACCAGACAACGCACCGTGTTTGGTAACAAAACACCGTGTTTCCCAGTATTGAATTGAGAACCATCCACTGTGAGTTCATCTATATTATTAATAGTAAAATTGTCTTTTTGCGGTATTATCTCCATCCTTTGTAATGGTTCAACCCAAAATGATGCTCTATCATTATATTAGATCCTTTTTAGGTATCCAAGAATCTTCCGTTTTATTAAATCCTAACCATCGTACTTTAACCTTATCTTTTTTGCGTTGCAACACCTTTTCTACTAGATATACATCACCTACTGTTGATTTTAACATTTCATGTCCATAAAAACCTCCTTCAAGCAATTGTCCTTTATTATCTTTTAAAATGTAAGTTTCTGGTACTGTAGGTTGCACCTTAAATACGGTAAATACCTCATTTGTCCAGTTTGGAAGATATCTTTTACTGAATACACCTTTGTATTTGCTTATTCGCACTTTATCACCAACATTAAACCTTTTAGGCTTTAGTTTTTCAACTCTTGGTTTAGTATTCAGTTTTATACGTTTTAATACAAGTTTTTCATTTTTATTAGTCACCTGGCTTGGTTTCATACCGATAGTTCTATGAAACTTGTTATTGTAATCGCTTATAAGTTTTGGTAACATATCAATCCATACGTGCGATCCTCTGTTAGAAAACATCTTATACATCGCACCTTTTAAAGTTCTGTTGAATCTTTCAATTATTGATGCTTTTACCTCTGAATTGGTTGAGTAATGGTTAATGTTGTGTTTTTTCATTAAATTTGCAAATTCCTTATTAAAATATTCTTTTCCATCATCAGTTTGTAAATGTTTTATAGTATGTTTGTCTCTTTGTATAGCTGTTTCCATTGCTTTTGTAACACTTTTGCCACTTTTATCTTTTAGTGGTAAAGCATCTGCCATTTTTGAAAAACAATTAATAATAGTCAATATGTATTTAAATCCTCTATTTTGTTTACTATAAGGAATCATTTCGATTAAATCCGCTTGATATAAATCATTTATTCCTTTTATCACTGTATTTCTTCGTGGAAACTTTCTTCTTGCAGGTTTATGAAGTTCGTTGACAATTTCTTGCTTCAAGTTCTTCATATTGCAGGTTTGAATGTTTCATGTATCACATGTATAATCACAATGAATGTTGTCTTAAATATTCACATCATTTATATAGGTCAAGGTCATCCAAACTTGTGTAAAAAAATGGGGAACACGGCGTTTGACTTGCCGTGTTCCCCATTTTTTTACGGAAGGAGAAAGGAATAAGGTCGAAGTTGTAGAAGGACGAAGAATAGGTTACTAGTCGATAGGGTTTAGAGAGTAGTGGCCAAAAGGAAGAGTGTGAATTTTATCCGGCATAATATGCCTTTTATCATCTCGAGCTGATAGTGCTCTTTTAACTTCAGTGACACTGTAGACCTCATGTTTAAAGCTTCTGATAGTGTTGAACGTTGCAGACATTGTAGAATCTTCAAACAAGCAGGTCTTGTAATGGTCAAACGTCACATGTTTCTTCAAGTACGATGTTTTAACTCCTTTTGCTTTCTTGACTGTCGGTGTGTTGTTCTCGTTGTACATTTTAAATGAATACAATTTTGCCATCAGTGCCACTATTTCTTCTAAAGGCATTCCATTTGCTTCATCTTTAAATTTTCCGATTACTTTTTTATTCTTTTCATTGTAATTTGGATGGTTCTTCGGATAGTCAGAGAAGTCAAAATCGTCTTTGTATGGGAAACTCCTTAGGTCTTCATACATGTCCAAAGTCTTTATCCAGTAGATAAACGCGTCCGTATCCATGTATGCGACTCCAATGTTTTCCCTTCCGTAGTGTTTAACCATTTTGTTATAATGGAAATCATACATCAGGGTTTTACTTATGTCCAAAATCGACATACCTATGTATAACGGACGGTCCATGACTATTGTTGTTTTCTTCATACTGACAGCGACTAGATTTTCGTTTATAATCATGGATGTTCCGAAATTTGGTTTTTGCACTAATTTTTCCAATTTCCTAGGATCACTCACTAATTTTACATTTTTGTGTTTTCTTTTGTTCTCCAAGGTCTTCCCAAAGATGGCGTTGTTCATTAATTTATAGAAGTCCTTTTCAAATGCCGTTGTCGCTGCAGCTCTTCTTGTAGTGTTGGAATCAATATATGGTTTCAACCAACAAGACTGGGTGAATTCAATTGCTCTATGAATTCTCACTACACGTAGACCCAATTCAAGAGCTTGTTGAACTACCCAGTAGTGAGCCACATACCGATCTTTATTCTCCAACGTCATCATCAATTTTGGCCATCTTCCTGTCGGTGAAACTTCAGTCTTGGCTAGGAGAGGCAAGTCGTAGTGATGGTCATGAAGGTGCTCCGGATATTCGAAATCACAGTCCAAAATATAGCCTTTTGGACCATTCTTTGGAATCTGTGAGATGTCACCGATGGTGGCCGGGTCGATCCATTTGAAGTCAGCGTAGGGAAGCGGATTTGACATTGCCCAACCATAAAGGTTGTTTGCGTCAAAGTAGCCAAGGTAGACCGATGGTTGTCTCTCGTCGAAGCCTGGGATGTACTTGTTGTTAGCTTTGACATGACGTGTTACAGCTTGTGTCAAACCGCCCCGTACACCAGATTCTATCATAAGCACCATATCAATATCTGTTAGAAGTTCCAATCGACAGTTGGTTGACTTTAGCATAGCTTGCCATGCTAATCCTGGAGATGTGTACGAGTGTAGAGGGTCCAGTCCATAGGCGGAGAAGCAGGTGTTTCGAAATTCTTCCATCACATCGCACAGCAGAGTTACGTCCAATTTTATGTAAAAGTCGGAATATTCCCCTAAGGTTTGAATGTTTAGTTGGTTCCAAACATTACAAGCATGATTGTAGTCTTCAACGGTGATTGCACTTTCATTTAACTTGCTATTGAAGGCTTCAATCGGTGGCAGACTGGTTTCTTCAAATTTTTCTGCAGAAGTTATGTAATCATAGGGGAACACTCCTTTACGCATTACTAAGTCCAATTTATCTTCATGTACAATTTTGCTGGTTTCTTTTAGATCTTCTCTTCTTAGGTTCTCAGACAATTTGGCTAAACTAGTTGACATAAATCTATAAGAGTCTACGAAGCGAAGTTTAATTTTACCTACTGTTTTTGAGAAACTGATGTACTTCTCCAATGTTTCAGCTAATACTTCGATTCTTCCATCATCCCGTCCTAACTCTGGGATAATGAAGTGGGAGTCATAGCCGCTAAGATTGTGTATCACAACAGGGATAAAGTTTGGCAGTTTGTAATTTATATTGCATGAATTACAAGCAGCTCCTCTGTATAACCCTGTCAGGTGATCGTGATCTCTTACTTTTTGATTTTCTTCACTGAAGCTCTTCTTGCATAAATAACATCTTGTTGCCAAATTGTATTCTTCTTGTTGATTTTGATTCAAAGGTTCCATAGGTAAAACATTACCGTATAAGCGTTGCACCTTTTCAGCAATGTCATACAACTGGTCTACGAAATGCTTAGCGGCTTCTTCCCCACGGTAGAGTATCGGAGTGGATGTTAAACCATAGTCTTGCAACTGTTCTTCAGGCAAAGTTGATTTCACCAATAAGCAAAAACTGTTAGGTTGATGCAATTGATATTTGGTTCTTCTAGTCACCTCACCATCCGGAAGCTCCTGTGGTACTAACGTGGATTCGAAATCTGCGTAGACAGCTACTGGAATCCGATATTGGTGAACTGTTTTGTTGAATTTGATGAACGCTCGAGATGGCGGCGGCAGACTAATCTTCACTTCATAGTTGTCATTACAAAGTCTTTGGTGTTCCTTCAACCAGTCCGATCCTCCATGTTTTAAATCTTTATTTGTAAAACAAAAGCATCTCTTACACACTGTCACTCTAATCTTCTTTTTGGTTAATTGTCGTGCAACCAAAGCTTCAAAATCTTTTATCCACACATAATGTGAAATTTCACCTTTAGTTATCAATAATAAATCAGTATGGTTTCTTTGCTTCACTTTTCCAACTCGTAGTGGATACACATTGTTCGAATCATCTAAGCCGAACACGTTAACAGAAACACCTGGATTTTGTTTCTCAAATTTTGCAATTTGATTAAGACTCACAGGATACGACATTCCTCGGAAGTTGTAGCGGTGTTCGTTTTCATAATATTCCCTACCAACTCTACAAGGATTATGTTTTACATACTTAGTTAGCATCGCATACTTAAAACATTCATTATCCCCGTTTGTAACATTTCTGCAAGAGTTGGTGTCTTTAATTTTCTTTGGTAGAGGGATAAAGCTGCTACCCCTCATACCATATCCATGCTTGTGAACCCTCACATCCATACCTTCGATCGATGATAGCGTCCAGCCAGATCCTCTTCCTTCATGTTCTTGGAGTTTCATTAGCAGTTCATTCAAACATTCTTCTAGAATTTCATTGATATCAGATGTGGTTGTAAGGGTTCGGTTTTTAGCAATGAATGCTCTCGGTGAGTTTTCACCATCGGTATTAGTAAACATAGCCTCCAACACCAATCCAAATTTAATAAAGTTCAATCTTGCCAATTCTTCCATCAATGTTTTTACAACTAAATTTTTAGCTTGGGTTATAAAGTTTTCCAATTCCAATTGCACATTATTAATTTTGAAATGAGTTACAACTGGTCCTGGCAAGGCTGTGGTGCGCAGTTGTCTTATATCTTCCACTTCTTCTGTATCCTCTTCTTCCATATCCTCTTCTTGGGTACGCAGTTGTTTTACATCTTCCACTTTTTTTTCTTCCATTTCCTTTTCAATAAATCCTCCAGCTGTAGATGGTCCAGCTCCGGCAAATTGAATAACACTTGGTCTTCTTCTTTGCATTAACTGTAAATAGCTAGCCCAGTCCTCCTGCTTCTGGGGTTTTTCCAAAAACCGATCAATCGCATCCAAGTCTTCTTCACTTACTACAATCTCTTCTTTTCTGTCCTCTTCACGATGCAATTCTCGGTGTAACTGTAGATAGCTATCACAGTCGTCCATCTGCTTCTGGTAGTTTTCCAATAACCGATCAAACGCATCCAAGTCTTCTTCACTTACAACAATCTCTTCTTTTCTGTCCTCTTCATGATACAATTCTCGGTGTAAAACAAAGATGTCTTCGTCTTGAAAAAACTCACCACAAATATCGCAAAGAGCCATTTTTACAATTTGGCTATGAGTGTGCACTCGGTGAATGTCCACGCAATAATGAGCAGCGCGCTCAACTGGGTCCCTTTATACCCGAGGTTTAAGGGTGGGGGAAGGTGACGTCATATACATCCGGTTTATCAGTCATGTAGTAGATTTGGCTTTTAAACACCCATTTTCAATATATTATTCAACAGGCTTGATAAACTAATGATGTTTGATCTATATCCACTACTTTGTACAAGTTTTTTCAAAGATGTCTTTTTGAGCAAGTTTATGTGGGTCAAGGTCACGTAAAGATACCCTTTGAGCGGGGGATAAACCACTAAGCAGCATGCTAGTCCATTGCCGCAAAGTGATCTATCCCCCGCTCTGTTCAACAAAACCTCAATCAAGTCCAACACACACTTTCCTAGTTTAACACTTGGTTGGGAGAATTACATTAGTTTGATGCTTATTTCTACCGTTACACTTGCTCCATTCTCAAAAAGATATAAATAATATAATCCTGGATACTGTTTTGTTTCACGTCCTGCATGTTCCTTAATAAAGTCAAAAGCCAATCTTTTTGAATATTCATTATGAAACACTTCTCTCACACAAACAAGAATTTTTTCTTCCACCAATTTTAGTTGAATTGATGTTAGTTTGCTTACATCATCCTTGTCTATCAGGGGTAGCTTGTAGGTGAAAGTATTTGGTGGTAGTTTTCGCGTTCTGTCAAGTAAACAACAAAATTTTTTATACAATTTCTTCTCATTGTCTGTAATACTATTAATACCAATCAGATTATAATACGAAGGTTTATAAGGTATACGACGAGACATTTCTTTGGTCACTGGTCTTCTTAAGAATGAGAAGTGCGTGCAACCCGGCCGCCTTATATCCCCACCGGGCAACCACGCCCAGGATATTGGGGGGGGGGGGGGGGGCACTTCGCGTCCGGAATATTTACTGTGTTAATAAGACCTGACTGTTAAAGATTTTGAAAACTTTTATATATTTAGGTCAAGGTCACGAAAAAACTTTAAAAAAATTAAGCCCCACACCCCCATAGGGGTGTGGAGCACTTGGGTTGTCATCGCTGTAGCCTCCGAAGAGACCCAACTATGACAACAGAGCAACATCCAATGTCGTGTACCCTTCGCCACGCAAGACTTTTAAATATTTACTGCATTGGTAACAAATAACTAACAAAACATTTACATAATTTTGAGAGAGGTTGAGGACAGCCCTAGTGGCTTACGTCCTCGGTCCGAGTGCAGAGGCCGCCGCAAATTGGCCACAGCTGTGGTCTGCATGCCAGCGTACAAACGGACCGGTTCCCAACCCAGCCGCAATATTGCATGCCTGAGAGGACCCATACTAACATTGGTTTTAAAATAGCTTTACACGGGGGTCTACTCCCGTACCCTATCTTTAATATTTAACTTTATCAATGCAGTGAATCTTTATAAGTCCTTTGTGGGTCAAGGCCACACGAACATTAAAAAATTTCGGCCCCCGTACATCCATGGCGAACCACGAATGTTCGGGGGCCTTGGGGATTAAAAAACACAAATAGCTAACAAAGATTCATTTACATAATTTTGAGTTTCCAGAAGGGAAACAAGAGGTTGAGGACAGCCCTAGTGGCTTACGCCCTCGGTCCGAGTGCAGAGGCCACCGCAAATTGGCCACAGCTGTGGTCTGCATGTCAGCGTACAAACGGACCGAGTCCCAAACCCAGCCGCAATATTGCATGCCTGAGAGGACTCATGCTAACGTTGGTATAAAATGCTTTTACACGGGGGCCTACTCCCGTTCCCTGACGTTACAATTTACTTTGAGCTGTGAAAAAAGCTCAAGGGGGAATGCTAAAACAAGCGTATACACTTTAGATAAATATAACACACTTACAACACAAAGTTGAGCTCAACATAGTAAATGCTGGAACAAGCACATACACATTAAACACATATGACAAACAAGACACACAGGATAAAAGACAAACGAGACACACAGGAGACATAGGATACAAGTGAAACACTCTCATATAAAACAATTCCCAATACCCAAACGCAAGCGCAATATCTTAGAAATAATACAAGTCTTAAAGTTAGAGTAGACTTCGCTAAACAGTGAAGGCGCCTTTCAGTGTTTAGTGAGGCCTATGGCGGTCCGTCCCGATCGTTCACGTTCAACGCGCGGGAGCGGACTGCGAGCCGGCTGCGGCCGGGCCGCCTTATATCCCCACCGGTCGCCCCCCAAGGGGCGGCATCGGGGGCACAGAGGTGGGGGCGCCATCGGGGGCAAGGTCACCCAAGGTCACCTCAAGGTCACCCCAAGGTCACCTCAAGGTCACCTCAAGGTCACCTCAAGGTCACCTCAAGGTCACCCCAAGGTCACGTCAAGGTCACCCCAAGGTCACTTCAAGGTCACCTCAAGTTCACTTCAAGGTCACCTCAAGGTCACCCCAAGGTCACGTCAAGGTCACCCCAAGGTCACGTCAAGGTCACCCCAAGGTCACCTCAAGGTCACCCCAAGGTCACCTCAAGGTCACCCCAAGGTCACTTCAAGGTCACGTCAAGGTCACGTCAAGGTCACGTCAAGGTCACCTCAAGGTCACCCCAAGGTCACCTCAAGGTCACCCCAAGGTCACGTCAAGGTCACTCCAAGGTCACTTCAAGGTCACTTCAAGGTCACCTCAAGGTCACCTCAAGGTCACCTCAAGGTCACCCCAAGGTCACGTCAAGGTCACCCCAAGGTCACCTCAAGGTCACCCCAAGGTCACCTCAAGGTCACCCCAAGGTCACTTCAAGGTCACCCCAAGGTCACCTCAAGGTCACCCCAAGGTCACCTCAAGGTCACCCCAAGGTCACTTCAAGGTCACCTCAAGGTCACGTCAAGGTCACGTCAAGGTCACCTCAAGGTCACCCCAAGGTCACACTTATGTCACTTCAAGGTCACCCACAACACTTTTACTCTAAGTGTTGGCTATACCCCCACCACAACTGAGTCCCTAGGCTGCACAACATCGCTCCGCCAGTATGTCTCCGGCTTCCATACGGTGCGTCTCGCTGTTCTCTAACTCTCTATATGTAAGTATTTTTACAAGTTTAGAATCTAGGTCACTACACTTTAACTCTGGGACGATATCGACTTATAGTATTTCAGTGTTTTGACTCACGGTCATCACACTTTAACTCTAGCACGTCGGTTATCGTACCAGAGGTGCTCAATAACCTAACCTGTAATGTTTAGGGTGGCGTATGCACGTAATATCGCCATGAGTGTCCAGTCTGAATTTTAAGTTAGATTTATTTTACTGTGATCTTTTTCCATTTCCAATTCGTTTTGCCTAAGAGTGAGATGTCGCTTTATAAAATGGTATTTCTCTAAAGTTCTTGGGGATTGCAGGGATACAATTACTTTATTTAGACGGCTCTTCACCTTAGAGTTTAACATAACTTCCACTTTAACTTTTCTTCCTTACCCCTCACAGCCTAAGCTGTACAGTAAGGTTTCTTCTAGTGCCAACTCGGGCCGAGAGAACGGTGTGTTAACTGTAGGACAGCTCATGGTGGAGTGATGCGATACCACAGCGTACAACCTCACCTTCCCCCACCACTGTGACCTTCCCCCACTCCAGCTGTTTCCCTCACCACTTTTCCCTTGGCTCATGCGCTACCAACAGTCTCTCAGTATTGTGCGGACTTTTGTGAGGGATGCCATGTTGCAGGACACTTTGGGTAAGAAACTTGCCCGTGTTAAGTCTTTATTAGTTGCTCAATGTACACCCCTCAAAGTCAAGCGGGTTTCCACTTTAGCTAAGTGGCGAAAACAGTTGCGCGGACACCCTAAGTTTTATACCAAACAGATTAATGTAAGTTTTACTGGTGAGGATTTGTTTAAAATATTGGATGAAATGACTTTTTCTTGCAAAGTTCAGTTAGTTACTCCCATTCCTGACGGTTTAGAGTCTTAGTCTCTTGGGCCAATATACCTAGAGTGCGCGGGGCCGGACAGTCAGTCGCTCGGTGTCTGTCGTAGGGTGCACATCGCGGTTGTAGTACTGGTCTAAAGGGGGCTGCTGGCTCACTTCAAGGTCACTCGAGCGGTGTCACATGACGGTTTAGGCAGAGTCACGTTGCAAACTTTCAGTTTCCTCGGCACTTTTGCTGTTTCTTGTCTAATTTCGCTCCAAGTCGTCAAGGTCATGGGAACCTGACTGAAACTCGGAGCGTAGTGTGAGAAACAGCAAAAGTGCCGAAAAATTTTAGGTTTCAGCGTGACCTTGACCTTTTGTGACATCAATGACGTCATCTTGGTGACGTAAGGGGTGATGACGTCATCAGCACGTCATTTCTGTGACGTCATGGGTGTGACGTCATGGATGTGACGTCATTGGTGATGACGTCATCGATTGCGTCATCGATGACGTCATCGGTGAGGTCATTGACCTCGATGACGTCATCGCTCGGGTGACCTTGAAGTGAGCCAGCAGCCCCCTTTTTCCACTACTCTTAGTGTTTTTGAGTATGATTTTTGTGTTCGCCGAACAAGTTCGCGACGAATGTTCGCCCAGTGCGGACGCGGCTTAAGACATACCGTATAAGGCAATTAAGAGAAAAGAGATATAGTCTTGAGCTGACTTCACTCAAATTAATTTATGGTTTGAAATTAATTGGTTATACTACTTGGCAGATGCTTGATATTGTTTTAAAAATAAACATAAATATTGGTAATATATATATATATGTATAATTGACATTTTCACTTACCTATGCTTGTGTGCCTAGTCTTTTGGGCTCTAAAAGGTTTTTCAAACTTTTTCGGATATGGCCATCTACCATAATTATCTCTATCTTTTCAGACGTAAATTTTATATCATATTGTGATTCAAAAGATTAATGTTATGCAGAGTTTTGAGAATCATGACTCATTTTAATATTGAAAGTGTTTCGTATTTTTTTTATAATCAAGTAAAGTAATCACATATTGCAACATTTAAATTGATTTTTATCACAATATTCACCCAACTAACTGATAGGCTAGTGGATCGGAAGTGATTCCTATCTTAACTGATACTGAACAATGAACGTTTTAGCCTAGTTCATTAATTTATTTGAAATGACATAAAAAGGTCATTTTAATTAAAATAAATAAAATCTCATTTATAATTTAAGGTTCTAATAAAAGTATTTTACTTTTACTTCAGAACATTTTTTGAGGAAATATAAAATTGTACAGCCAAATAAAGTTTTTAAAAATATTAAAGTACAGTATTATATGAGATTTTAAAACCTATGGTAATAAAGAAAGTTTATACCAATTATATGTTTTAATACGAAGATGTACAATTTATAACAACTATACATCACACAGTTTTTATCTATAAGGGTACCGTATGGCATCATGTCAAACGTTCCTCTAATAACAGAAAATCAGATCGATGGTGGACACCAAGTTAAGCTGGAGGGATCAGATATTCCGTACGGAGGACAAGGATTTGACAAGGAAGGTTTGATTTGCTAAGGTAGTCACTTACCTTAGTAGGCTGATGGCCAATGTCGGGGGTCCCCGATCCAGCAGAAGACGTCTGTTGATGTCCGCGGTCCAGTCTGTGCTCCTTTACGGGGCAGAGGTGTGGGCAGGCGCTCTAGATAAGGAGTGCTACAGGTTGCGACTCGCCCGGGTTCAGCGTCAAGCTGCGCTCCGGGTGTGTTCCGCCGTTCCGCCTACCGGACAGTGTCCGAGCCCGCCGTCCTGGTGGTCGCCGGAGTCATCCCTGTCAAGCTCTTGGCAGGGGAGAGGAAAGCGATTTATCAGAGACAAGGCGAGATCGGCAAGGACACGGCAATAACAGAAGAGCGCTCCCGCTCATGGCCTGGAGGCCACAAGAAAACTCGGTGTTTTTTCGGTGGACACGGTCGGCCAAAAGATTATGGAGGATGAGGGCAACTGGGATTGTTTGTCACAGTTCGTCCGGGGCATCCTCCTGGAAAAGAAAACCGATCTGGACCGCGAAGTGGCCGAGATCCCTTGATCGAGCGGCTAGATAAGGAGCGAGCCCCACGGGCGTAAGCCAAATTTAGGCCTAGCCTGACGTAATGTGACAAACAATTCCAGGTTAGATTCCTAAAGAGTAGAGGAGGTTTTTTAGTGGGTAACCCCGTCTTTAGGGGAGCCCCACACTACAGGCTGGCCACCCATTTTTCCGCCTCTCCCTAAAAAAAAGACAATAAATAGATCGGCACTGATCACTCATTATTTAAAAGTACCAGGTTAACCGAGCCTTGCTCGTTGGTTTTATTCACTTTTGTTATAGTGTCAAGGTAAAAAAGCAATTAAATTTCCACCAACAACCAACTATACCTCTTCACAGTTAACAGCTGTTTCAAAAAGTCTGCTTAACATTAATGTTTCTTTCTTTTTGTTTACATTTCGTTGTTATTTCGTTACCAAAATAGCAACCCATAAGACTAATGTTAAAAATTACAATTTTAAAACTTAATTTTAGACCAAATTCGATTTTTCCTGGGGTTTAGGCTGTTTCTAAACTTATTTTTGGGCCAAAACATTCTTTAATGCAAACTTTAAGCAAAATCTAACAGCTAGATTTTGAGATCGTGGAACACACATCCCTTCAGATATTCCTCGTATTATAGTATAGGATAAAAACTAGGTAGTTGCAGCAGTTAAAACATATTCGGAAAGTATTTATTTTTTAATTATTAATTTTATAGTATTCCTTAGAATTAAGGATATTTTCTTCGTATATTATGCTTTTACGTTTCCAATATTCTGCACCGCTTAGTTTTTTGACATGTCAATTCAGAACTTAATTGAAAACATAAATAGTTTTTATAAAACTGGAAAGACATAGTTGTTTACCGTATGGTATCTTGTTAAACCGACCTAAAATATTATTATTAAAATGATCAGGAATGTGCAACAATCGGGAATCTCCGGGTTGGGTTGGTAGTGAGGAAAGTTTTATCTGATTAGATAACAATTGGCGCGTCCGGCAACAACGACGCTCTGATTCCAAGAATTGAAGTTTCAAGACGAAAATAAAAACGCGTTATCTGTAACAATTACGTATTCCATAAATTTGTTGGTCTTAAATTACGGATATTATTTTGAAATCTTTAAATAAATGTGTTTTAATTGGGTTCATCTAAGTAAATTTTTAAAACTTTTAAAATAAATAATAATTAATAGGCCTAACTATAGATTCAAAGTATGCACAGATACACTGTCTTGCAAAAAGTCGGGTAGAACAAACAACATTTCCGAGCTGCCGTGCCGGCCGCATCGATGCATGGACGACTGGCTTCGGCATGGAGAGTGGGTGCACCCTCAAGGCCGTTTCACACCGGCTACCGCTACCGCCTCGGTCGCGGACGTTTCCGTGAGCCATTTCACACCAAAACTATCACTCTCTTATGTCTCAACTATTATATCGGCCGTTTAATATCTCCGCGCGGGTTACAGCGGATTAGTTTCCTCCACAATCCGCCAGATATCGCCGGCTGTCGGGATTGGATTTTATTGCTTCTCACATTCTCAACCGGTGCGGATTTTTGAGTGTGGGGTTTTATATTTTAATTTTAGTTCCATTTCAGTCCCGCCTCACTGTCACATTTCACGTTATATGGAAGATGATTTTTCTTTACAGCGTCGAGTAGGGTCTATTAAATTGTACGGCGCAGATTCGTTCCAACTGTTCAGTTTTTAACTGTTGTTTATTACTTACATTTAGCGGTGAAATAAAATATATGTGGGTTTATTTTAACACTAGATATGCATAGCTCAGCAGTACCCAGCCGCTAAAGTAACTTTAATTAGGCTATTTCGTTGTTTTATGATAAATAATCGGCTAATTTACCCCAAAGTTATCTATTTTATTTCTTTATATCGTTGTCAACTTAGCCTAACTGAGTGATGTTAAGAGTCATCTTCACCCCTGGACCAGTAGCCCATTGTTGCGCAATCGGCAATGTTAATCATACGGCTTTTATGCTAAAACATGGTTTTGTATTCCCCTGTTTCGGACGCCATTTTTCAACCGATTTTCTTGAAAGTTGGTAAGTGTTTAGTTGAATACTTATATTAGGTTTCTCATACCTCGAAATTTTGAAAATTTTACTAAATTTTGAAATATTAACTAAGGAAAATCGAGTTATTTTGCGACGTCACAGAGAGTAATATTTGTTAAATTTTCAAAATTCCGAGGTATGAGAAACCTAGTATAACTATTCAACTAAACAATTACCAAATTTCAAGAAAATCGGTTGAAAAACGGCTTCCGAAACAGAGGAATACAATACCACGTTTTAGCATAAAAGCCGTATGATTAACATTGCCGACTGCGCAACAATGGGTTACTGGCCCAGGGGTGAAGATGACTCTTAATGTTTGTTTATTGTCGTCAGTTGTAAACTGAAGCTTAAACACTGATATTTTTATTACATTTCTCCCTGTCTCGCGAAAAAGCAGCATCTCTTGTATAAGTTACCGAACCGATACGAAGAGATTGGCACAATAGGACATAGGAACAAGTACAGAGGCGGTGCCGTGTTTTGCTCCCGACAGTAAAGTTTTATACGACGCCGAACCAAACTCTGATCCGACTACCCCCAACTGCCGGCTTTATGCTTATGCTACCTGCTCTCTGATGCGGTGTTTGTGAGGCTGCAAAATAGGTTGGCCCAAGTTATATTTGTAAAAAATATTCAATTTGATTACTTTTAACTGGAGGTCGCCGACTGATCGCAATGCGAGCAAACATATAGTTGATCTGGACCCAGTACTTATAACTGAAACATTTTCAAATTACCCCTCTCGCATAAGATTAACACTGAAAATTTGACAGCGTGTTAGGCGTAATACATTTAGTTTATAGATGTATGCACCACTCTCGTTCATCAGTCCACTTTTGTTTAAAGGCTACTTTACACACCAGAGTTGACAACACAAAGTTGTCAACTTTGATTGATGTGTCATGTTCAATCAAAAAGCAATGTTACATTAACCAGGTTGGCAAAAAGACCAATTGTATTTAAGTCCTTGCCTATAGTAATTAAGTAACTTTGCCTATGTATCTGGTTGCCAACTCAGGTTGTCAACCCCTGTAGTCAAACTAAAAAAAGTTGTCATATTTTGGATTTTAAGTCGTGTAAAACGCGCCTATATAGGCTACACATTCGGGCGGACATACACATTTCTCACAGGGAAAACACCCCGTTTGTAAATGTCGAACTCATCAGTACGGTATTGTTTTAGAGCTACATAAAAACCTTAATGATACCAATGATGATACCAATGATGATGTATTGGCCCATGTTCCGCCGATATTTTACATTGTATGGGAATGATCATAAACTGCTTTTTACATTTATAACATTTTAAAAGTTAACATTACTGGATTTTTTACTTAGATCTTACGTCCAAATTCAATAAATCCAGCAATTTACAAATCGATTTTCCCTGTATCGACAATGAGATATCCTGAACAATGATTGGTATTAAAGTTAACACTACTAAGTGGTAATTTGTAAGGTTTGAACTTTTCATTACAACGCACGTATTAATTTGACTAAAAAACTAATTATACTGCAATAAATCCCCCTTTCACTTCCACGTGAACGTCTGAAAGCCAAACGGTAAGCAGGTTTCCGTCTTTCCGTCGCGGTCCACACATTTTGTGAATTATGCTCGAACTGATAAAACATTCATAAATTGTGCTTTTGTACGTAAAGTAAGGACGAACAGAAAGGGTTGAACATTCCTTGGTCGCTGGGTTGAACAGATAAGCGTCGGGGAGGGGGGTGGATGGGAACGTAACGGTAGTAACGGTAATTCATAGCGTCAGGTGGGCCGGAGATATTGTAATAATTCAGAACGGTTCCGGGCAAATAAAATGTGTCCGCCGCTCACCGCATTACTACTGTTTTTCTACACCGCTACTTATCATAATTACTGTTTTCGGGGGCAACCTTAATTAGAACAAAAGCACATGCAGGATTTACAATGGCGGCTACGTACAGTAGGTGCTGTTAAATCTTTATTTAACAAAACCTACATAACATTTTTGTGTAACCACTGTCGCTTGTTATCTATATAAATAAAACTAACTATATTACCTATCGTTCCCAGTTTATAACGAAACAGTATGGCCATCTTATGATAATTTTGTTTTATAATCATGTAGGCCTATGAACATCTTACGTCTTACGATAATTTTGTTTTGTAATCATGTAGACTAACTAAAGAAAGCTAGGCAAATTTATATTTTATTTTGTTTCTTCCAGTTATGGCGTTCGAATTCTTTTTGCTGTATACTACTACAAAAATACCAAGTATAAAAAAAGAGATTTTGCCATTAGACCATCCATAAATCATTCTTATTTTAATTTTAATATAAACTAAAGACACTTGAAATTTTTTGCTTGCTGCAATATCTAATCTTCTGACACTTTTTTATTTTTGCCTGACAGCCAAAACCATTCCTAGAACTAAATATCTAAAATGTCGACAGGTTTTCAACACATTATCATAAAAAAATTTTAACAACCTTTGTCAAGAACGCAGGTGTGCACTCGGCAATTATTAGATTACTTTTCATCGTTTTGAAGGTCTAGACGTTTGGTTATCTACATTCCCCATATCAGACTCTGCGAATTCGTAGAATTAGTGGATATATCTTGTCTGGAGTTTCTCTTGTTTTTGTCTACCTGCCAACCTCACCTGCATTATCATTATCTCCTTTTGTCCTCAGATATTATTTTGTTCCTTCAAATAAACTTGTAGATAAGATAAGAAAAAGGCATAAACTTCACAATTAAAGGGTAATCGGAGATTGTTATTTCACTGATTTTTATTTTAGGTACTGTAAAACATGTTTTCCAAATTGACTTTTTCACTTCTGGCGGGCTTTGTTTCACTGTTATTTTTTTATTTGTATAAATCTTCTCTGTAGGAAATACAGTGTACCGTGGTTGACATAAATCTAAGACCATTGCTTCTGCATAGTTAGGGTACTAGATTGGTTTGGGATGGGGACTCTAAAACCACTAGTAAAATTATGCATAAATTCCGTATGTGTATAAAATATGGGGTCTTATGAGTTCAATTATTTTCATTCTGTTTATTACGCGAATTGTCCAAAACTATAAAAAGTTGTAAGATAATATGTCAAATGTTAAACAACTGAAATTATGACAATTTTAATTTTTAAATCATTCTGTACATACCTTAGAGTGGTCTGTTTCTAATTACGGAGATTAATTAGAAATATTAAAATAATCCCCAAATATATTTTTAATGAGAATCGTTGTGACGATCTCTACATTCCCCATGTTACTTAGAAAATCGCTCTTTTTTCTACCGCATGACACCGCAGATTGTTTCCATTCTTTGTCGGCCCATGTTACAGTTACATACTCATACTGGAAATAATAAAACATTATCGAATAATAATTTCGTGCAAACAGAGATTACGGTACATAAATTGAAATTCACAGTAAAGCTTGATGAATATAAAAAATTATTTCTAATGTGGATACTGTACGTTCTGTCCGAAAGGGAATGCGATAATTATTTTAAAAATTACACCGATGTTGCTAATTTTCTTACTTTTTTGATTAGAATACCGATTTCCTCCATTTGTTACTTGGATGTGTGTATCCCATCCGTCCCGTAACTTTGCTGAGTACGCGGGTCTGCTTCGCTGTGAGGGGTAGGCCTAGGTTTACTTATGTACCCTCAGTGGGACACTAATACATATTTACCCAAATTCACAGCAGGGATTGGACGATAAAAGCGCACTATAGGTAACTAGCCCGTCAGCCCACTGCGACTGAGTGCAACTGCGAGACGGGGACGCGGGAAGCAAGCACCGTTTAGGCTGAAATCACATTGGATGCAACCAAGCGCGAGTAGCGTGGTCGCGCGAGCACGCACGTGCGTGCATGGGGTAACAAATTTTGCCGATTAACGAAGACTCAAAAGGGAACTCGCAAGAGGCGTTCACACTGTCCGCACTTCGTCGCGCGAGCTCGCTCGTACTCGCGCACCAGATTCTCCCGATCAAAATTATTTGTTTCAGAGGCGAGTGAGTGCACGCGGTGCGTACATCAACTTCACATTTAAGAGCTGTATTTATTTGTTTATCAAAGCTGTGGTTAACTTATATTAAACCAATTTGGTATGCTAGTGACAAAAAACATGGTAATGGAGAATAACTCACCCAAAAATTAAACTTTTGGCTAAAATTGTGGAAGAAATTTCCATTTCAAGTTAGATAGTCAAACCTACCCTATGCAATTGAGTTTTATATTTTTAATTTTGTTAATATTGTTTGATCTATCACTTAGTTTAAGTACCTGCCTTATATTGTGGCCAAACAGATGAGCATTTGCATTTTTATCAGACCATCGCTGAATCAACAAAACCACGTATCTTGCTTATTTATTAATATAACTTGGTAACATTTGGTATGCACATGTACTCGGTAGGGTTTAACGTATATTTGCATACAACACCCATATGGCGGCAAACCTACATACTCACACCCACATGGGGCTTATGGGGAAAATTTAAAAAGTGGCGAATATTGCTACAATATTTGATTTTACCTTACCCATTTCTTGATGGGGTGCATTAGGCATACATTTCCTAACAACTAACATTTTTTAACAACATCCTATGGTAGTAAACCTACATACTCATTCCTATGGTGTTTGTGGGTAAAATACAAAATCTCAATTTCCTTTTGGAAATTTGCTGAGTACACAGGTATGCTGCAACGGGGGCATTTTTAATATTACTTTGTAAACCATGGAAAAGTTATTAAGAATTCTGATTTGAAGGTTGGCTGTACATAATTTGTAAATTCAAACCTTTCAGTACAAGTTAAAACAGTTTATTTCAACAAATAATTGTGAATTAAGAGTCATCTTCACCCCTGGGCCATTAGCCCATTGTTGCGCAGTCGGCAATGTTAACCATACGGTTTTTAATGCAAAACATGCTATAGCATTCCCCTGTTTCGGACGCCGTTTTTCAACCGATTTTCTTTAAACTTGGTAAGTGTTTAGTTGAATAGTTATACTATGTCGCTCATACCTCGGAATTTTGAAAATTTTACTAAATTTTGAAATATTCGTAAGGAAAATCGAGTTACTTTGCGACGTCTCAAAGAGTAATATTTGTTATATTTTCAAAACTCCGAGGTATGAGCGACATGGTATAACTATTCAACTAAACACTTACCAAGTTTAAAGCAAATCGGTTGAAAAACGGCGTCCGAAACAGGGGAGTGCGATACCATGTTTTGCATTAAAAGCCGTGTGGTTAACATTACCGACTGCGCAACAATGGGCTAGTGGCCCAGGGGTGAAGATGACTCTTAATTACTAAGCAAATTAAAACATTTATACAAAAATGTACATTAGGTTTCAACAGTTCAATTTTACAACTGAAATAGTCAGTTCATTGACATTATTAATAGGCAAGAATGTTTCTTTTCCCCTTTTTTTCTTAGCTTGTGTACATCGTAGGGGAAATCCGCATATACCGCTAGAAAGTTATTGTGGTGTAGTTGAGCAGAATCATATTGTAATTCACAGCGGTCCCAAGGCTACGCCCTACACTCTTTCAATGTTTTAATGTTATCTCATGGGAGAAGGATACTTGATTGAATAATTAGATAACTGTTAGGATAAAAATGCCAACAAATAAGAAAGAATGTTTATAAGTTATGAAACATTTGGACTCTAATTGGCTCAAGATCAAAACTGAATTTTTGGTAGAATTTTGGCCAGTGGGCGATCTTTAGTTAAAATTATTATACAGTATACATAAACTTGAATATGAGTTTGAGTTTACCACGATACTGGTTTTGAATTGATACAGTGTAGCAAAATAAGAAAAATACAGTATCCAATTCCGTATTTATATAACAGACCATGATAAACTGAAAATGTTTCCAGAAAGGCTTTCCAAAAAATTTAAGGTTTTGAGATCCCCTACTGATACACTATTATGCTATGAACAATACATTAAATGTGTGTAATATCCTGGTAGCTAGTTAGTTACTTAAATATTCTGGAGGAGTTAATGGTAAACATTTATTCTTTCCGGGAAATTATTATTTCAATAAATTAATGTTTCATTAAGTGCGTTTAGTCAAAGGTAATTCCACACAGAACCTAGACCTATAGGTTATCCATGGTAATATCTATTTAAATACCATAATTGAACCATATTTTTCCTCCAATGACACAAATTCGCTGATAGGATATTTTAAAATAATTGGTGAAATGTTATATAATATGTAGAAATATATAGAGGGCGTTCTTGTAAAGTTATCAACAATTCTGGTGTCTTAAAAGATCTTGGGAAATACGACGGTTACTTTATAACCTGCGAATATTCATAAGCCGATTCTTCTCTGAAAATGCTCTTGGAGTTCACTACTAATCTCCAATACTACTAAATTTCTATTACACAATTTTAAAAACGAACTCATCGTCATTGAACTGTCGCTTCTTGAAATGAAGAGTTTTCGCGACTGAGAACGTAGGATGGTGCGTGTAGTTGCAGGTAATGTGAGCGCCCCCACTCGCGCGAGCGATCTGCATGAATTCGCGCGAGTATCTACTCGCACTTGGTTGCGTCCAATGTGATTCCAGCCTTAGTCACTCCCTTATCAGCCAGCTCGTTACAGCGCGGGGCTACGACAAATCGTTTCTTATGTAACTCTTACCTCTCTTCGACCCTATTTACTGTTGGCATAAAACCGTACAATCGTCCCACTTTCGTTGCTCGTTACATCTACATGCTCGTGGCGGAGACATGTTACAATAAATCAGAGTTCCATTATTGTGTTCGAGTTATAAGTCAAAAACTTTTATGGATCATCTCATAAACCCTGAGTTGTATGGGGTGCGATACAAAAATAAAAAGTAAAATTTTCAAAGCTGGATTGATTTTCTGTTTTAAGAGGGCGTTGGAGTCAATGGTCTATAGCTCTAAATAAAGGGTTCGTCAAGGTCGATTTGGTTTGCGAGAAGAGAGTTTTTAATAAAAATTAGCGTTTTTTACTAACTTGAAAAAAACAAAGCAAGTTTTTTACTACTTTTAAAACATTTTCTACAGAATTTTATAAATTATTTACAAAGAATCGATCTCGCAAAAGGAAAGGGGAATTTAATTGTGATTCAAACGCTATTTATTCTGAACCAATTGGACAAAAAATCCTATACTATAATACGAGGAATTTCTGAAGGGATGTGTGTTTCACGATCTCGAAATTTAGCTGTTAGATTTTGCTTAAACTTTGCATTTAAAGCCTGGTTTCGACTCTGTCAAAATTTGTCGCCAACACTGTTGGCAACAAAGTCGGCGATAAAGTCGGCAACTTTAGCAGAGTGGAAACGCTCAAAAAATGTTGCCAACAATGTTGGCGATAATGTTGTGTCGGCAACAATTTTGTGGGGCAACATTGTCGCCGACTGAGTTGCCGACAGATGTTTTTGGGAGTGGAAACAGCAGAATGTCGGCGACAGTTGGTTGGCAACACGACTCCGCACATGCACACTCGGAGCAATACGCCGGTGTTCGCCTGTCTCGTTTTTTCTGCTTTTCCGATTTTTCTTTGGGAAAAATAATAATTTCCAGAGGCAGGACGTTATTTTACACATTTTATTTACACGTTATTGTTTACATGTTTTTAGCTCTGAACATGAAACTGATATCTAATCTAAACTAGTAGTGTGAAAATCATAAAATAGTCAAATTTACTGGGTTGAGGATTAACTGTGGTTGCTTAAGGTCCATTAATTTTTTTATTCAGAGTAAAACATTTAAATAATAATTAGAGAAGTCTTCAAAAGGCAAAACCACATAGTGTATTTGGCAATAGTGGTTTGATCACCCATCCAGAGACTAGTGCCAGACTAAAATCATAGAATGTTGCTTCAAATGTGTTGCTGTCGGCAATTGAGTGGAAACAGCCAAAAAATTAAAAACAGTGTTGCCAACAAAGACGCCGACAGATTTTACAGGCCGGTTTTGGACCAGGCAACTTTGTCGGCAACAGTGTTGGCAACAATGTCGCCAACTTAGGCAGAGTCGAAACCAGGCTTAAGAGTGTTTCGGTCCAAAAATAAGTTTAAAAACCGTCTCAATCCCAGGAAAAATCAAATTTTATCTAAAGTTAAGTTTAAAAATTGTAATTTTTAACATTGGTCTTATGGGTTGCTATTTTGGTAACGAAATGGCAACGAAAGGTATACAAAAATTAGAACATTAATGTTAAGCAGACTTTTTGAAACAGCTGTTAACTGTGAAAAGGTATAGTTGGTTGTTGGTGGAAATATAATAACACCGATACATAAATACATAACACCAATGTTAAAAATGCGATTTTCAAACTTAAATGTAGACAAAATTCGATTTTTTTCTGTGATTGAGGCATTTTCTAAACTTACTTGTGGGCCAAAACACTCTTAAATGCAAAGTTTAAGCAAAATCTTCCCGCTAGATTTCGAGATCGTGGAACCGACATCCCTTCAAACATTGCTCGTATTATAGTATAGGATTTGTACGCTAGAACAATTTGGTTCAAAGACAAAAGTTAAAATTAAAAATGTTGTGACAGTAGTTTTTTATTTTTATAAGTCGGCACTATAGTCAATAGTCCCTTCACTCTTCCTCTGCCAGGTTTTGTGCCTAGGGATAGCTCAGCTGAACGACAGGGAACGGACAATTTGCTCTGGGAATTATTCACCCAAACCGAATCCGCTTCCTCTAAAAAATCATTGAGGCCCATTTTTGTTCATATATAATTTAGTTAACAGTTTCTTGAAAGGATATATTACTTTCTCTCATCCCTCGAGCAGTACTAATAATTAGTACTTTATTATTAAAGTCTTTTTTTCCTGAACTCCGAAATCATTTAATTGTGCCTATCCATGCCATATATGAATTTATTTTATGTATTTATCTATGCCATGTAATATATTTTGAATGACCCCCAGCGGGACGAGGTCTCCCGTTCCATAACGGGAAACTGGGATCCTGATTCTTTCCTATTTTTCTTTTTCAACATTCTTGCCTAAAATGCACTATGGGGCCGTCCATAAATTACGTCATCACTTTTTGGCCATTTTTCGACCCCCCCCCCTCCCTAAAATCATCCTACCATCATAATTTGTCTGACCCCCCCCCTCTCGGAAAAATGACGTCATTTATAACAAACCTCCGTTTTAAGTAAAAATAATGCTTTTTAAACGCTACATGATAATGGAAAAATAAACTATAAAACAACGCCTTAAAATAGTCTAATGTATTTTATAGATAATTATTTTATAATAAATGAGTTGTGTTAAAATTTATAATTGTTTTAATTTCTCTAAAACTTTATATAAAACATCACATTTAAAATGACGTCATATCAAAGCCGACCCCCCCCCCCTTGCACATCACCTTACCGTCATTTTCAATCTGGACCATCCCCCCCTATTTTCACATGACGTAATTTATGGACGACCCCTATGCAATTTTGTGTAATTTTTATATAAGTAATCTATTTTTTAATGTCATAATACTGTAATGTTGATAAACATGTGACTAATAATGTTGTGGTTTTTTCAGGTAAGTGTTCAAAATCGCCCCATGGTGTCTATGATGAGTGTCGTCTTCGTCGTAGGCTAAGTATCCTGTAGGCCTATAGGCTTACTTTTTGACACATAGCTTCGCATTGGAATCACGTTTACCGCTGATCTTTATATAGGTAACAAGTACCAGGGGGACCGAGCTTAAGCTCGGTAAAATTATTACTTTCGTTTCTCACACAAAGCTCGTTCGCTCCGCTCACTCGCCAGGCGGAAGGTTTGCTGCACATTGGTATGATTTTCCTAAAACCACAGGTTAAAGATGTAACACATTGGTTTATTTTATCTACAGTTATCAGCTGATTTTTGTTCAGTTAAAAAATTTCCATAAGGATAACATGGGCATGGGCGGATTTTGGTCAAAATTTTTGGGGGTGCCAGCTATCCTAGTGGTTGTATCGTTGTATGCTCATTCAAACACAAAAATCCTACTTAAATAGAAGTTTTAAGGCCTATCCCGAGTAGGCCCTAGCTGATTATGTACTCGTCTGTTACGTATATATAAGCCAGCTTTTTATGTTATCTTGAACTGGGATCTTTAACAACCACATAAATTGAAAGAAAATTATTTACTGAGCATTGTATACAAACTTCAGGTTTTTAAGTTTTACGGTTTTTGCGTTCTGCTTCCTTAAACGCTTAAACTCACCCATGTCACCAATGATCGCGACGAACGCTGACGCATCTACGCACGCGGCCGCGACACCGGGCCTGATACACGTAATCAGCCAAGTTTACAGCGTGCTGTTATTACTTCTGTTATTGATATGTAGATCAGAAATACTTTCACTAACTAAAAACAAATCTCACGGAAGCGATAAGTCATACGAAAGACCGTCTAGACAGATATAACATAACTAACCCCAACAGCGCACAGCGTCGCTGTCTCGGGAGGAGGTGCGTTCGCTGCTTTCGTTGACATGGATAGCCCTAGCTATTTCGCCAGCTAGACTTCTACCCATTTAGGGAGCTAATTTAATATCTTTTCTTATGAAATTTTTATTAACTGTGTATTTTTTAACGAAATAAACATTTCATTCATCTATTACTGATTCAAGCAAGCACACGAATAAAAAACTATAAAACTTAGAAACATGACATTTTTACACAACGTTCAGTAAATGGTCTTCTTTAAATTTATGTTTTTTTTATGTTTAAGACGGTGGCAATTCAAAGTAACCTAAAAATAAATAGAGGCTTTTATGTAAAAAAGTACCGCTGTTTTATTTATTATTACAAAAATAAACTCCTAAAATTTTACTATAGCTGGTTTCAGTTGAGAAAACTGCCAATCTAATTTTTAATTTTATATTGAAAACCACCCTAGAATATTGATTTTTACGGTATCTAGAAAAGGTGTTTTTATAATCTTGAAAGGGTATTTATTTATTTTTAATGAAGATCATTTGTTAACCTACATTTAACCTTTAAGCCAATTTGATTATGATAATTTCCGTACATAAGAACTAGGAAATATAAAAATGGCCACAGCAAATTAAATTCAAAGTAGGCTAACATTATTTTATTGATCCGTACTGTTAAAGCTTTAACAAGAAAAAAGATACAGTATATCAATAAAATATGGTTTTGTTTGTGAGTTGATAGTGATTAGTTTACAGTTTATAGTGATGAGTATAACGAAAGTAGTTTTATTTTTCATAGTTACTAATAATGTCTCTTTACGAATTAGGCTCATTATATTCGTCGACCTTTCGAAAGATACAAGTAAATAAATAAGTAAATAACTTTAAAAAACTATTGAAATAAAAAGTACTACACACTGCACTAACCAATAACCAAACCGTATACTGGCCATTGAACAACGATGCTTCAACTGTCATGTAGAATAAATAAATAAATAAATAAATAAAAATAATTATATCACGGATGTATATTATATTCCGAGAAATTAAGTCACCAGAGGTAAATGATGAGAGGGGGTAGGGAGGGCAGTAGCGTCAGAGCAAAGACGATACAGTACTTGCCTTTGCCGGATACCGTGCTTGTAGTTGACCAGAAACGTCGTAGCGTCAGACGCGACCGCATTATGTTCAAAATATAGTTAAATTGTCTTTTAAAATAGTTGTTTTGATTACACGACTTGGCTCCTTTCGTTTAATTGTTAAAAGTGTTTACTGTCCAAAAAACGTTTTTGATCCAATACAAAAACATTAGTAGTTAGATTTGGTTACTTCTGGCTCAGGTCAGCTGCCCCGGAAGCCACGTGCCGGGGCACATAGCTTCCGGTCGTATATTAAATGAGGGGTGAGGAGGTGGGGTGAGCGTTTGAAGTAGATTTGCGCATAAATTAAAAGTTAGTTCAAGACTGAAATTCAACAATTTGGGGTTGAACAAAATGTGCGCATAAATTAACCGGGTTCAACTAAAACTTCGCATAAATTAAAAGTTGGTTCAAAACTGAAATTCAACTTGATAATTGGGTTACGGAAAGTATGTCAAGGTCATCCCGAGTAAGTTTTAAAAAAGCCTATCCCGCTACCACAGGAAATAGTTCTGAGAGTCGAACTACCCGGTGATAGCGGGATAGGTAGATTTAAGTTTTGAACTTTATTCGTAAAAACAAATACAATCAATGTGCAAAAACAAAAACAATCAATGTGCAATACAGGTTGAATTTTTGTGATGAAATACGGAGTTGTAAAAGCAAACGCCGACGACGAGGATGAGGTACAGGCAGAGTCCCCAGATGACATACTTGACAAGTTTGAAGAAACGTAATATTTCGAGTTGGTTTTCCCGTTCCAATTGCAAACGTTTAATTTCCAATTTCAATTTTTCTTCTTTCATCTTTTCCTCTTCCATCCTTGTGACGAAGGAAACTTCATCCATCATATCCATCTTTAGTGTTGTTTTTTGGTGTTTGAAATTTTGAAACAAGTGATGTTGATAGTTCAAATGTTGGAGACGGAATGAGAAGTGAAAGCGAGGAACGTTAGTTAAACGAAGAAGTGGTGGGGGGAAGTTGAATTACAAAGAGGTGGTGGGGGGAAGTTGAATCACAATGAAGTGGTGGGGGAAGGAGGTTGCTCACCATTTGCTTCCGTACTTGTTGTTGTCGTGTCTGATTGTAGAGGTGTAAGTGGAGTAAGATTAAGCAAACTATCTTCATCAGAACTGTCAACCTTATCACAAATAGGACAGGCGTAAGTTATTTCCAGATTCATTTTAACAGTGTTGAATTTACTAACAATTTCGTGTAAAGTATTAAATATTTCTTGCAAATCTTCTTTAGAATTTACTTCGAAACTAGAATTCATTCGTGCCAACGGAGAGTTGTTCATCGTGCGAGAGTCGGTGATTGAATGAAGATCGGTGCATAGGAAGGAGGCTTATTTGTCGGTGAGCATGAGCTTGTTATTAAATAAATAGCCAAGTTCCTCTTCTTCGTCTTTCAATTCAAATATTTTAGCTGAAGTAGTAGGCGTTGTTTCGTCTTCACTCGATGATGAAGAAAATTGAAATATCCTAGCTGAAGTAGTAGTCGTTGTTTCGTCTTCACTAGATGATGAAGAATCACGAGGACGTAAATAGTGAACATCAAGTCTGATCCATCTCATAGGATATCTATCCATGACAGAGAGCAAATTTTGAAATATTTCCTCCAATTCTTCTCTGTCAGTTATTATATGTTGAAACTTGACGAAAGGCGATCCCATGTTGTTAGTTAGAGTGTTGGAAGTGAAATAATACAAAGGCGGATTCAATAAGATACAAAACTTAAATTAATGGTGGGGGGAAGTCTAAAAACCAATGGTGGGGGAAATCTCAAGGTCATCCAATTGAAGTTTTAAAAAAAAGTGTAAAACTAAAATTACACATTCGATTGTTCTACAGGATCGGAATACCAATCTGACCTGTATTTACATCTTTTTATCATATGTGTACAAAAATCATCTTGATGAGACTTGGTGCGTTGACAATGAGCTAAATCGAGAGGATGAAATTTGAAACATCTTTGAGGACAGCATGTATGAAAATATCTTGATTTGTAAAATTTGAAAGTTCGCAATTCCGGCGGCGGTAGTTGTTTTGTTTTGCACTTGCAGTAACAAGATCCAAAAAATTCACATTTAGTGCAAGCTAACCCGTCCACCATCATTGGTCCTAAATCTGTACATTGTTGTTCACAACAGTAACGAGGTTCGTACTTGTACTTTTGTTCTTCCATGTTGACGCTGCTGAGTCCAGTGAAAGAATAAGAGTGTATAGTGTTGAATAGTCAGTTTTATGTATTACAAAAAGTGGTGGGGGTAATTTCAAGGTCATCCAAACGAAGTTTTAAAAAATTATACCTTACTAATGTAAGGAATGTTTATACTTAAGAAGTTCATTTCTGTTTATCTTCTTCAGACTTTGTCTGTTTCTGTTTGTTTTCTTCAGCCTTTTTCTCTCTCTCCGCTTTAGCCATAGCGATAAGTTCTTCAGTCGATAGTGGATGTACTTCAGGAAATTTTAAAATTAATTTAGCTTGATATCCTTCTTTAGTTAATATATTTAAATCTTCGGTCATTTGTTCAACAGTGTTGTAATCTTTTCCATAGATCTTTCCATCAAGTTCAATCATCATTCTGTATAACATCTTTAAAATTAGGTGTTCACGCAGCGAGAGTCGGGAAGCGAATGATTATTTATACAAGTATCATTCCCTTTTTATCAACTTGACATTGATCACGTGATTCTTTAATTTTACTTGTTAAAAGTTATTTAACATTGGTAATACTTGTGAAACTTGATGTTATGTTGACCAGTCGGCGATGAAGATGTTGTAGGTTGTGTAGAAAGAAATACTTCATCATCGCAGTATTTTGTTTTAGTAAACATCCTTATATTAGTAGCACTAACATCAACAGTTAAGTGATAACCACCGGTAAGTAAAACTCGCATTTCGTTGGTTAAATCTTCAAGTTGTTCAAAACTCGTAATGGTGTTGGTATCGTAAGATGCACACTTGACCTTTAGGGACATGTTGAAGTTTTGTATTTAGTTATAGAGAGCGAGATGTGTACGGTACGAAAGCTAGTCGTAGACTGATGAATTTCACAAGTTGATTTTCACTTTTATTATCACACAAAATTGGGTCAAGGTCATCCCGTGGAATTTTTAAAAAAAGCAACATATTGCTATGTACAAAGACATAACAATATGTTGCTTCTTTTATCTTTTTTTTGTTTTATATCATCTTTATTGAGAAACCATTACAAACACATATATTTACAATGCTATGTACAAACTAGTTAGTAGAAGGTGTTACATGAATAGTTAGTTCAGTTGAGTTGTTTCCACTCGGTCCGTGTGAAACCAAATAGAGTGCGCCGGGTTGAATAACACGAAGATCTTCATTCTGTAAAAGTTGTACAAATCGTTTCGGTAGGAATATCTGAAACTTCGGTTCGTCACCAACTGTATACGGCGCCTCGCTCAATGTGCAATTAATAGCATCACCAACTGAAGTGTCCATCTTCTTGATTGTATGTATGATGTAATGTTTTTCTTCTTTTAGTTCAGAACATCTCTTCGTCGGTAAGATTGTTGATTTTGAATGAGCGTTGAATTGATCAACCAAATTTTGAAGAAAGTTCTGCGATGCCATCTTGATGTTATTGTTAATCTTCTTGTTAATCTTCTTGTTAATAATGTCCGTCGGAGATGTTGTCTCTTCGGAGGTTCGAGTAATACTCATGCTGCGTCATGGTAGCGCTCTCACTTTTATTACCGACATTACCCCCACCATTCTGTTGAAGGAAATTATTCAAGCGGTAGGCATTCTTCAAAGCGCACTGTGACCTTCGATGTTTAAAACTCTTTGATGAAATACAAAGTTCATTGAAATAGCATTGGAAATCTCTATCTATTATTGCATTTATCACTTCGTTGCTTGTAAATGATTGTATCCAATTAGCTTTTTCCAATCCTCTTGTGTAGATAGTTTTGAACTCTTTGCAGTAATGATTCATAATGTGCGGCATCATGTTATAATTAATAAAACCTTCATCCCATCTTAAGTTGTGAAAATGTTTGTACAACCATTTGTTTGTAACTTTCGCTTTAGTTGTTAGTCTATTGAATGGTAATGGAGGTTTGAATAAGTAATGATAAACTACAGATGTGTTCATATCCAAAATTACTAATTCTTTTATAATAAAATTTCCATCATTTCCTCGAAAAGCTTGAAATTCAATTATACCTTTTTTAACTTCCATTATATGTGGCGCATTAGAAAACGAAACCCGTTTGTTCATGATGAAGTCTCGTCAGCAACTGACTTGTATTACAAACACGATTGTTCTTCTTTAACTTCTTGCGCTTCTTCGTCGATATTAAAGTTGGTGTGATAGTTGTTCAATTGTCTCCACATATCCACTTCTTGAGGTATTCGATTAAAAATTGAAGTATCCACGGGACCGTATAAAATTGGAACGAAAGGTTGTCTGTCCAATGTATCGATTAGATAGTCTTTGATTATTGCACTTGAAAATATTAGTTGTTTCAAATATCTGGTGACGGGACCGGTAGTACAACTTAAAGTGTAAAATTCTTCTTTAGTCAAATGTAATTTTACATCATGTCTAGTTAAATCTCTGAAGCGAACCATTTGTCCCCCACGATGTTTCACTATATCAACTTCAATATTTGATTCCAATAAACTTAATCTTGTTCTTCTTCCAAATGTGTTGTTACTCAAATAACATTCCAAAAGATGTAAATGTTTCATAAATGATTCCCAAGAAGTTTCAGTGAATGTAACCATTTTATTTCCATGATTTAAAATAACAATCGGTGAATAATCCAATGATTTTAAAATTCCAACTGAAATACTTTTCGTCATGCATGATGAAATGGGGTAGAAAATCCGAAGAAATACTTCTGTTAAAATATTAGTTGTAATGTTAACTTCAACCTTTTTTCTTTTTACTTCTTTTTCAGCTTCTCCTTCTTCTTTTTCTTCTTCTCTCTTCTTATGTTTGTTAAACTTGAGGAACTCGTCCATTTCTCGTTCAACTTGTTTTTCTATATCTGAACTATTCTCATCCATTAGAGGTGTATTTTCTTCTCCGTTAGTAGAACTCATCTTGCGAACGATGTTTCCCATACGACGGTCGAATATAAAATGAACTTTCCACTCATGATTTTCTCTCTTTTATGTTTTTCGTGAAATCCTTGAAATTTTTACAATCACATAAATGTTTGTTTTCAACTTGTTTTTCACAAACGAAATTCTAACCTCAAAAATTGAAGCAGATAATTCTAACCTCAAAAATCTGCAGTCGTTGTACTAATTCTTTTTAAAGTACATTCTTCACAATTCCGGTCAGCGGTGTGTAAGTAACTATTTTATCATGTAGAATTAGACAGTATGCTGAAGTTCCATCTGCTACTGGTTCTTCAAATTCCATTTCAATTTTTATATCCACACTTGATGATTTTACCGATTCATTTTGTTTTGAACAATCGATTACAATTATCGGAGCCTTGGAATAATACTGGTCAGGCGATAATAGTGGTGTATTAGTCTTTCCATAATATGACGATTGAAATCTTGCATACATATCGTATAAAATGGAAAAACGTTTTTTGCTGAACATGACATTCAAATTGTCATACGGAAAGAATTGAGAGTTTAAGAAAACTTTACAATTCTTTATTTTACAGTGATCAAATTGACCGGCATTTGCAGTGATAACATCTTTTCGCTTAGTTTGAAAACCGAGTATTATGTACCTTGCCCGTTCCAAATAAGTTGATGTCTTGACGGTCCATGTTTGTCGTTCTGTCTGAGGTAGTGTAGGATATTCATGGAATTCCCAACTTCGGAATGGCATCACAATATCACGGTCAGACTTTAACTTTCTCAATAATACGATTCTATGTTCATCGGCCAATCTTACATGAGGTACTCTCCAAACAACTTTATCCAATTGTAGTTGCCATTCCAGTTTATCTTCCGTAGTTGCAGGGTCTGCAAGTATCAAGTCCTTGTTAGTTGAAGATCTGAGTAATACCAATTCTTGTTTGACATTTATTATTATTCGTTTGTAATCTTCAGCGAATCCCAAAAGCAATCGTAAGGGTACATGAAAATCAAAGTGACCGTTGGAATCCGGTGTTATAGTGTCTTTATCAGGGGCAACCCATCCGGCGGTGACTATTGAATTCTTCTCATGCGGTGTTAATGATGTTAATCCTTTCAATGTCGTTGTTATACCAACCTTTTTTGTCGAATCAACTGTCACCCCTGATATCTCATATCTTATTTCATCAAAAAGATATGCCATCGGGTTATTTATAAAAGGAACTGTAGAAGCAGTTTTTCCATCCAATTTTAATACCCGTCCTTCAATGTACAAATAACTTTCACACGGTAATGTGTAAATATCTTGTTGTTGAATGGGAATCCTTATTTCATCGTTATTGTTTAATTTTGACGAAGTGTAAGGGTTGTGCGTGTGATATTCCTTCTCCCATAGTGTTTCGTCGAATGTCGGTCCTTGAGATATATCCAGGATATCCATCGTTGTTAAGTTTCAATCCAATCTTCTGTAGAAAACGAATGTTGTCCGATGTTAACTCTTCCAATGTCGAGGAGCTACTGAGCTCCCGACTCTTCCGTTGCGGTTTAAATGATAATCCCATGTTGACCTTTATGTTGCCGCTCTGATGTGTATCCGTATAGTTATCGTTTCTCCTCTAAAGTCAACACTAACACCGTCTTGATCCAATATGTTCAGTACGATGTCTGAAATGAAACTGGTGTTTAACGGTAGGTATATCAAGTTTTGTGGCTTCTCAACAATTTTAAAACCAGGAGCCACTGTTGGATAAAATGTATGTAAAATATGCTGATTCACTCCTTCTCTATACGATCCGTGTATAATATTACACGTTACATCGATGCTATTGACTTTCAATATTGTGACAGTTGTATCACCTGAATGAGTAGTTCCAGGAGTTAATATATTCTTTTTTGTATCTGTAAATCCAAGTAAACTGCCAATGGAGTTTTTGAAACTGACATCGATATAATATTTTGAAGTTATTTCTGCTTTTAAAGTATTATTGTTTCCTTTAACGGTGATATTTTCTTCTCCGAGTTGTTTTTGTAGTAATTGGTTTATATCATCGATTTCATAAGCTCCAGTAGGAAATGTAATTATTTTCAATTCTGAGTATTTTCCTGAAGCATCCTTAGTTTCATAATAATGTAGTAAATTGTTCTTTCCTTCCGTAACATTGGGAATTGAGTTGTAGGTAGTTAAATCAAGTAATGCCGCTTCCCATAATCTTTCCTTGGATAGACGCAATGCTGGGAACAGCGTACTTTTCAATGTGGATGAATTTCCACTCAGTGACACTGTATACGATGACATCTTAAAGCTGACTGACACTCTTCGCTAGAAACTCCAAACATAAATGCCCACATATTTCAGTATTGTTAGGTTGTTCTCTTTTGTAATTGTAAAAAATGTTTTTGGAGTTTCGAAAATAATGTTGCAGTTCTTTCGGCGGTGGTAGATTGCCAAAACTGTCAAAGTAGTAAACGGTTTGTCCGAGCTTTTTATAGCATACCCAATGAGTGCCTGGACCATAGGTGGAATCCAAATTTACTATTCCAGTTTCATTTTCCCATATTTTAGTTGGTAATGCATCTTTCATAAAAACTCCTCGAAAAAATGGTATTTTCAAACATTTTACATAATCATTTAACTGATGATTTGTTAAGGCTTTATTTGGAATTATCAATTGATTCTTCTTATTTAGTACACACGGTACGGTCTTAGGTATAAACCTGCTCCGTTTTTTACCATTGACCAAATAGAAGCTTTCTTTACTGTTGCTTTACGAGTTCTACGACGTCTCTTCTTAATGTTTCCACCTCTTTTGGGAGCTCTTCTCTTTGCAGGTCTTCCTCTGCGACGTCGTCTTCCAGCACCAAATTTAGCTTTCGTCTTCATGGCTGTAGTTACTGCCCAAGCCGCTGCTTTTTCTGCAATACTTGCGTCACTTGATTTTACTCTTTGCCAAGCTCTTTCCGCTAGAATTTTATCCGCTATTGATCTATTTGTTGAATCTTTATACTTTGAATATGCTATATCGTGTTCTTTGCAAGCTTGATCTAATTTATTAATTCCAGGATCTCCTCTTGCTAAACGTTTTGACAACTTAGTTCCAGGTCCACAATATTGATAACCTCCGGGCAGATGTAATTCGTATGGTAAAGCGTCTATCGCTCGATTCACAACAGCACCAATTGGAATCCGTCTGAGCAGGGATAATGCAGCCGATGTTAAACCACGTCCTCTCTTGCCGCTGTCTTGACGACGACTGAGCGATACGGTCTTCATTATGCTGTTTTATGTAACCAACGTCTTCACTCTATGAAATACTTTATGATAATGAATCCTTTTTTTGTGTATTCCATACTTAAATATTCATAAGTTTTACTAGTATCTATCAATGATTTCATCTTTAATCCATTGGTTTCTCTGAGAATCTTCGATTTTATTGTGTTTCATCGATGCATTAATCAAATGATTATGCATATCAATAACTACATTACCTACAAGATTCATTACATACTCTACATTAGTAGCATCTTTGTTACGTGTAGGATTATCAAGATTTGTGATACGTTTACCATTACATGTATACACAGATGGATCGTTATTAGAGGTTGCTATAACTTGATTAATAGTAGCAACATCATTCGGAGCTATTCCTGCTGATATGTTAGATATTCTTTTATTTTTTCCATCATATACGTTATTTATTTTATCTCTAACTATAGTTTGTTTTACAACAACACAATCCTGATCATCTTTACCAGATTTAACTTCGGTTAATCGTCTGCCTCCACATATAAAGTTAACACCAGTAGCTGATAGTTGTGGCACTTGTGTTAAAATAACAGCATCATGTTCTTCCGTGCCTAAACTTATATTTGACAATCTTTTATTTTTTCCATCCCACTTGTTATTTTGTAGTTGTAGTAAGGTAAACTTTTCACTTCCTTGCACAAACTCATCACCTTTCTTTGACACCACCTGATTTTGTTTAACAAAAGCGGATGTTCCTTTCTTCAAGCTTTCATTCATTTGTCTCACAGTAGCAGCATCCGATGGAGTTGAACCATCTTTCAGATTGGACAACACTTTTCCATGACAATCAATAACAGCACCATTATATAAAATACAATTATCTTTAATGTATTTAATATTAACACCATCACTTTCTTCTTTAGGATATCCAATATCGTTTATAGTATATTTATAGAAGGAAAATCCATCTTTTTTCTTTTCTGGTATTACAGAATGCAAATAACGCTTATTGATTGTATCTGTATCCTCGGTTGGATCTGCAACATTAGTTATTTTATAATTTAAAGCATTGTACTTTTTTCCACTTTTAGTCTTTTCCAACAGTAAAGCGTATTCCATCGCAGATAGAAAATAACCTTTATTAACAACATCTCCATTGTTGACTGGTTTTGCAACATTAATAACCCTGTGAGATTTTGCATCATACAGTTGGTTGTTGTCGAGTTTTAAACTTGTAGATGTTTCCTCCTTTACTGTTTTTAAATTTGTTGCATCTCCATCTTCTTCTGGATCCTTAACAAACTTTAAACGTTTATTATTTATGTTATAGTCACCTTCGGGTGTTTGCGGTAATCCACTTCTTTTTCTGTTTTCTCCAACTTGCACTCCTAACGCGGAGTATCGTCCGAACTTGTCGACGCTCATGTTAGAACTGACACATTATACGCCTGCAACTCTTATATATCCGCGGACAATTATACGATTATGCCGCGATTCCTGAGTTCGTCAATCAGAGCTACCCATTCATTATTTAAACCTGTATGACCGGCTTCCATGGCTTCATGCAATAGTCTCATTCTATCAACCAATTTATTGATGTCGTTGTAGTAAATCACATTCGTATTGTATAGATTTTTCATCAATCCTTTGCCAGATGTTGAAGTATCTCCTTTACTCTTTTTACCATGTTGTTCAAGAAGTGATAAATCCATAAGTGATAAAGATTTTCTTTTCAGTGGTTGTCTCACCGCTGGTGCAGTACGTAATGTTGGCAATTTTCGTGGAGGAAACAACTTTTTTATAACAATGTTATATTTTGTTGCACGTGAACGATTAATCATTGCATCCTTTAAGTAGTTTCTTTTATGAGCGTTAGTATTTTGTAGAATTTCCTTAAAAACACTTAAATCTTTGGATGAATATCTTAATGGTATGTTTTTAAAAATTAATTCATAAAGTCCTTTTGTTCCTTTATATTTATGCTCATTAATAATGATGTAATCGTCTTGTGTTATTTCAAGCTTTGAATCGCCGATCTTTAATTCATTCCCATCAATTCTTGCTCCGTATACGTGTGATCTACTCAAATTCGGGTTTGATTTCATGTCATGTAGCATTTTCATTATATATTTTCTTCCAAGAGGTCCATGTTGTAATATATCGCTACTCAATTGAGTTAAATTTGGAATAGATTGTTCAGCTTCAGGTATTGGCTGTTCTTCTTCCTTTTCAACAATTGGTTCTTCTTCTTCTTTTGTTTCTTCTTGCTCACTAGCACTGGTATATGAATCATCATCTTCTTCTTTTTTTAATGCTTGTACTTCTTGTTTAGAAACTGGTAGTAAAACATCTCCTTCATAACGAGGTTTACCAATAGTTTCTGATATCTGTTTTAAAGGTTCCGTAATAGGTTTAAATGTAGTCTCTAGAAATTCTTCTCTTTCACTTAAACCCATCCTCAATGCACGATTCTTCATCCTAATAGAATCACTGAGTGATTTTATTTCTTTTAATAGTTTTTCTTGATTCACCATGTTTACACTGTGAAGTTCAACGTGTAACTAGATGTAGCATCGGTAGTTCAACGCATAAATACAAATTTATCCAACCCTATACGATATCTACCATTTTTAATATCTTCTTCCTTCATAATAACGAGAAAGCCATATTTCTCATTCCATGCTTTGCCACACATTTCTTTAAATTTCTCAAATGGCATATCCGCATTTACATGATCATTGTATATATGCTTTAAATTTGTTTCATCTTGCTTGAAGATGATCAACATATTTGCATTGTCTCTTATGAGTTGTTTTGGAATCTTACTGTATGTTTGACCAATATAAATGCTATCGATATTATGATGTCTTCCCATAGCGAAGTAATTCCTTATAGTGTCGTGATTTTCACAAGAAACATCGTCAAAAATAAAAATAGAAAATGGTTTTGCTTCATTTGGTTGCATAATTGTTTCACTGGCATTAAACTTGTAGAAATGCACTTCAGGTACACTTGCAAGTACTTTATCCAATAATTGATATTTTGGTTGTTGCAATGATTTTGAAAAAATGTATATATTGTTAAAGCGCAATCCTTTAGGATTAGTTATAAGGTTAAAAACAACATTTGTTTTTCCACAATTTGAAGGACCAGTTATTAAACATCTTATTGTATTTGGTAGTAATTCACCATGTTTACCATGATTTAACTTATCATTGTCAACCGTCAATTCATCAATATTATTGATATTAAATCGATCTTTTTGTTGTACAATCTCCATCTTGTGTCAAGGTTAAACACACAATGAGCTATTAAGTTACTATACCAGGTCTTTTGAAGGAATCCAAGAATCTTCACTTTTATCGAATCCTAACCACCGGACTTTAACCATATCCTTTTTCCTTTGTAAAACCTTCTCAACAAGATATACATCACCGACTGTTGATTTCAACAATTCATGTCCGTAGAATCCACCTTGAAGTAATTCACCCTTGTTATCCTTTAATAAGTAGGTTTCAGGTATAGTTGGTTGCACTTTATAAACTGTAAATACTTCATTAGTCCAATTTGGTAGATATCTTTTACTAAATACACCTTTGTATTTGCTTATACGAACTTTATCGTTGACTTTAAACTTTTTTGGTTGTAACTTTTCCAATTTAGGTGTTGTATTATTTCTGATGCGTTGTAATACAACCTTAGCATTAGCGCTGTTTACCTGGATAGGTTTCATTCCGATGGTACGATGATATTTGTTGTTATACTCTTTTATAAGTTGTGGTAATATGTCATACCACACGTATGATCCTCGTTTTGAAAATTGTTTGTACATCGCTCCTTTTAATGTTCTATTGAATCTTTCAATTATTGAAGCTTTAACTTCAGAATTTGTAGAATAATGATTTATTTGATATTTCTTCATTAAAGCTCCAAAGTCTTTATTAAAATATTCTTTTCCATCATCGGTCTGTAGATGTTTGATTTTGAATTTATTTCTTTGTATCGTTGTTTCCATAGCTTTTGTAACACTTTTACCAGTCTTATCCTTCAATGGTAAAGCGTCAGCTATTTTAGTAAAACAGTCTATAATTGTTAAAATATATTTGAAACCTTTGTTTAATTTACTGTGCGGTATCATTTCAATGAGATCAGCTTGATACAGATCATTCATTCCCTTAATAATTGTACTTCTTCTTGGAAATCTTCTTCTTGCTGGTTTATGTAGTTCATTTACAATCTTGTCCTTCACACTTTCCATCTTCAGGTGTTGCTTGCACATCGCTTGTAAAAATACTGATCCGTACAACAGTTCTTTCTCTTTTATATAGTTTGAATATAGGTCAAGGCCATTTCATATTAGTGTAAAAAAGAGGGAACATGGCATTGGGCTTGCCATGTCCCCTCTTCTTTACGGAAAGGAAAAAAGGAAGAAGGTAGAGGACGAAGAATAGGTTTACTGGTCGATAGGGTTTAGAGAGTAATGTCCAAATGGCAGAGTTCTTATGTTGTCTTCAAGGATGTATCTCTTGTCATCCTTATAGCTCAATGCCGATTTGGTTTGCTTCACACTGAAAAGACGATGGTTGAAGCTTCTTATGGTGTTAAATGTTGCAGTTGTTTCAACATTTTCAAACAAACATCTTTTATAATGTTCAAACTGTACGTTCTTCTTCAGGAAAGAGGTTTTTATTCCTTTGGCTTTCTTCGTGACTTGATATTCGTTCCTTTCGCTTATGTACAGTTGAAATGAATATAGTTTGGACATTAATGCTACAATTTCCATCATCGGCACACCATTTGTTTCATCTTTAAATTTTCCCAATACTTTTTTGTTTCTGTCGTAGTCGTAATTTGGATGGTCCTTGGGATAATCGGAAAAGTCGAAATCATCTTTATACATAAAAGTGCGTAGATCTTCGTACATGTCATTTGTTTTAATCCAGTAAATTAGAGCATCCGTATCCATATATGCAATACCAATGTTCTCTCTTCCATAATAGTTAACCATCTTCTTATAATGAAACTCGTACATGTGTGTTTTGGAAATATCCAAGATTGACATTCCTAGATACAAAGGACGATCCATTAGAACTGACTTCTTGTTCATGGAAATAACAACTAGATTTTCATTAATAATTACAGATGAACCAAAGTTTGGTTGTTGCACTAATTTCTGTAGTTTTACTGGATCAGTTACCAATTTGATGTCCTTATGTTTCCTTTTGTTTTCCAAAGTCTTGCCAAATATTGCGTTGTTCATTAGTTTGAAGAAATCTTTTTGAAAACTTGATGTAGCGGCGGCTCTTCTTCTTGTGTTGTTGTCAATGTACGGTTTTAACCAACAAGATTGAGAGAATTGTAGTACTCGATTAATTTTTGTAATTCTCAATCCCAAGTCTAAGGCCTGTTGTATCATCCAGTAGTGTCCAACATACCGAGACTTGTTAGTTAAAGTCATCAATAATTTTGGCCATCTTCCAGTTGGAGAAATTTCAGTCTTCGGAAGAAGTGGTAAATCATAATGTTCGTCGTGAAGATGTTCGGGATATTCAAAATCGACGTCGAATATGTAACCAGTTTCTCCATATTTCGGTATATCCATTATGTTTCCAATTGATTCTGGGTCTATCCATTTGAAATTATCATATGGAAGGGGATTCGACATTGCCCATCCGTACAAGTTATTTGCATCAAAATAACCCAGGAATGTTGTTGGTTTTGATGCATCATAATCGGGCAAATATTTATTGTTCGCCTTGACATGACGTGTTACACTTTGCGTCAATCCTCCTCGAACTCCTGATTCTAACATCAACACCATATCTATATCTGTAAGAAGTTGTATTTTACAATTTGTTTCTTTTAACATGGCTTGCCACGCTAGTCCAGGCGAAGTGTACGAATGAAGAGGGTCTAACCCATATGACGCAAAACATGTATTTCTAAATTCTTCCATCACATCACATAATAAAGTCACATCTAATTTAACGTAGAAATCTGAATATTCCCCCAATGTTCTAAATCCTAATTCGTTCCATACTTTGCATGCATGATCATAATCCTCTTGAGATATATCCATGTCGTACAGTTTACTTTTAAATTCTTCTTTTGGAGGTAGTGATGTTTCATTAAATCTTTCTAAACTGTCTATGTAATCATATGGGAAAACACCTTTTCGAAGTACCAGATCCAGTTTGTCGCTATTTACAATCTTCTTTGTTTCGATTAAATCTTGTTTCCTTAGGTTTTCAGAAAGTTTAGACAAACTCGACGGCAAAAATCGGTAGGAGTCCAAGAATCTTAGTTTGACATTTCCAACTTCTTTGGAAAAACTTATGAACTTCTCTGAAGTTTCAGCTAACACATCGATTTTACCGTCGTCTCTTCCTAATTCAGGTATTATAAAATGAGCGTCGTACCCACTAAGATTATGCAGAACCACAGGGATAAATAGTGGTAAACGATAGCTCAAGTTGCATTTATTACAAGCAGCACCCCTGTAATATCCTGTGAGGTGGTCGTGATCTTTAACTTTATAATTCTCAATAGTAAAATCATTTTTGCACAAGAAACAGTGAGTCGCATTTTCATGTTGAATTTCTTCTTCTTCGTCCATCGGTTTCATTGGTACAATATTTGTATATAATCTTTGTGTATTTCCAGCTATTGAATATAGGTGATCAAGAAATATTTTTTCCGCATTTTCACCACGATATACTAGAGGTTCTGAAGTTAATCCATATCTGTTTAAATGTTCTTCTGATAATGTTGATTTGACCATTAAACAAAAACTGTTTGGTTTGTGCATTTGATACTTTACACTTTTTCTTGCTTCACAATTTTCATCTTCAACTGGAACAAGTGTTGATTCAAAATCCGCATACACAACTAAAGGGATACGGTATTGATGATGAACCTTTTCAAATGTAACGAATGCTCTGTTTTCCGAAGGTAAATTAATCTTTGCTTCATAATTATTGTTACATAATCTTTTGTGTTCTTGTAACCATTCTCTTCCTTGTCTTCCTTCTCGTTGAAAATTAAAACATCTCTTACAAATCAACTTTTTGTTTCGATTTTTTGAAAGTTGCTTATTAACAAGACGATCGAATTGCTTTATGTACACATAGTGAGACACATCTCCTCGCGTTAGTAGTAGTAAATCCGTATGATCTGGTAGCTCTTCTTTTGCAATACGTAAAGGATACACTTTGTTTGAACTATCTAATGCAAAAACATTAATAGACGTGCCGGGATTTTTCTTTTCAAATTTTGATATATCTTTCGTAGAAACGGGATATGTTATTCCTTGAAAATTGTACCTGTGTCTTGCGTCTTCATATTCTTGGTTGGGTCTACATGGATTTTGCGATACAAACTTTGTCGTCATAGCATAGCGAAAACATTCATTATCTTCATTTTGAACATTAATACAAGATTTTGTATTTTCAATTATTTTTGGCAAAGGAATGTAACTAGATCCCATTAGTCCATATCCGTGTTTGTGAACTCTTATATCTAATACTTCAATACTTGTAAGACTCCATCCGGATCCTCTTCCTTCGTGTTCCTGAAGTTTAGTTAATATTTCTTCTATACAATTCTCGACTATTGAATCAATGTTTGAACTTTCCATGATAGTTCGGTTTTTTGTTATGAATCCTCTTGGTGATAATTCTTCTTGTGCATTTATAAACATAGCTTCTAGTAGTAAACCAAATTTAAGAAAGTTCAATCTTTTCAATTCTTCTTTTAAAGTTTTACTTACGATTGGTTTTGCTTCTCTAATAAATTCTTCTAAGTTCAAGTTTTCATTTTGAATCTTATGATGCATTACTACTTTACCGGGTAAAGCAAATACTTGTAGATTCGGTAAAGTAGTTGAAGATGTTGCTGTTATTTCTTCTTGTTCTTCTTGTTCTTCTTGTTCTTCTTGTTGTTCTTGATCTTCTTCTGTGTTGTTGTGAATTAGTTCTTTATGTATATCTAGTAGAATTTCATCGTGAAACGATTCCGAACATTTATCGCAATGATACATGTTGACGATGTTTACTCTTCGAAATTTCGCCGAGAAATGAAATGAGCTCTGACGGTCCCGCTTTTATAACGGTTCCCCCACCACTATTTCATCATCATCCTCTTCTTCTTCTTCACTATCCGAGGAAAACAAACGTCTTGGACGAAACATTAATCTTCTACTAACTGATTGTTCATTTGTGTTCTCTATTCCAGTTGGGGTTTCAGTATGTACTTCTTCATATTCAAACGATGATGAAGATTCTGACATTACTACATCCATATCCAAATTTTCATTCTCCACATCATTTACACTTCCTACTTCTGATGTTGTTAGATCTACATCCATATCATTTACACTTTCTACTTCTGATGTTTCACTGTTATTATCATCTTCTTCCATATTAAAATCGTCTAGTTGAATTTTATACAATATTTCAATAAGAGGTTTCCTTGGATAATCGGTGTTGTCCACAGGAGCCATTTCAAGTAAATGAGGAATAACTCTTTGTGATTCGGCTTATATGATATTTTGATAAGTATGTCAAGGTCATTTTAGATTAAGCGAGAACTGGGAATAGATCACTAAGCGGCATGTTATTTCATTACCACAAAGTGATCTATTCCCCATTCTCTAAGAAGTGTTCAATCAATAACCAAAGTCCAAATCCATTTCCTTTTTTTAGTTTAATTTGAATCTTTTGTTACATAGTTTATTGGTTGACTGTTTGAAATTTCAATGTGTCGTCTTATTATTTGTTCCAATTCTTCTATTTTTGCTTGTTTTATCATTAGTTCTGTATGTAACTCATTAATGTAATCAGCTGCTTTATCCACCGTTCTTGTTCGTATTTCACCTAACATAACACCAGGAATCAATCTCTGTAGTCTGTAAAACTTAAACTTTATTCTAGACTCTCTTGCCTTAGCCATTTCCCGAAGCCTTTGTTTCTTATTGTCTTTACTTGTAGTCAAGTCCATACTCGTGACAAGTTCGCTTTCAGAATAATTCGACTATAGTACACTCGTCTTTTATACACTTTCCCCCACCACTTTCAATTTCCCCCACCCTACTAATATAGGTCAAGGTCATATGGTATTAACGCGAGAACGAGGAATAGAGCACTAAGTGGCATGTTAGTCCATTACCACAAAGTGATCTATTCCTCGCTCTCTATTCTACATCTAATTTTTTTGGGTTTTTGTTATTTTTATCTTTTTTTTTGGTTTTTCTGGGGGAATGAGTGTTTGAATATTACTTGGTAGAATGTCCATTTTTCTTCTTCAAATCTTCAATAGTTTCCAACAATTGTAACAAATATGCGTTAGTTTTTTCTAAAGTTTTCAGTCTGCTACATCCAACTTGAATGGAAGGCACTATTAGTTGCAATTTTGCAAATTCTATCTTTTCTTTCTTGCACCTTTCTCTCATTTTTAGGTTTTTCCTTAGTCTTGCCGAAGATGGTGTTATAGGCTCGTACATACAATCTGGATATGGTTTTGACATTTTTAACACTGATGTTGAAGTACAATGAGATACTTGCGGCCGTTGAGCTTGATAATAATTTGTTGTTGGAGTATTGCAATACATCTTCGGTTCTAAGTTTTGGTGGCAATCTGTAGTTGAAAGTACTGGTGTTGCAGAAGGATCAGTCATCTTTCACTGTTGTCGTACAGAGTGAACTCTTTTTTTAAGTTTTACTTCTTTTATCACATTTCCCCCACCACCGACTTATAAATTCTTCCCCCCACCATAATTATTTATACTTGTTTTTCCACATTTCAAATTTTATACCATACTTCCAATGTGACATCTGCGTCTTCCTCTTTCAAGTATTTGACAAATTCAGGACTCCTCGACGATACATTCGGTCTGTTTAGATAGCTCATCACCTTGTGATGGCTTTCCTCATTTTCTATATAACAATACACTTGCATCAACTTGTTTTCTTCCTCTTTTGATGATATGAAATTTGCAACAGAGGTCCACTCTTCATATTTAATCTTGAAATGACGCACTTCGAATTCCATTATGTTTCTTCTAATGCCGCAACAATAATAAAACTCTCTTCAAACAACCTGCATTTATACACGTTCCCCCACCTAATTATAACCCCCACTCTTTTCCCCCCTCTCCTTTATATGTGGAAGGGGTATTATGGTTTGAATGCACGATACTTAATAAATTCAAACAAACACTGTGCACAAATGTCGCAAGTGTTATTACACGTTTCGAATTTCATTATTTGACCTTTTACAAGATGAACTAACCTACCTCCATCATCTTGGAATTGTTCAAAATCTAAAACAGACGCTTTTCCACAATCATGACACATTTTTGTACCATCTTTAAAAGTATAAGCAAGATAGATAGCAAATCCATAATTGTCTCTTTTAAATTCAATGAGCATTTCACGAATTGCTTTAGGTATTTTACACTCATTTGATCTCATAATATAATGGTAAAGAAACCCATTATTGATAATTTCTTGTAAACACAGAACCAACAACCTATCCATCGTGTTAGACTTATACTGATAGTTACATCTAAAACCTCTTTCTTATATGATTTTCCCCCCACCACTTTTATATAGGTCAAGGTCATTGTATATCAAGCGAGAACTGGGAATAGATCACTAAGTGGCATGTTATTCCATTACCACAAAGTGATCTATTCCCCATTCTCTAAGAAGATTGTTGATAATTTAGATTCCTAATATTTCTTTTCCTTCTTCTTCACCTTTTTGAACTGTAGTATTACCAGACATGTGTGATATTAGTTTCTTCATTTCTCGATTTTCCATTTCCACTTTCTTCAATTTTAAATCTCTTGCTTCAATTTGTAGTTTTAAATACTTGATGTAACTTCCAGCCCAGTGTAGGGTTTTCAATTTTGGTGCTCCCATTGCAATTCCAGGTATTTGAAATTGTAGTCGATTGAACTCCATGTTCATATCTTGTCGGTCTTGTTTTTCCTTTTCTAGTCTTTTCAATCTTTGATTCTCCCTTAACAAAGAAGTTCGATCACAAGGAATATGACGAAACATTTTGGTCAACGATATCTCGAAGAATAAGCTTCTACGCAGAAAACCAACACATTTATGCACTCCCCCCCCCCCCCCCCTCCAATTTTAGGCTAGTGGTGGGGAGAATTACATTAATTTAATACTTATTTCCACCGTTACACTTGCTCCATTTTCAAAAAGGTATCTGTAAAATGGTTCTGGATACTGGTATATTTCACGTCCTATATTTTCCTTAAGAAAGTTGAAAGCTATTCTTTTCGAATAGTCATTATGATATACTTCTCTTAAATTAACAAGAATTCCATCTTCCAGAAATTTCACTTGAATCATTGGTATTTTGCTTACATCATCTTTGTCTATCAGAGGTAGCCTGTAGGTGAACGTATTTGGTGGTAAACGTAAGGTTCTATCAAGTCGAGAACAGAATATTTTGAACAGTTTTTGATCATTGATTGCAATCTCATGAATACCTATCATTTTATAGTACGAAGGTTCAAAAGGTACAGCACGAAACGTTTTTACTAGACAGTTACTCGAAGAAGGTTCTGTAGGTGCGTTAGGATTGAACATTTTTAGTCGACAGTTTCCTGACGAATAAGCTTCTACGCAAATAACCAACACATTTATGAACATTCCCCCACCAACTTTAAGCTAGTGGTGGGGAGAATTTTCCCCCACCACTTCTTCAGAATTAATAGCTTCAATTTGAATTACAACAAATATATTTGACGCAAATTCCCAAAAAACTGAATATGAAACAGTTTCTTCCACATCTTGAGATTCATTTTGTGTTTCAACCATTTCCATCATTGAAGGTTCTTGATCAATTTCTGTTACTTCCATCGCTTCTTCTACAGGATTTTGTATTGTGTCGGTTGTTTCAACTTCATCTTCTTCTTGAACTAACGTAATATTTCGTTGTCTCACAATTTCAATTAATTGTATAAAAGAATTATCTCTAGGAGACATTATTAACCATACATGTAGCTCCAACAAATGCTGACTTACTAATGACAAAACTCTCAATTTATAAGACTTGTTTGAATAATAAAGTGGGGGAACTACCTTAGTCCAATTCGGATTCGGATTCAGAAGACAATAAAGGTGATATGGGTGAATCCAACGATGAATCTAATATAAATGTATCAATAGCTTCCTTAACTATATCTTCGTCACTATCGTTTATCATTTCTTCAAAAAGTTCTTGTTCAAACTGTACCATTTCTTCTTCCATCGTGGAATCATTATCAGTTTCATTATAATTTTCCTCTATATTGTCTTCTTCCATTTCATTTGTATTAATATAAACATTTTTAACTTCAAAATAATTAACAAATGGAGTATCTTTAGACAACATATTTGTTCACCACTTCTTTTACCGCGAATAACAAACTATGTATCGCTTACTTAGTCTTATATACTTCTACCCCCACTTTTTTGCACAACGTGAAGGAAGGTGGGGAGAGGATTTTGTAGCTATTCTTCTCTATCTAGGTTATATTTCATTGCTAGCACATCTACTATAATTTTCTGCTTTTCAACTTCATCACGAATAAATATTGTCCAGGGAAATAGTTCATTAATATTGTTGATTGTTACTTTTATATCATACAAAAAATCAATATGTCTTAGTAATGAAACAATAACAATAACTCCTATCCCATTGTTTGCCATAATTGTTTCTTCAATTTTAATACGCAAGTTTGTTATCAAACTCCATATATTAATATCATTGGCTATAAAACCATCAAGTCTAGTACTCATCTTGACGGTGCAAGTACAGACTAAAAACCTGGAGGTTCATAGTCCGCCTTTTATTAGTTTTAAAAATGGGGAAGGGGAAGGAATAAGGATTGGGAGGGGATAGGGTGGGGGTGAGGGAAGGGTAATGTGGTTATTAGACCACTTGTGCGACAAAGTAGCCACCAATGCTAACTTCGAGCTCATAACACTTCATAACATCATCCTGCCAAGTCAACATACGTTCTCTAGTATTTGGTGTTACACAGAAGAACCTACTGTCATTATACACAATAGCTGAACCAATTATAACATTGAATCCTAAATTTAGCCATTTGTGTGCTTCCGTAATAAATCTTTCTATTGTATCAAAAGGAAATTGTTCATCGATGTAGATTGGTCTCATTTGTTCATCAAGTTCAATTACATCTTCATCTTCACTGTCACTGCTACTATCATAATAATCTATCACATCTTCTTCAGGCTGTTGGAAAACATCAGCAATTTCGGAAGGATTGAAGTTTTCACTATGGTGAGGAAGCATTTTTAAAGCAAATAATAACGGCAGAGACGAAACAACAAGTGTGGCGCGTGAAAGCAGAATGAAGGAGTGAACAATGCTTGCTTCGCTTTTATAACGATATGCTAATGAGAGGGGTAAGAGATGGTCGTGACCAATTATTGACCCGGGAGGTGGGGGGAAAGGAAGGAGAAGGGATATTTATTTTAAATAATTTGCATAACTTTTGACTAAAATAAGATAACCAAATTCTTCTTTTACTAAAATGTTCGTCTTACATAGACCTTTTCAATGATGTATCGCTTGTCGTAATCGATCAAACCATTATCGAGTTATAGCCATTTTTAATTCTCGGGGGGGGGGGGGGGGTTCCGCTTGAGTGAACACGGGGGGGGGGGGGGGGTTCCGCTTGAGTGAACACGGGGGGGGGGGGGGGGGGGTTCCACTTGGGTGCTCATGCGGAACTGATCTTCTCACGAGATAGTCGTTGCGTGATAATGAAGACAAATGTTCATCGCGCCGCGACCACTAATTAACTCGCATTTGCCGTGTTCATATCTTTCCTACTCATTATATATACGTTTCCTACTTCATTATTTCAAGACTAATTAACTTGCGAAACAACAGTCTCTGTCTTTGAATGCTGATGAGATTTCATTAGGAACCATTCTTTGCACGCTATATGAAGCTACACTGGCTATGCAAGTCAGAGCGGTCATATAACTGTACAACGACCTCTGAAAAGTAGGTCACGAGACTTAGAGTGTTAAAAAATAATGGGGGAGAAACACAACGCTATAACGCATTGTGTTTCTCCCCCATTATTTTTAGCAAAATTTGGAAAATCTATGTGAATTTACTGTTTACGTCCCCACCTTGTAATACGATCCTTTTTATCCCTGAGGAGAAAGTCTTGAGAACTTAAATTGTTAAGTCTCTTCTCTTTACACAAATTGTCAGGAACTTTAATTTTATATTTATTGCCGTTACATTTTGCCAATATGTGTTGGTGGTCAACAACACTTAGAAAAAAATATCTCAAACCTTTCTTAAGCCTCTCTCCTCTGACGGATATTATTTCAGGATCGTCTTCAACAGTGGGGATTTCTGTCAGTTGTGGTTCGGAAAGATGTTTTACGATATGTACACGGCAGAAACGTTCGTTCTTAACACATTTCCTACCACAAGCTGATCCTTTCTTAATTCCCCTAGCGAGCACTTCAGGGCAAGTAGTGGGACGGCTAAATGCCCTACGACGCTCTTCTTTTAATAATTGGAAACGCTCTGAAGGAGCAGACTTAGGAGATTTATTTTTAGGATAGGCGTGATCTTTAGGAATAGTAAGTGGTGGGGTAGGAGGCAATGGTGACAGTGGAATGACAGGTGTACTAAGACAATGAAGCAAGGTTTCAAATGAAGGGGTATTAGGACGAGGAGCTGGCTTCTGCGGTGGTGGCATGTTAGTTGAAGGCGGTGAAAATATGCTGCGACGTATGGTATTGTTGGCCGGGGGAAGAGGAGCTCCAGAAGTTGAAGGTTTCGAGTCTAGTTGCTTCTTATACCAATCGGGAGCATTTTTCAAGCGAAGAGTTTTCTTGACTGGAGTTGAAGCCGTAGTAGAAGTAGAAGTTGAACTTGTAATAGAAGAGCAGGCTGTAGTGGAAGTTGTAGTCGGCAGGGATGACATCGTGGTAGTTCTGTTCGCAGTTCGCAGCTTAACGTCTGGAATCAGAATGAAACGTTAGCCGTGGTCGATGCGTCTTTTATAACGGTATGCTAATGAGAAGGGTTAACAACCGTTAGGTGGGGGAAGGTGGGAGAGAAGGAAAGAGAGGGGGTATTTATTTCAAATAATTCGCATAACTTTTGACTAAAATAAGATAACTAAATTCTTCTTTGACTAAAATGTTCGTCTTACATAGACCTTTTCAATGATGTATCGCTTGTCCTAATCCGTTAAGCCATTATCGAGTTATAGGCATTTTAATTTTTCCGGGGGGGGGGAGGGGGGGGGGGTTCCGCTTGAGTGGACACGGGGGGGGGGGGGGGGTCGGTCATTGACCCTTCCGAAAGTGGGTCAAGGTCATTTAAGACTTATAAAGAACCAAGGTGATGGGAACAGTAGTAACTGTTCCCACCACCCTGTTTGCCTAACGGTTCCCACTCCCAACCCACTAGTTACGTTCTGCGAGGGACATCGACGCAATTTTGTTTGGCCCGTCCGGGTCCATCCGTAACGGGCCGGTCCGGGTCCATCCGTAACCGTGAATTCGAAGGGAAACTGGAACACCTAATGCAGAAACGCAACTCTAACACCCACCCAACTAATCCCACCCATCATATTCCTAAACAAAATGCAAAAACCTAGTCCGCAATTTGCGGATGTCCCACCCCTTCTAAGTGAAGTTCAACGGAACTTCTGAATTTACAGTTAATCTACCCCCTATCATCTAGCTGAAAGGCAAAACAACAACATTAATTATAAATACCAACACTTAAAACTAACAACACATCATTATTAAATATCAAATAATTCAACACAACCAAATACCATCATTATTCTTAAAATTAATACACCTTTAACGCTAAACACAACTTATAACTAACATCGCAATGCGCAAATTAATTCTTAAATTAAGTGCAACTTACAACTAATATTTACACACACACACACACACATACCACATTGCATTAAAGAACGCAACGTAGTATAAGAAGTTCAAATATATATAGGCCTACTATATATTTGAACCTCTTACCGAGTCGCCAACGACTTTTCGCTATGAAAACTCGTTGACGACTGACGCGAAAATCGGGCTCGTATCGCTCCTCGGGTTTTTGAGTGGTGGGGGTAATTAATGCAGTGGTGGGGAAATTGTTTCACTCCAGTACGGTCTTCAATCCACTCCAGTTCGCAGCAGTGTAAAAATGAAACGAAGGAGTGGGGGTGGCGCATGCGCAGCGACGTAAAATCCAATGTTTGAGGTTAGAACTTTCCGTGCACAGTAGAGCTAAATTGAGTAATACAGGACTCGGCGCATGCGCAATAGCGAGGAGTGATTCCGATCCGGAGAACTCGTTGCATTCGCAGCAGCGCTAAAGTGAGTAATACAGACTAGGCGCATTCGCAGTAGCGCTAAAGTGAGTAATACATGACTAGGCGCCGTAGCGTGAAGTTGGCTCACTCCAGTACAAGTTATAGCAGCATAAAAATGAAACGAAGGAGTGGGAGCGGCGCATGCGCAGTGACGTAAAAAACCAAGGTTTGAGGTTAGAATTTTCCATGGTAGCTGCCATGTTTAATTCTGTTTCATTCAAACAATAGTAGTTCATGGCTGGCATGGGATGTGAAGTGTGGTAATTAGATGGGGTTAGCAACCGGTCGTGACCGGCCATTGACCGGTCATCGACCCGGCGGGGTTCCGCTTGAGTGAACACCGGGGGGGGGGGGGGGATTTAATCTCCATTTTTTATGGGGGGGGGGGGGGGTGTTCCGCTTGATTAGTCACGGGGGGGGGGGGGGTTCCGCTTGATTAGTCACCGGGGGGGGGGGGTTCCGCTTGATTAGTCACGGGGGGGGGGGGGGTCCGCTTGATTAGTCACGGGGGGGGGGGGGGGGTTCCGCTTGAGTGAACACGGGAGGTTCCACTTGGACGCTCATGCGGAACTGATCTTCCCACGCGATAGCCGTTATAAAAAGGAGATTGTTCATCGCGCCGCGACCATTAATTAACTCGCATTTGAGTTGTTCACATCCTTCCTACTCATTACATATACGTTTCGCCAACTTCATTATACAAGTCTAATTGCTACTAACCTGGAGTTTCATTTACATTAGCACATGTCGTCCTGTTTGAGTCACCTTCGCGTGCTCGACGTTATATCTCATTCATTTGTCTTGTTCTCACTTCTACACGTCTGACATACTTCTTGTGATGGATACGCATTGTTTGAAATTGAAACTTTTGCGGACACAACATATATTACGAAATAATTACAAACCATCGGTTTCAAAGACTAAAACAAATTTAACAAAAGTGAGGAAGAAATTAAGTTTTAACCCGTTATACTCTGTTAGAACTTCGCAGGTTCACGTTGATGATAATGTTATTCACAACATTTTGCGTTCGATGTTACGTTTCCACAACTTCGAACTTGTTACACCTATCGACTGTGTTCAACAGGTTTTTCTATTTCATCCCCACCATTCTTTATATAAGTGCGCTCACGACAATTCCTGTTTCATTCTTCTATACGCTCTTCGACCGACAACTACTCCGCTCTAAATTACACACTACAAGAAGATGGATACAAACCAAGAACAAGTACAAGTTCACGAAATATCGTCTACTACCCACCCGAGGGAGAATCCTCCGAGAACTTCGCCTTCACCGAATCCACAGGACCCTGTCCAAGTTTCGGATGTGTCTTCGACGGCGAGGAATGATCTTGAAGCTATTCTTCGGTCGCTCGTCGGTTTCGACTGACCTGTACGACGATCGCCGTTAAACTGAACTCTTAGAAGTTCAGTCTTTTTTAAAACTTCCTCCGGATGACCTTGAAGCAATTATCCCCTCTCCTTTTCAACTAACTTCTACTTTTGTTCAACTGTTGAATTTCAGTTTTGAACTAACTTTTAATTTATGCGAAGTTTTAGTTGAACCCGGTTAATTTATGCGCACATTTTGTTCAACCCCAAATTGTTGAATTTCAGTCTTGAACTAACTTTTAATTTATGCGCAAATCTACTTCAAACGCTCACCCCACCTCCTCACCCCTCATTTAATATACGACCGGAAGCTATGTGCCCCGGCACGTGGCTTCCGGGGCAGCTGACCTGAGCCAGAAGTAACCAAATCTAACTACTAACATTATTACCAAAGTATGATAGAAATAAAAAATAAAAAATAATCAAAAATCAGGGGGTGCCAGGCACCCCCTGGCACCCCTGTAAATCCGCCCATGAACATGGGATCTTTGAAGGGCTCTAGCGCGAAAACCGGATTTTTCCCAGCTATGGGACCAGCTCCAATCGATTTCTGGTGGCCAAAACCCCCATATTCCAAAATTTGAAGGAAATCGTCGGAGCCGTTTTTGAGATAATTGTGCAAGCAAGCAAGCAAGCAAACAAGCAAACATTGCTCGTATAAGAGTATAGGATACTATCGAAGTGTTTAACCTAACCTCGATGGGTAGTGCCAAAGCAGTGATTTCTATTTTTTTTTAATTAGTATTGCCAATAGCATGCTTTGGGTTGGGTCTACTTTTAGAACACAATGAACATGTTTTCTCAAAATTAATGTAAATTTTGACCAGAGTCTTTTTGACACTGAAGTATTGTGCGTACAGTTTAACCTTTACATCCGTCATGTTTGGATTTCTCTACGCACAGTATATCATATACGGTATATGCATGGACATAGGCAATGTATACAGAACCAAGGGACATCCCGCATGTTAAAATTTATAGGTTTGCCCTCGAAAGTCAGAGGAAAATAAAGCGCTGATGCTAGGATTACTTCTTACTGTCACGGGAAGCGCTCTTTCTACCTCAAATGTCAAAATGAGCATATTTGTTTACAAAAAATTTAAACTATAACATATCTATCTTCTTATTTCTATAAGGGTTTCGTCTGTTATGTCCCTTTTTCTCTCGACCTACTGAACCGATTTTTAAGATTGAGGTGTCATTTTAAAGCTTAGGATATACCGCAGTGACGAATTGTAATTAAAAAGGTCATATTGTTGCGGGCTTCGCCCCCCACGCCTTTGATTTATTTCTAGAGAGCGCTTTAAAATGTTGACCAACTTTTATTGTAAGTTCTTTTATGTGAATTGTAATTGTAATTTAACAGCTGATTACCTTCAGATCTATCTATACTTACTAGAGATCGCCTCCTGATCGAAATTCGATCAAAATTTCGGTTGATCTGGACCCAAGAAGCTTAAAAACATTTTAAAAGTAAAACATCTGTTCTTCCTAAATTTCTAGCAGTTGTTTTTACAACAGCTGTCTAATGATTCATTCAATTCTCCTTTCTCCATAAGATTAACATTGGAATTTTGAAAGCCTGTGGGGCGTAGCCCTGGAGTCCGATGTGAATTAGAATGTGATTCTGCTCATCTACAGGACTATACCTTTCTAACGGTATGCTCGGATTCTTCCTACGATGTACACGAGCTGAGAAAAGAGGAGGAAATGAAACATGCTTGCGTATTAATATCTAGTACCAGGTTAACCGAGCCTTGCTCGTTGGTTTTTATTCACTTTTGTTATGGTGTCAAGGTAAAATAAACTGTATCAGTTAACTGACACATACTTTCTCCCAACAATATATAAAAAGGTGTTAAAAGCTCCAAACATTAATGTATTGATGACTCAGTCGGATAGCTACCAGCTGAGCAGCGCTCGTTTGACCCTACGCGCGTCTGTGACTTTTAACAACGTACTGCGTTTACCGCTAAACGAAAAATTGAATTTTCTCCGCAACCACTTGACGTAGAGCAATAATTTAAAATACTGGATTATTTAGTTTTTTAAGCTTGATTTAATGGTGATAAGTAAAATTTATTTCGAGACAACAGCTATTTTGAAAATTCAAACAAATTGATTTTTGAAACACTTTTTACTCCATAACTTTTGAACGCGCATTTTCCCGGAGATGCGGGTGGTGTCATTTTATTCACCATTTTAAGCTTAATAAACCACAAAATTTTAATCAAAATCGTTAGAGCCGTTTTTGAGAAATTTTGATTTTTGACGATTTTTGAGGGTTTTTGGGGGTAAACTACCCTTAAAAATAAAAAATTCAAAAAAATGAAAAAAACGCCTGGAATTATCGTGGGTTTGGACCTACCTACCAAATTTCATCAAAATCGGACCATTGGGGCATTCTCTAGCTCTGTTTACATCCTGACACACATACACACACACACCCACACACACACACACACACACACACACACACACACACACACACACACACACACACACACACACACACACACACACACACACACACACACACACACACACACACACACACACACACACACACACACACACACACACACACACACACACACACACACACACACACACACACACACACACACACACACACACACACACACACACACACACACACACACACACACACACACACACACACACACACACACACACACACACACACACACACACACACACACACACACACACACACACACACACACACACACACACACACACACACACACACACACACACACACACACACACACACACACACACACACACACACACACACACACACACACACACACACACACACACACACACACACACACACACACACACACACACACACACACACACACACACACACACACACACACACACACACACACACACACACACACACACACACACACACACACACACACACACACACACACACACACACACACACACACACACACACACACACACACACACACACACACACACACACACACACACACACACACACACACACACACACACACACACACACACACACACACACACACACACACACACACACACACACACACACACACACACACACACACACACACACACACACACACACACACACACACACACACACACACACACACACACACACACACACACACACACACACACACACACACACACACACACACACACACACACACACACACACACACACACACACACACACACACACACACACACACACACACACACACACACACACACACACACACACACACACACACACACACACACACACACACACACACACACACACACACACACACACACACACACACACACACACACACACACACACACACACACACACACACACACACACACACACACACACACACACACACACACACACACACACACACACACACACACACACACACACACACACACACACACACACACACACACACACACACACACACACACACACACACACACACACACACACACACACACACACACACACACACACACACACACACACACACACACACACACACACACACACACACACACACACACACACACACACACACACACACACACACACACACACACACACACACACACACACACACACACACACACACACACACACACACACACACACACACACACACACACACACACACACACACACACACACACACACACACACACACACACACACACACACACACACACACACACACACACACACACAGAGACATCACTCCGAAAACCACTTTTTTGGACTCAGGGGGAACCAAAATGGATAAATCCACCAACAACTCAAATTCGAAAATTTTGACGAAAACAATACTTTCTCCATATACTATGGTATAGGGTGAGAAAGTAAAAGCAATTAAATTTCCACCAACAACCAACTATACCTCTTCACAGTTAACAGCTGTTTCAAAAAGTCTGCTTAACATTAATGTTTCTTTCTTTTTGTTTACATTTCGTTGTTATTTCGTTACCAAAATAGCAACCCATAAGACTAATGTTAAAAATTACAATTTTAAAACTTAATTTTAAACCAAATTCGATTTTTCCTGGGGTTGAGGCTGTTTCTAAACTTATTTTTGGGCCAAAACACTCTTTAATGCAAACTTTAAGCAACATCTGACAGCTAGATTTCGAGATCGTGGAACACACATCCCTTCAGATATTCTTCGTATTATACAGGGTGTTTCAGAACTCCCTACCAATATTTTAGGGTATTGTTCCTGGGTTAAAAAATATCTAAATATCATATTTAAATTGTCCGGAAGTCTTAAGTTACTCACACAGCCGCCATTTTGTTTTTTACACTTAATAATTTCTATTTCCGTAACGGATGGTTGTATTCAGATCATATTTGGTATAAATCTTTATCATACCAATGTACATTCCCTATATTCAATGTAAATTAATTCTATATTCAAAATTCCCGCCCCAACAATCATCATACTATATAAAATACCAAAATTTCCCGCTAAAACTACTCCTTGGGCGCCGCCATCTTGTCAAATTACCAAATCATATAACATTAAATGTATATAAAATCAAAACTCATACTATATATAGTACCAAAAATTCCCGCCAAAATTAAACACTGGGCGCCGCCATCTTACATTAAAAAAAAAAATCGAAATTTCAAATCTCCCGCCTACCGGATATCAAGTGACGTCATGACCCTCCGGTGACGTCATGACACTTCCGGTGACGTCACGGGGTCAATGACCTAGTTGGACTTTGACCCGGCGGCATCCTTTGAGCGACAAACAGACGCAACAGACTACTCTTCAGGGCCCATTTTAGCTTAGTGCCGCCCCTAGGCCGCATTATGCTTGCCGCCCCCCAGCCCGTCTCCCACCATCCCTCCGACACCTCGCACCCACGGCACTGGAGATAAGAAATAATATTCTATCTATCTATAAATAAAAATAAAAAATGTGCTGGTAATTGAAAGTTAAATCTTTAAACTTCCTAGGTCGATCTTTCCCGGGAGAGCTGCTTGGATTGCCCGCTCTACAATCCAATTATTAGTTGTCAGTCATATTTTGTCTTTTTGATCTGGAGTTAAGGTTCCGGTCTACCTGAGCCCGAACGACGTTACCGAATGCCGCCTCGCGGCCGTAGCGCTAGGCGAGTTTGATGGCTGCAGAGGTTTACGGAAATCGTGTTTTAAAATTAACCAATTAAGATAAATATTGACTCTTAACTTTTTCTAAAAGTAGAAAGAATTATCTCGTTTTCTCTGGTTTTAGAATTTTTAAATAAAATTTCTTTTTTCAGCTATAATTGTCTATTAAAATAATCTGTTTTTCTAGATTTTTTAAAATGTATTTAACTTTACAATCTGTTCTAAATCAAGTTGAACAATAAGTAAATATCATATACGAGAAAGAGTAATTAACAGTGAAACCTGAACTAGCCGCTAACCGAAAAGTTAACAACAATTTATATTCAATTTGCAAATCTAAAAGGCAAGTCCAAAATTGAAAATCTTTTTAGCCTGTAGACGAAAATTGAAGTTTTCTATTAGTTGTGATGAAATAATTTCCAAAGTGTAACACAGGAAATTTAGCACCATTGTTCGTCTTTAAATATATGACACCTTAGTTATAGCTCTAGGCTGCATTTTAGCAAAAGATAACACGATTCTAAGAAACTCTTGCATTTGCATTGATAAAAACAGATTATTTTAGACAATTATAGCTGAAATTGGAAATTTTATTAAAAAATTTTAAACCAGAGAAGACGAGATCCGTCTTTTTTCTTCCAGGAAAATTTTTTTTGGGGAAAACTTTGGCACTTTAAACGCCGTTTTTTTCAATATTTAAACAGCCTTTAAAATATAGTATGTATTACTTTAAAATTTTATGTTTAAACATTTTTTTCCAAATAAAATAGTTCCTTAAACAAAGAATCATTTAAATAAAAGTGATTCCTACTGACACAAGACTTGTAGGCTGTTTAAAACTTAAAATTTGCAAGTAACATTGCTGTGAACAGAGTTTGGCGGCGGTCAACGTATAGTCGTTTTACCTTACAATGAAATGCATAAAAATGTCTTAATCACAGCTCTTGCTCTTATTTCCTCAAGAACCATAAATCATCAAACTGACACTACCAAACCAAACTAAATACTCCAGACGCAAATCACAAGTGAAAAATGAAGCGTCTCTAAATCTTTAAACCTCAATAATATCAATCCTGTTCCTGTTACAACAGAAAGAACCCCCCCCCCCCTCCTCTGACGAGCACCGCGCGCCTTTCCGTTCCGGTGGCAAGCGGTGACAGGCTTGAATGCCTGCCGCTTACCTTCACGGGCTGAAACGAGTAAACAAATAGCATAGGGATCTAATTCATTCATTCAACATAACTACAAGTTCTGTTACGAGGATTATTTTAAATGTATATAAAAATTCCAAATTCTTTTGCAAACGCCGTTATGTTATTTTTAATTTATTTAATTCTAATTGATAAAGAAAAAATTTAGTTAACTTCGAAATTTGCCGCCCCCCCAAAATTTGCCGCCCTAGGCCGCGGCCTACTCGGCCTATTTAGAAAATGGGCCCTGCTACTCTTAGGTTACAGCGGATGGTAATTTATTTGCAGGGTAACAATGCAGTTAATGAGTTAAGTAAACTTTTTAAAAATGTTCGGCCCTTTATAAGATAAACTACACTTTGAGGCGTTTCTATAGATTCATCCATCATTCACAACATATAGTTTTTTGATTGTTTTTTAGAGGCTAATAATTATTAAATACATTGCTGATTATTATTCAACATTTAGATATTAATGTTAAAACCTTTTAGCTACGGTTGGCTATTACAAAAATTGTTTAACTCTACAATAATTTTTGGAAACCTCACCAGGAATTTTAAGAGTTCTTAAGGTGCGTTTGCACATGAGGTTACATGGCAACCTAAAAATGTGAACTTTTACTTATAAAAGTTGATCTACCTATGTTAAAATCGAGAAAGTTTTGTTGTCGACCTCATGTGTAAACGCACCTTAAAATGCAAAGTTTGAACACAATTTTGAGATCGTTGGAAAATACATGGCCACAGACACTCCTCGTATAGTATAGGATTATCATAATATTGTCAGGCACTGACCTGGTTTGACAAGGAATGCTGGCTTGTCCTCGATGGACTACCGTATTTTTTTTCTTTTTTTCTTTTGCCAATTGGCGGCCTGGTTTTATAAACATGAGGCCTCGATGTACACTGGTATTGTGGTTGTCCTCATAATAGCGTTTTATGTCTGGTCAGGATATCTGGAAATGATACAATCAATTTTCACTGATGTTAGTCACAAATACATATGTAGAATTATGTCATACTATGTTTTTTTTTTGTTATTTTAGAAAGATAGGAAAATAACTCACTACCAGGCGAGTTGTCAGGTCTCCATGGAAACCGGGGAGTGGGAGTGGGAGAGGGCAAGAAGGGTGGGGGAAACAGCTGTTCAGCACGCACAGCTGTTTCATTGTTGAACACGTGGTCTGACGTCAGAGAACCAACGATGCAGAAAACGAGCATGTAGTGTAGTGATTACGCGAGAGCATATAGAGAACAACAATTAATTTAAGAGTCATCTTCACCCCTGTGCCAGTAGCCCATAGTCGGCAATGTTAACCATACGGCTTTTAATGCAAAACATGGTATTTGATTCCCCTGTTACGGACGACGTTTTTCAACCAATTTTCTTTAAACTTGGTAAGTGTTTATTTGAATAGTTATATTATGTCCCTCATACCTTGAAATTTTGAAAATTTAACAAATATTACTCTTTGTGACGTTGCAAAGTAACTAGATTTTCCTTAGTAATATTTCTAAATGTATTAAAATTTTCGAAATTTCGAGGTATGAGGGACCTAATACAACTATTCAACTAAACACTTACCAAGTATAAAATAAATCGGTTGAAAAACGGCGTCCGGAACAGGGAAATCAAATACCATGTTTTAGCATAAAAGCCGTAGGCCTATGGTTAACATTGCCGACTGCGCAACAATGGGCTACTGGCCCAGGGGTGAAGATGACTCTTAACTGCAAGGGCAAATAGTTGAATAGTGGTGGGTGTTCTTTGTTATACAGTTTACAGATCCGTACGGTTTTTATTATAACATTGATAATAAAAATTGCTTTTATAATAATTAAGTTTAAAATAAAATTATTGATAAATTTTTCTAGGCGATATATTTTTGCTGAGAATGCTTTTAGGACTCGAAGAAATATCAGTACAAACAGTAGTTTGTACCTGTAAAAAGGTTTTAAATTGCGAAACATCTTTACTAAAGGATCACAAATTCCCATGCAGAATTCTTGGAGGAAACAAGAAACAAACAGTTTACAGCTTTTTCCATTAGAGCTCATTAAACCAGGTTCAAATTTTTTTATTATTCCTATTCCAAAATTCTAAAATCTTTTTTGAACAACAATTTTAATATATAAGTTTTAAGCTAATCTACACCTGTTTTTTGATTTTTTTATTTATTTTTATAAAACTAGTCTAATTGTTTCTCGAAATCAATGAATACAGAGTCTTATAAGAAGAACAGAACTTATGGCTTTAATTCTGCCGGTTTTTTTTATTGGGCAACTCACCACCTGATGGCTGCGCGCGCTGTACTCCTGTGCCGTTCCTTTACGTGAAATCCCCCCCCCCCCTTCAACCTAACATCTACGGCGAAATCAGCGTTAATTTAAGGGTGCGCTCTACTTTGGCGTCAAAATCATCGAGCGAGACTATTAACTGCCGCTATACGCGGAAACACACATTTTGGAACTATATGACTAGTGATTTTAAATTTTGTTACTTTAATACTTTTTTTGGTTTCAGTGCGAAATCGTTCGGTGGTGTAATAACGATGTTTTTGAAATTGCAGACCTTTCGCTTATCCCTTCTTGCATCGTTATCTATAACTTTTTACCAATCTTATTGCAGATTCTTGTTCTTAAAATTACATTGTACTCGTGTATCATCTTATTTTTTCTTAAGAAATTGTTTTTTATACGTTAAAACTTGATACAAAAACGGTTACTTCAACATTATTAGCAAGCACCCTGCTTAGTAATTTAAATTAATATCGAAATTTTAAGACGATAGCGGAGTACAAAATTATACTACGAAAAGAATGACAACCAAAATATCTTAAATCGGTTTACAACTGGGACGACAAACACGGAGATTCTAAACCCTTGCATCCGCGCGCGGCAGATGGGCACCCTTAAGGATAGCGCGCTGCCGTTTACACGCCCCTGGACCTAACCAAACTGGTTGATATGATATAAAACGTATATATTTTGCTTCAGTATGAAATGCAGAATCTAACAATATGAATATTTTTTAATTTGTAAAATATATGTAATTTACAAGTTGGAAACTTTTAATTTTTTTTTTAGTCTGACATTAAAAAATTACTAAGCAAGGAATTTTTTAGTCAGCAACAAACTTTCAGCGGGCAAGTTGTTGACATTTAGATGAATTTCATCATGCAATTGAGTAATTTACGATTAAATGTTTTGATCGTTGTCAATTGAATTAATAGTGCCTTGAAGAAATTCACTTTGAGTCTCGCGCTCTCTTATTTCATCGTTCGATCGTTCATGATTTCATAAGAATGACAAGGTTGCAACCTCCCCTGCAATGTCCGGCTAAACTCAGGGTGATGGGTGGGGTTCCGAGACCAAGGAATGGTTTGGGAGGTTGTACCTAGTGTTGTGATAAGTCCCATCTGGGCAGTGTTGTAGTGGCAAATTTTCCAATGTGGGAACGCTTAATATATTTGTCAAATTCCCTAAAAATTAAGATGAAATTTCCCTAAATGCATACGATAGCAATAACTTTGCGTATTAGGCTATGCAGTTTAAGCTAATAACTGAATTTACTAAGGATTCAAGAAAATATTTAATAATTTTGATGATTTTGAGAAAATCAAAATAAAAAAAAACAGTATATTTTTTATACTTAACTAACTTCATTTAACAAAAGAAGGTTGTTTTAGAAAAAGTTATTAATTAATTTACTAACTACTTTTATTTTTAACCCCCAAAATAGCAACATACATAACCTAATTTTTAAATGACATATTCTATACAAGTATAAAAGCAGAGAACTAAAATAAATTAAATCCATAAAACAGAGGAAAAATAGAGTAATTAATTAAAATGAAAGTTCATTGACAGATTGACAAAATCATGTTTACAAATAGTCGGCAAATGCATCCTCTTCTGTAGGTGTGGAAAGGTTGTGGAGAGTGACGCCCGCCACCGTATATCGTAGGCTACTCTGTGCAAAATACAAAGTTCAAGCGAGAGTGAGGTTATCTTTGGAAACAGAAAGAGTAAAATCGTGTTTACAAATGTATTGCATTTTGGCATATAAATATTGTTTAATATTATTATACTGTTTAATTAATATTTTTTTATAAAAAAATACTTAATAGCTATTTTTCCGGATTTTCCCTGAACGGGGCACTGGGATTTTCCTGGGTTCTTGAAAACCAGTGTGGGAACGCCGTTCCCACGCGTTCCCGCACCACTACACCACTGCATCTGGGCAAGCTGATGTCGATAATTGTTGTTTAGGGGCGCCACTCCGTTCCAGGTGAAGATTCAGGGCTCTAACGGAGAAAAACCCTTCCCAGAGGTTACCCAGCAAGGCAGAATTTAAAGGATACCAATTTATTTTAAGTCCAATTACTCATGCCTGGCTATAATAATACCCATAAAAGTATACCATAAAATGAAGAAATTATTTCAAATATATCTACTACTTATGACTAATTTTCCCAAAAGATTGATAAAAGAATGAGAAAATTATTTACTATGTGAAAGCAAATTCTTCAGTTGTTTTTTTTTCAAGGGCAGAAGGCCTTACTTTTATCAAAATTGTAATCTACCTTTGGTTTCAGAGAGTCTCAATGACGAATCTGATATTAAGAAAATACTTGTGATTTAATGAGTGGAATTCCAATAATATTCAGAACATCTAACAACTTAACATAATACTTCATAAATCATGAGAAACAAGTAAAGAAAATGAGTACAAGTTGTTCAATACCAAATTAGATGGTGGCCACCAGCTGAAAGACATTGATACACACATAACCCTTAACACTAAATTAAATAGAGAAACATATACCACAAAATAATACTATATAACTAACACCGTTTATCCATTTACGTTAATTTGTATATGATAAGACCTGTAGGTCTAAGCACTGTCCCAAGAGTCCTTGGAGAAGGGGGGGGGGGGAATCCCAGTAGAAATTGCTGCACTGATTGGTAGGATGAGTGTAGTCACCCTCAGTGTCCAGGAAAGTTCTTTAGAGTTATTTGGGTGGCCAGGAAAAATAATTAAATAAGTCACCTCAGAAATTTTAGTTTGACTTATCGTTCCGTAGAGCTCGGTAGTCCACTGTCACCCAAGAGGTGCGATGGTGATCGATAGGTCCAGGTAGGTGTCCTGGATAGGCCCCAGTCCACAGCAAGGTACAGGCCCAGGTCCGGTAAGTGAGTGACCCCAAAGTTCAGCGTGTCACCGACAGGTCCGGGAAATTCCCTATATAAGTTCAGTCCTCGATATTAAAGGAAACCTAATTATATTAAATAAATTCCTAAACAAGGTTATATGCCCCAAAATTCAATTATATTATCTGATTTTCTCATGGGAATGATTTTTTTTAACATTAAATAATTAATCCCATAAATTCTTCAGTCAAAAAGTTCCTCAAATTGATACAAAACTACATAAAATTATTTTTTACTACAACATGTAATCACAACCTTGTTAATATCGACACTGCAGTTCACTGCAGTTCTTTTAATCGAACTGTATGACATGAAATTTTATAAGCCAAATGATTTACGGTGATAAAGACAATTATTTTCCAAAATACTCAATGACACTAACACATTAAGCTGTATGACACACTTAAAACTATGTAATAATGCACAGAGTGACATTTTAAACAAAATTTATATTTAAAATAATACTTTAAATCTACAACTGAACATAGCTGATCCAGGTTATTTTATTTTCTTGACAACATTACTCAATGATTAAATTCAATTTTTTTCTTACAGTTTTCCATGTCTGGATTAGTGACCAAAATTATCTACTAACCTCAAATTAAATTCTTTGACACACAACAAATATTTAGATCTAAATCAATTATTACCTTGGGTAGGCTGAGTTCTTTTGCATCATTTTAAGCATCCAACAATAGGTCCAACGATAGGGCCTAACAAAATTACTTACACTGAGACAATATATTATTTAAACTTAAATCAATAAACTGTTGCAATGTAGAACCATTTAATCACAATGAAATATCTATCAGAACATAATAAGGTGCTTCACTGAGAGTCAAAAATTATTAACGTACATTTGAAACTAAAATCCTTAAAATTTATGAAACAATTAATAAATTATTTTCATACAGGACAAAGACAATTATTAATTACAGCCTGATAATAAAATTTAAGAAATATTGGTAATTTATCTTCTAACTTGGCTCAATTTCCCACAGTTTAAATAACACAATAACTAAATTACCACCAACAGTTATATTATTTTTAAATAAGATGTAATAATTCAAATTGAACAATGTGACTCTTAATTTTATCCAGGTTAAACATGAAAATTTTCCACGTGGTTTATTACTTTAAAGTGAACGTTTTCTTTCAGAAATTAATGAAACTGGAACAGACCTATCTCTCTTCAAATAGTTACAAAATTAAATTCAACAATTCTTATAGCTCAAATCAATTATTTTATATTACATAATCAGAAATTCTCATAAAAGGACCAAGCATGAATAACTCCCATGGCAATTATCTTCCAACTATCACTTATCTTATCTATCACTTTTAAAGTTAATATTTTTGATTTGGGATTTTAAAATTTTAATTTCTCAAAGAAGTTGAAAATAATTGCAAAATTTAATTATTCCGCCTTACCTCTAAAAATCAGCAATTTGCTTAAATTCCTCAGGATGAGCAGAGGGAGTCGGCAGATCTTTTCTCGAAGAAGGCACAGCAAAGACAAATCGATGTCGGGCGGCAGGGTAAATCCTGTACTTAGGCCGGCAACTTTCTCTGTACAAAGTTCAACTAGGACGCGTGCCGCTTGGTCTCGGCACTAACGGCATTTTCTAAACGCCTTCAAGGCTGTGAGGCAAGTTGTAATACATTTAAGTTCGGCGGGGGTTTGGTCTTTTGCAGGCGCGCTACTGCAAGGGTAATTCTCCCTGGTTGATCAGGCCAGTGTACCAAAAGCGGCCGCCCGAAACCTGGAATGCTACAAGAGGGTCACAAATTCCCATGGAGAATTCTTGGAGGAAACAAGAAACAGTTTACAGCTTTTTCCATTAGATACCATAACCAAATTATACCATTAAACCAGGTTCAAATTTTTTTATTATTCCTATTCCAAAATTCTAAAATTTTTAAACACTAATTTAAAATATAAGTTTTAAGCTAATCTACAACTGTTTTTTATTTTTTTTATTATTTATTTTTATAAAACTAGTCTACTTGTTTCTCGAAATTGAGCAATTTATTTTCATAAAAACAAAATAAATAGTTACATTTGGTTCTAATAAATCAACAACATCTGAAGAATCAAAAATTATCAATATCATTTATCACAATAAACTAGATGTATTTACATCTGCGTGTAAATTAACAGATGTTTAAAACGTTCAACCCAAACCCAATGTTATTCTAATGGGAAATTCTCAAATTTAATTTGTGTTTAGCACCCTTATTTTATGTCCGATTTTCATTAATTTTTTGCGGAAACAACTACAGAAAGAGCCCTATCCAACGACACAAAAAACTTGAATATCGGTTGAAATTTGTATAGGAGGAGTTCTCAATACAAAAATAAATCCCTTAGCGTACTACTTCCTTAAGTACTAGTCAATGTGTTGCTCGAAATCGTGCAATTTATTTTGATACAGTTCAAAAGTTACATTTAGTTCTAAATCAATGACATCCGACCAATCCAATATTGTGAATATGAGAAATCACAAAAAACTACTACAGCTGTACATCAACAGATGCTTTAAATGCTCAACTCAATCCCAATGTTATTCTAATGGGAAATTTATAAGTCAATTTTTGTATAGCACTCTTATTTTAAGTCCTATTTTTATCAATTTTTTGGCCGAAACAATTGCAGACCAAGCCCTATCCAACGGAACTAAAAACTTAAAAATCTGTTGAAAATTGTAGGAGTTCTCAGCACAAAAAAAAAAAAAAAAAAAAAAAAAAAAAAAAAAAAAAACAACAACAACAACAAATAAGTGTAGTTAGAAAACGATGCCACTTTGCTGTTTTGGTATGTAGATTTTGAACAAGTTTTTTTTTTATAAGACTACGGTCAGTACAGTACCTGTAAACTCAGTATTTTTATCTACATATTTCATCTCTACACTTTCATTCAATACTGTTTAAGTTGATGAAGTTGTTTTTATACTCTAAGTACCAAGGGCCAATTATTAACCATATAAAACTAATAATTAATCGTCACATATTAAAGAAATTTTAATAAATTTGGGGCCAAACTTAAAATGTAGGAAATTATGAAAACAAAAGTACAGCAGAAACAATTTTGGTTTAAAATATTTTTAGGGTTGCAAAATTAATTACTTTGAATGTGTTTAATACATTACAGTGTAACCTAGCAAACCGAAAATTTCCAGTTGACCGTGTTTAAATGCACAAAATAATTGTGTTTCGTACTAGAAAGGTGTTCAGTACTCATACCTTATTCGTAAAGCACATGCATATTTATAGCTAAGTTTAAATATAATGTTAAATATTGGGCCTTAACAATCTTTTCAGCTACATCTTTAGAGCATACAAGAGGGTAATGAAGAAAAATATTGTTTTCGGAACAAACACTTGCTCTGCAGCTTCTACCTATAATAAGTCTATAGATAAAGGTATATTTGTAGGTTTTGGGACTTGAGGAACGGAAGCAAAAACTCTTGCTAATATATTATTAATATTGTTGCTTCTAATGAAGCAATATTTTCAACCAATATTTTGCCTTACAGAAATGTAAATAGTTAGATTTCATCACATATAGCCTACAGTATTATTATCTATTTATACGAAGCAATATCTTTATGTTCGTTCAATTTTAATCAACAATAAAAGAGATATTAATCAACATACATGACTTTGAGAATGTTTTGGGGCCGTCCATAAATTACGTCATCTGAAAATAGGGGGGGGGGGGTCCAGATTGAAAATGGATGGTAGGGTGATGTGCAAGAGGGGGAGGGGGTCGGCTTTGAAATGACGCCATTTTAAAATGATGTTTTTTATCAAATTTTGACAGTAAAACAATGATAAATACGTACACAATTCAACTATTATAAAAGAATTATCTAAGAAAATACATTAGACTATATTTAGGCTTTGTTTTATAGTTAATTTTTCCATAATTATAGTCTTAATAAATCAATTAAGAATAGAACTTAAGTAGCTTTGACGAAAAAAGCATTATTTTTATTTAAAATGGAGGTTTGTTAAAAATTACGTCATTTTTCTGAGAGGGGGGAGGGGGGGTCAGACGAATTATGATGGTTAGGGGGGAGGGGTCTAAAAATGGTCAAAAAGCGATGACGTAATTTATGGACGGCCCCTTTACTACGCTGTGTGATTGGTTACAAACCTACGGTTTACAGTCGTAGGCATAGACTACCAGGTTCGAGCAGTACTCCAGTGTCCACTATCACTATAACTTCATAGGCTTCACAATAAATAACGGATAAAAATATTTCTTAAATAATAAACACATATATAATAAAAACTTTTCATTGCTTCGCTCAAAGATACTCGGTTCCTTCTATATTAAAAATACCATGTGTTTACAGGTCGGCTATATGGTAGCCTATGTGTGAATTGAAGGCGTATACATTGTTCGTGGTCCTTAAACAACATGATTTTCAATTACTGTAAAATCTGTTTTAGATTTGTACGACTCACTGTGAACATTTTAACCCATTTAATGACAAATTATTTCTTTTAAATTTAGTGCAGTGGCTTAGTGCTGCCACAAAACGGTGGCAGGCTTGCGTGGAAGTTTACGGGATCGGTTGATTCTTTGAGAGTTGCACCTAGGTCAACACGGATTTTACTACTTTTTACTACTGTTTACTGTGTGTGCCATTACGGCGTTGAAATATGAAAGATAATCATATTTTCAATCATTTTCTATGGTCTGATATCTTATTAACTGCATTTTGTAAAATATTGCAATATTTAAAATAAATCAAGAAAATTTCGTCCAGTTCATTTTGACTCTGGATTGTTTGATTAGTTTTACCTTGATTAATATGGATTGGTTGTTAGGTTATCTTACCTCAACAGTCCTACAAATACATACTAGGTGTTAAGGTAAAACCTAACAGCATGAAACTCAAAGTTTCACCCGAAAGAGTAAAAACTGTGAAGTGATTTTGTAGATGATGGAAGATGTAGAAGAAGTAGCTGTTTTGAAATAATAGCTGAAAAGCAATTTATGAACGTTACCAATCTAGGAAAACAGTGAAAAGATATTTTACTACCGCTGCATGGAAATAATCACATTGCACTCGTGTAAATCCCACACAAAGTAGTTCATTTCCGGTTTCCGTTGCTTTTCAGCTCTAGAGTGGCAATGTTCTATGCCGCACGCTAAATCAAACAGCAATTTAATTAAAGTCAGCTGTTATTACAAATAATGCCACAGCTGTTGGTTATTGTTGTTGTTTATTAATTGCTTCTTTTTTAGTTTGAGGTTATGTTTGCTATAGTTAACAGTGTGTTCTAACAGAAACAAATTAAACATAATTTAAATGACATTTCGTATACAATAAAACATTTAAGCTGATGGTACAATTATTTTGGTAGGAGAAATCTTGTGTGTTTACGAGCGCAAATATTCATTGCCGCTTTCGAATTGTTTGGCCGCACTCAGCTGACGCTACAATTCTCTAGTGGCAATGACGTACTTTACAGTAGTGTGGTTTTGCCGGTGCTGGGACAAGTCAAGGTCATGCGGTTGGAACCGGCAGGTGTGCGTAGTAATAGTGGGGTGGGGGTGACAGTGATGGATGGGTTTTGTAAGTGGGTCAAGGTCATTCGGAGGGAGTTTTAAAAAAGTGGGAGCCGCAGGGGCTCGGTGGGTATGGGGAGGGGGGTGGGGCGGCGCCGGGCCGCGGGAGGTTTTCGTTTATTTTTAAAAATTAAATCAAAGTCGTGTTCTTGTGCAGAGAGGTGTTGGAGTGTTGTCCACCGGTGAGGGAGTGGTAGACGCCGAAGGTGGTGGCGAAGAGAAGGTAGACGCACAACATGCACAGTACGCATTTGAACAGTTGCAGCAGGCGAACCATCCCTTGTTGATTTTCCGTTTCCAATTGCAGCCTGTTGATCTCTAGTTTGAGTCTGTCCTCTTCCAATCGTGTTTTAAGTGAAAAATCATCCATCATGTTTGTGTGCTTGTTTTAATTTCTGTTGGTGAAACGGGAGCGGTGTTGACGGTCGGAAAGTTGGCGATGAAATGAGAAACGAAGATGACGACAGGCCATATTTACTGGAAAGTGGTGGGGGGTTAAGAAAAACAGTTGTGTGTCCGATCAAACGTCATCGTCAGCTGTTGGTGTAGGTTTGGAGGATGCAGGAGCGAGTTCTAGCAAACCATCTTCATCTTCACTCTTAACTCTATCGCATGTTGGACAACCGTAAACAAGTTCCAAATTCATAGTGATGCAGTGGAATTTGTCTATAATATCTTCTAAAGTTTCCATTAAATCTTTTAAATCATGTCTTGTTCTAATTATAAAAGTAGATTTCATATGTGGCAGCGGATCGTTGTTCATCGTACGGGAGTCGGGAAACAAATGGCGAGCGTCAGTCAGCGGCTCGCTTATATGCGGGCAAGGGCGGTGGAGGGGGAAGTGGAGGGGTAGTGGCGTGGTGGGGGAAGTGGAGGGGTAGTGGCGTGGTGGGGGAAAGGTGATATACCCCCATGCGAACCGTTGGCCAGCGCATTTCGCTGCGAAACGCCATTCGGGTAGGTAGTAGGAGGTGTACAAAGATAAGCATTAGTTGTATTTTTAAGTTAGGAATACTAATAATGTTTGTAAATTAAATATTAAATTTATATTTAACCAGAGCTTGCATTTCTTGTTCCTCGTTGTTTAATTCAATAATTTTAACACCATTAGTTGTCTGTTCCTCTTCCTCTGCACTTTGCGACGATGAAGACGTGGAGGTGCCAGAAGAAGATGATGAAAATATTTTGGTAGGATTGACATATTGCACTGTGATGTTGATCCATCTTAAAGGATAGTTATCAATAAGTGTGAGTAAGTTTTGGAATAGGGTTTCCATCTCTTCTCTGTCGGTAATTAAATGTTGAAAGGAAATGAATTTATCATCCATGTTGTTGTCAGTGTGAGTAATGAAATAAGAATGAGAAGCGTATCGAATGATCCGTAGAATATATGTTGTAAAAAATAAGTGGTGGGGGTAATCTCAAGGTCAATCAAATGGAGTTTTAAAAAAGGGCTGCAGTCAGTGACTACAGCTATACATTTGAAGCTTCAACAGGTTCAGAAGACCAATCTGATCTATACTTGCACGCACTTATGATGCATGTACAAAAGTCGTCTTTATAATATGCATTGCACTCTCGACAAATGACAAGTTTTTCCGGATGAAACTTGATACACCTCTGGGGACAGCAAGTGTGGAAGTATTGTGATTTATAAATCTTGAAGGTTCGCAATTTCGGTGGCGGTAGTTGCTTTGTTTCGCATCTGCAGTAACAGGATCCGAAGAATTCGCACTTTGTATAGGCTAATCCGTCTACTATCCATCTTCCTAAATCGGTGCATTTCTGTTCACAACAGTAGCGCGGTGAGTCCTCGTTTTTCTTCTCTTCCATGTGCAGATAAGCACATGATCAAGTATTACATAAGTATTTTATAATATATTTTTTCAATGAATCATTGGAAAATGATGGTTGGATAGGTGGTAGTATTTGTGATTGGGGTGGTAGTATTTGAGATTGAAAATAGTTTTTGATATTCTCAATATTATTAATCTGATCACTATTGGTGTTTGCATTAGTATTTGCCTCCCTGTTACTGTTGGTGTTAGTATTTCCCTCCCTATTGCTGTTAGTATTAATATTTTCCTCCATCAAATTTAAATCACTAAATATATCTAAGTTTTTTGGATTGGGAACAAAATTATCTCTTTGTAAAATAAAATCTTTAGCATTTAAAAATGTGAGAGGATTGCTTAAAAGGGTGTTCATTTTTTATGAAGAAAAAATGATTTCTATGCAATGTTTTGTGTTTGATTTAGATGAAACTTTAGTTTATGTGCGTGAAAAGGATATTTATGTTAGACCATATTCGCAATCAGTTTTACAAGCACTTAACAATATTAAAAGTAATATTTTAATACTATGCTCATCAGCAGACTTTACACATGTTCAAAATGTACTTATTTGTCTCAATTGGGATCATTATTTCAAGAAAATTCTTACCAGAGATGAATGTGAAATTTCTTTTAAATATTTTGGTGAAAATAAATCTTGTTCTTTTATACAAAAAATATTGAAAATGGAAAATGAGATGTACAATATAAAATATATTTTAATTGATGATTTAGCATTAAAAAATGAAACAAAAAATAGTTATGATTTAAAAATAAATATTGTACCTTATCAAAATCCTAAATCCAGTCCTGATCTACATTTATATAATGCTATTAAATGTTTTCTATAAACTTTGGTATTAATTTCTTTAATATAATAGGTTTATCATGTTTATCTGCATTAATAATTGTTGATAAATATTTAATCATAAATAATAATATATCATTATTTTTAAATTTTATTAAAAGTAATAATACAATAAAAATAACATTAAATATGAAAATAGAATTTTAATATTATTATATTTTATAATATTTTTGATAGTAATAATCTTTAAACATTTAACAGAAATTTAGAAATATTTAAATATAATGATGACTATGTTTATTTTAGAGAATTGCCAATTGGAGTTTCTGGTGTCATTTATAATAAAATTACATATATATACAGGGTGTTTCAGAACTCCCTACCAATATTTTAGGGCATTGTTCCTGGGCTAAAAACATATCTAAATATCATATTTAAATTGTTCGGAAGTCTTAAGTTACTCACAGAGCCGCCATTTTGTTTTTTACACATAATAATTTTTATTTCCGTAACAGATAGTTGTATTCAGATCATATTTAGTATAAATCTTTATCATACCAATGTACATTTCCAAGAAAAAAATTAATTTTTTCCATTGTATATTTTCAAAATGGCGGCCATTTTAAATTTTCAAACTCAAATATATCAAAATCGGTAAATTTTATAAAAACTTTACTAGACACAAAAAAGTTGCCAAATTTAATTACCTAACAAATGGTGCCAAGTTTGTAAGGATCGGACAACAAATAACGGAGTTATTGTGAATTTTATTCATAAAAACATGGATTTTGCATTGAATTTAATGCAAATAAGGCCATTTTAACAGCAAAATCAATGTTTTTATGAAGAAAAATCTCAATAACTCCGTTATTTGTTGTCAGATCTTTACAAACTTGGCACCATTGGTTAGGTAATTAAATTTGGCAACCTTTTTGTGTCTTGTAAAATTTTTTATAAAATTTACCAATTTTGAGATATTTGAGTTTGAAAATTTAAAATGGCCGCCATTTTGAAAATATACGATGGAAAAAATAAATTCTTTTCTTGGAAATGTACATTGGTATGATAAAAATGTATACCAAATATGATCTGAATACAACCATCCGTTACCGAAATAAAAATTATTATGTGTAAAAAACAAAATGGCGGTTGTGTGAGTAACTTAAGACTTCCGGACAATTTAAATATGATATTTAGATATGTTTTTAACCCAGTAACAATGCCCTAAAATATTGGTAGGAAGTTCTGAAACACCCTGTATATGATAGAGATTCGTTGACAGAATGTGGTGGAGAGTATGATTCAGTATTTGAAATAAAAAGTGGCAACAAATTTGTCTTTAAAAGTTTTATCTCAGAGAAAATAATAAAAAGTATTTTTGAAAATGTTCTACCGTTCTTAGGCAATATTAATTTCAATTTCCCCAATATTGTTGATCATTATTAATTTTTTATCAGGTATATAATGATAGTTAGTGTCCTTCAAAAAGTTTTTTAGTCTAGAATAAAGTAAATCTAGAAACCATGTTAAATTATCTTTATTGTTAACTATAAAATTTGAAATGGGGAAAAGTAAAATATTCAGTTTCTTAATACTTTTATGTTTTCGTAAAAATAATTGTAAGTTGTTAATGCTAAAGTTGTTGTTTGCATGAGTTAAACGTCCACAATTTGATACATCTATTACAGTCTGGTAAGAATTTTTCATATCCCTGGAATCCAAAAAAATGGATGCTATGATCTGATAATTGTCTGAACAAGTCATCATAATAGAAAATTATATTTTTGTTAAATTTTGGCATCAAAATATTGACTTTGAATGGTAATGAAAAATTTTCAATTTCTTTGTTTTTCATTAAATCTAAAAAATTTAAAATTTATTTGTTTTTAAAATATATTTTTCCAAAGTGGAAATAAAACTAAATACTTCTTTAACAACTTCTGTTTTATCAATTGGCAAACCAATTTTACTGATTCTTTCATAAAACTACAGAATCTCGTTTTTTCTATTTTTATCTTTATAAAATTTATCAAAAATAGGTAATACATATCATAATAATATTTCACAATTAGATAAAAAATTTTCATCAACACCAAGTATATATCGTCTATAGCTACAGGTGGAATTTAGAGAATTTAAATTTTCATATTCATTGTAAGGTATAGAATTAAAAACAAAGGCATAATCATTATGTGATGTGTTCTGTAAGACATAACTGAAAAAAAGTATTGATAAAATCATTAAAATGTTCTATGAATAAATCTCTATTTTAATAATAATTTTCAATTAATTCTAAAAATTGCTGAAAAAACATTTCAATAAAAAGTTTTAATTTTGGATTTATCCTCTTAGAAATGCCAGTAATTTTAATTGCTCCATTTGTAAGTTTCATTATGTAATTTTTCTTTTCAGCCAAAAAAATTATTGCAGCTGCTTCGTAATCCAAAGTTAAAGATATGGTCTCTAGATTAACTTTTCTTTTATGTAGTTATTTAACATATTTGCTATATGAATACTAAAATTTGGTTGTAAAATAAATAATGAGTCTGTATCCCCATAAATTACATTCATATTTATTTTTTTCTACAAAAGATTTGATAAAAGAATGAATTTTTCTTCCATATGAAGTTACAAGTGCTGCACATGGGAGATCTCGCATCTGTCCTTTTGATGCCAATAGACCATAAATTGAATTAGCTATAAGCTTGTAGCTGTGTTCAAATAAATATTTTTAGTTTTTTCTTTGTTTTATTAAATATTCTACTAAAACAGACAAAGGTGTTTTAAAAAAACTCCTTTTTCAAAGTATAAAAATTTTCCATTTATTAGTTCGTTTTAAAAATTCTTTAGCTAAAGGAGAACTGCAATTAAAATTACTAATTATATAATTAGAGCTTATGTTAAATTCTTGGATAATACTTGAATATAAAGATGTAAAGTCAACCACAGAAATTGATTTATTTACAAATATTGTTAATTGAGCTTTTAAGACTATTGCACCCCGGTATTGTTGTTTAACAACAGAATCAAACGTATCACCCGAAAATATTTTATGTTGATTAACTTTAGAAGGAATACACATACCCAGTGAGGGGTACATAACATATGTGAATTTGCTTATAACTTTTAATGTGGCTTTACTCATATAACCTACAGTATCACAAAAACATACACTTACCAAAGGCATTAAATGGTGAATGATTCCCTTTTTTGCATGTACTTCAATTTTTAATTCAGAATCAAATGTAACATAATCACATAATTGTTTTAGAAATTCTTTATCAACATATTCATTTTCTGCATAACATTGATTTAACTTCATAAATGATGAATCTAATTTGTTTTTGTTTAGTTCCACCTTAGCTACATTTTTTAATGAAAATGAATTATATTCATTGAATGCATCCTTTTACGATATATCATAACATAAATTATTTGAAAACGTTCACAACACACTAAATCTGTTTTATTCCCATTAACATTTTATTTATTTCTTCTGCATTATAATAGTTAAGTGCTAATCCCAAAATGATCATTCTATTCAAAATAACAGGAAAATCAAATTCTAAAATATTATAACCAATTATGAATGATACATTTAACTCAACTTAAAAAAAAATTGCATACTGCCTCTATTAGTTTCTTTTATAAAAAAAATTTATACCGTAAATCCTTTTTTTATTTGTGTGATCTATACTTATATTTGAATTTGGTAATAGTAAGTAAACTATTTCTAATTCCTTTTCAAATACCCTATCACAAACAGTGCCTATAACAAAAGATATAGATACAATTTTTTCGTCAGGAGCTGCTCCATTAGGTATAATATTAAACTCCCTATTTTTTACAACCTCTATATCAAATGAACAAACTCTATGTTTGGGTAAAATATCAAATCCGTGTAACTCTTGTAAGTTTTTCTTGAAGATCCTATAATAAAGAAAATCTTTGTTTTTACACTTTTCATTTTCAAAATATCGTTGTAAAGAAGAGTTTGTAAAATTTATTTCAAATATATTAAATTAAGATTTATTGAATGATAAAAACTTTTCTACGCCTGAAAGTTTATATTCATTACCAACATGAATAAATGCTGATAAACCTTTTAGACGATCAGTGAAAACTACATCTTCAATGGTAATTTGATGTTGTGTTCTTAAATTTGCCAAATTGTCATTATATGTAATCTTATATATGAATTTCCCTAGAAAATTAAATACTTTCTCTTCAAAATCTTCTCTTTTGTTCTTATAAATTAATAACTGTAAATAATAGCAATTGTATTGATTTAAAATTAATCTTCCACTTACATAATTACAATTATTGTCAAATCCAACATAATCACCTTCAGTATTTATCCATTTTGTGATGAAACAATCTCCCTCCTAAAACATACTGAATGAGTTTATAATAAAATATGTATCTTATATAAAAGTACAAAGCTTTTAAAATTGTTATATTATTTATTATTATCTTTGCAATTATTATTTTAAACTATAATTCAATTAAAATAACATATCCACAATCAATTCTAAAATATTTTGTGATGACTTTACTGGAACATGGAAAGGTAAAGATTGCATTTATAAACATCCTAATTTCATAACAAATAATCATTATAATGGAAACTGTGACAAAATTTTTGATCCTAATTGTAAACAACTATTAAATTCTGAGGGTGAGTTATTAAATTTTAATAATCAAGATCTTTACATTGAAGGTATTTGTGATTGTGGTCAAAATTAATTTTATGATTATTTTACTCAAAAATGCATTTTAAGAAAATTAAATTCTCCACAAAATTATTTCAAAACAACTGTGATGATGGTTTTTATTTTAATAATGAACATAAAATTTGTTTGAAAGAATTGTGTTCATGGGATATTTTTAATCCATTAAAAAGAACTGATCAATATGTTATTTTACCCAATATTTGTAAGTGTAATTTTGAAAATGGTTTTATAACTATTCTTTGAGACAATGGTGTAGTTGAATGTACAAAAATACTTAGAGAAGGATCATGGTCAAAAAATCATATAATTTTTCTAGAAAAGAATAGTAATGATTGGAAAATTTCACATTTATATCCATTATCAGCATTGAATCAAAGGTTTATGAATTATTTCAGTACTACTAATGAAGATAATGGTGCTTACATGTTAGCTATAGAACAAGTTCATGGAAATTGGTTTAACGATCTATTGAAAAGAGGTGTTACAGTTGAACCTCAAAAAATATTTGATAAAGCTATTGGATTTTATGATTCATCAACTAATAAATTAACTCTTCAAATAAAAAATGAATGAAAAATTAAAAACAATTCTTTTTATATTTATTTTACTATTGGTATATATTTTATCAAATAACATAATTATTTCGGGATTAAAATTATATGTTATCAAACAGTTAAGAGAACTTTTTCCAATTGATACAAGTAACATAAATAATATTAAATTTAAATCCATCTATGATTATAATAATACTTTTACAATTGATAGTTTCAAATTAGCTAAACCAAAAAAATATTATTGTAAATATAATGGATTGGGAAGGTGATGGGTTTAAAATATATACATAATAAATTGATAATTAGTAGAAAATGTTTGGAGGGATTTTATTGTACTAGGAATGGTTGCTCAGATATAGCAGCATGTAAAAATAAAAAAGATAATGAATTAGTAATAGACAGTCAAAATAAAAATAAAATCTATAAATGTAATGGATATAATGAAGTTAAAGATGTATGAAGTTAAAGAATATAATTTTAAATTATATCATCAGATTTGAAATTGTTCACAGCCAAAACAGCCTTTAAATAGAAAGATTTATGGTAATTGTGAATCACAAAAATCTGTCCCAATAAATATACCAAAGTCTTGGGTAACCTCTGAAATGTATAAGCAATGTATGGATAATTATTAGAATTTAAAATTTTGTCCTAAAATTAAGGAAAATACAAACTATATGAATATTTTTAAAAAAAATCAGAGGTGTTTTAGATGATGGATTTGTACATGATGTGGAAAAGTTATACATATCTGTGTTTGATGAAACCATTCAAACTTGTATTCCTTTTGATTATGAAAAACATTATAAAAATGGAAAAATCCCTTTACTATATAATGATATTTTTATGAAGGAACAAAGTCATGTTTTACCAATAGTAGAGTATGATTCAGTTTCAAAAACCAAGGAATCGATACAAAATGTATATAAAGATGATACTATTCATGATGAGCAGGATAAAAAAGAATGTAATTTACAATATCAAGAATATACTAATGGTATTGATGATTTTTTAGGAATACTGACGGTGGCATATTCCAATGTTATTCTTTCTTGCAGATATGGTAAACCTGTCAATAAACTAATTGTTGATCAAAATAAAAATCCTGGGTTTTGGGGAAGAATTTATTTTGGTAAAAACTCTTATATCGACAATAACCATAATATACAAATATGTAAAAAAATGTCTTCATACATTTATACCAACATGTGTAGAAGAAGAAGACTGAGCCAATGCAGATGGCTTATTACCCTTAAGAGTACCAACTATAGGTATTACAAAAGATTTAAATTTAAGTTATTGTTCAATAACGGGTACCTTGCAACACATACAACATAATGAAATAAAAATAGATAAATTCTGTAAAACATCCAAAAATAATAGAGTTCATCCATACTATAGTATTCCTATTGATTGTAGAGATAAAAAAATCATAAGAGACATGTCCGACAGAGATATGTCTTTAAATACATTAAAAGTATAAAATGATTCAATATTAAAAAATGATATTAATGCATTAAATTTGTACTTTTTTCAGGGTATTGAGAACTCATGATTGTTTTTAAGGCAACCTTTCTAGAATTGGGAAAACATTTATCCTGACGTGGTTTCACAATTGATACCACATGTTGGTCTTTGTCAAGCAAACATTCATATATAAAATTATTTATCAAATCATCTCGGGACAATAATATTTTATAAAAAATAGTATTTCTGTCAATCATTTTTTCTGATAAAATTTTTAAATCTACAGTAGGTATAAATTTTTGTTTATATGGTCTTTAATTACTTATATAAATACTGCCATCAATTTTAATATTATGTTTAATATAATCTGAATCAAAACTTTGGAAAAGGGTGCCAGTGTTAAGTGATTGAAAATTACGAATATTCTTTACTAAATTTTCAATAAATTCCATACTCTCAATAGCATTAAAGTATTTTGAATGGGTAAGATCAATAAAAATTAATCTTTTTCAATCAAACTCTGCAATAAATGTTATATTCTTTAAATAAAAACTGTATATACTTCCCCATTGTTTATATAGATTTGGTTTTAAAACAAAACTAGTTGTATTACTTGTAAATATTTCATAGTTTGAATAAAAATTTATTAACCCTCTTTCTCCATCAATTTTGGGATATTGTTTCTAATTGTAAGGAGTAATGTTAGGGTCATGCAATACATTTTCTACTGAACATGTTAAATATTGTGTATCAATATTTAAATTGTAATCAAAGGCAGTTTTTAAATATAAACTTTTAAAATTGCTATTCATATTCAAGGGGGTTTTAAGTTCTAATATATAATAATTTTTAAGACTATTGATATTTATTTCAACACTCTCTAATGTATAAAAAATCAAATTTTCCTTTCTAATGTATACAGTTTTTTTCATCAAGACGCCATTTATAATGATGTCATATAATAGTGAAATAGGTATAGGTTCTTCTAGTGATTCATAACAAATTTCCAAAGTGATATTATCAAACAATATGGCTCTAGTGTTTAATAAAGTTTTTTTTCTATACATGGTTTATCTGAGTTTATAAATACTCTTAAGTTATTCCAATAAATTAAAATAAACGGTATCAGTTAACTGACACATACTTTCTCCCAAAAATATAAAAAAAGGTGTTAAAAGCTTCAAATATTAATGTCTTGATGACTCAGTCGGGTAGCTACCAGCTGAGCAGCGCTCGTTTGACCCTACGCGCGTCTGTGACTTTTAACAACGTACTGCGTTTACCGCTAAACGAAAAATTTAATTTTCTCCGCAACCACTTTACGTAGAGCAATAATTTAAAATACTGGATTGTTTAGTTTTTTGAACTTGATTTAATGGTGATAAGTAAAATTTATTTCAAGACAACAGCTATTTTGAAAATCCAAAAAATTGATTATTGAAACACTTTTTACTCCATAACTTTAGAACGCGTATTTTCTCGGAGATGCGGGTGGTGTCATTTTATTCACCATTTTAAGCTTAATAAACCATAAAATTTTAATCAAAATCGTTAGAGCCGTTTTTGAGAAATTTTGATTTTTGACGATTTTTGAGGGTATTTGGGGCTAAACAACCCTTAAAAATCAAAAATTCAAAAAAATGAAAAAAACGCCTGGAATTATTGTGAGTTTGGACCTACATACCAAATGTCACCAAAATCAGACCATGGGGGCATTCTCTAGCTCTGTTTACATCCAGACACACGGACACACGGACACACAGACACACAGACACACACACACACAGACATCACTCTGAAAACCACTTTTTTGGACTCAGGGGCACCAAAATGGATAAATCCACAAACAACTCAAATTCGAAAATTTTGACGAAAACAATACTTTCTCCATATACTACGGTATAGGGGGAGAAAGTAAAAATAAGTTTCAATCGGTTTATAAAAACGGAGTTTTTTTTATTAATAAAATAAAATATTAAAATAAAAATAAATAAAATAAGAAAATAAACAACAATAATCTGAATAATATTGTTTTTTTATTGTAATATTTCTACTAGTTGTAAATTTTTTATTACATCTTAAACATCTAAATATTTTAAAATACATATCAAGATTATTTTTATCTACCATCCATAAATTAATTTCCCTAAAACAGTTAACATTATTAACTAATGCTGGCACTATTATTCTTTTTCTATTTTTATAAATAAAATCTCGTTTCATTGGCATACATGCTGAGATATATAACCAATGTTGATATTTCAATATTTTTAGACATTCCTCACTCAAATGTTGTAAATTATGTTTGATAAAATAGAATTCATAAAGTAAAATTTTTCTGCTTATTCTTTTCAATATGTTTTATGAGAAACCTCTCAGGTGTCGGCCATCTTAAGGCTCTAAAATATTTTACTTTAGTCTTTAAATTAAAATATAATGGGATTATTTATTTTACAGTAATATTATTGAGTCTAACTGCATAAATTGCATTTAAAATAAAAACGATGAGAATATTTTGTTTAAAATGTAAAAAATATACAAAATCTGAAAATATTAAAAAAGTTTTTCTATATATAAGAGGGTATAAGAGAACACAGTTGAAAGCTCGTTGTTGTATATGTAACTGTAAGAAGTGTAAATTCCTTTCAAATGATGAGTGAATCAGAAGATTTCTATGACTATTCTAGCTATTGTAGCTCTGAACGTGACAGTGATGATCAATATTATAGAGAATATGTTTTAAATCTTGTAAAAATGGCATTCGATAAATTTAAAACGATTGAAAATGAATTTTTAAGAACATTTATTATTATTTGGTATCTATTAGATGATTTCCATATTACCTCTTAGTATACTTGAATTTTTCTTAGAATCTGATTTTATCTCTGAATTAATCGTTGAATATGACAATTATCATTATAAAGTGATTATTGTTATTATTATAGATTTTATAGTATAAAGACCAATCTGACAGAAACACTTAAAATGGAAAAGAAACTATCAAAGTTTTTAAAAACTTCTTTGGATATTAGTTTTTTTACCAAGAATTCAAGAAATGATTTGGCGATTCAAAAATAAGAAGCATATTAGTAATCCATCATGTAATTATGAAAATATATTCAATATTCTAAATGAGAATTTCATAGGGCAAAGGGAAAGTTCACTTTGCCCTGATGGAGTTATTGATTATTTCCGTTTTAGTTATACGAAAGAATATGGTCCAGAACTCTTTGTTGGTAATATTGTAAAATATACAAATATTGATGAAGATTGTCCAGTTTATAATTGTCTGTCTTATTTTCTTGTATTGTTTTCGAAAGATTTAGAATTGGTTTCTTTTATGTTGTGGACACTAAGATTAGTACTTTTGGGAATCAGCATAAAAAAGCTTTGATTTTTTATGGACAAGGTAAAAGTTCAAAATGGTAAAAGTTCGTTAAGCTGTGTTATGTGTGCATTATTTGGAAAAGCTATGAGTTTTATTGGTATAGATACTATTCGTGGAAAAACTTCAACACTCGCCCCCAGATCTAAACAATGCAAAAGATGCTAAGATTGTATATGCGGACGATTTACAAAAAATTTAACCACCACATTAAAGCAAATTGTCTCTGGGGCTCACATGTATTTAAGGGGTCGTCCATAAATTACGTCATCTGAAAATAGGGGGGGAGGGTCCAGATTGAAAATGACGGTAAGGTGATGTGCAAGGGGGGGGGCGGCTTTGATATGACGTCATTTTAAATATGATGTTTTACACCAAATTTTAACAGTAAAAAAATGATAAATTCTAACACAACTCAACTAGTATAAAATAATTATCTACAAAATACATTAGACTATTTTAAGGCAAGGCGTTCTTTTATAGTTTATTTTCCATTGAGAAAATCATTTTGGCTTTATTTCTGAATTCAAATTTAGATTTGATTGGTAAACTTTTTGGTTTATCCTGTAGCGTTTAAAAGCATTATTTTTCTTAAAACGGAGGTTTGTTAAAAGTGACGTCATTTTTCCGAGAGGGGGGGGGGTCAGAGGAATTATGATGGTAGGATGATTTTAGGGAGGGGGGGGGGGGTCGAAAAATGGCCAAAAATCGATGACGTAATTTATGGACGGCCCCTAAGGACATTAAACAGTTGTGGAATTGATGTACAAATGAAATGGCTATTTACAGGAAGTTGTAATTCGTTAAGACTAAATGCTGATTTCGCTACAATGAAAAAAATTTTAATAATCCCGTTTTAAATTTTTTCCCCGATATTCTGATTATTATTGTAATGAAAGTACATTTAAAAGTTTAGCAAGTTATACATTGGTAACTTTAATTTGGCTAGAAAAACATGCTTTAGAAACTAATATTTTTTATAATGACAAATTCGATATAGTTTACCCACCAAATAGGTCAAATGGTATTCTCATGAACTCATTTGGAAAAATGATTTAATAAGTGGAATTTTAAATGCCTTTAATATAGTTGAATCTTCAAACTTATTTATTAGAATAAATGATTTGATTTCAGAAATTAATGCAATTAGAGTTACTAATAAATGTGCAAAGTCTCATGTAAGTTTTTTTAATGAAGATATAGAAACTATAGTAAATTTATTAAAACATCAATACTCTATTGGAACATGCCTCAATAAATCGAAAAGGATTTTTGAAAAAGTTATTATTGGTATATACCAAAAAGTTATATTGGTATCTATGGATCGTTTTAAGATATTGTATGAAGAGGCATTTGAGTTAATATAGTTTTGTTAATAAAAATGGAAGAAAAGGTTTATCCAGTCGAGTTTATTACTACCACAAAAAAGAATGATCAATTAAATTAAATTATTCAACTCTGCTTACTTAAGTTGAATATCTATTAAGTTTAAACTGGCCAATTTGTCCACGGCCACCACCAGCTATAGATATTGGTACTTCAGTTGAAAATTTTCTTACAAGCATAATTAATAAATCAAACTTAATATTCAACATGAAGAGTTGGATTATAGGTAATAGTTAATTAAAAGATCGTGAACAACCTCCTAGTAAAGGATTAGACTATAATGAATTTCTTAAAATTTTGCAAAATGTCCTAAATCAATCAAAAACATTTTGTGATAAGGCCAAAGATAGCAAATCGTCTTAACAAATTCAAGGGACATACAGGAGTATACAACCCTCTAAAATTGTGATATGCTTTTTGATCTATACCATAGCATACGATACATTAACAAAATATAATTCAGGCAAGGCATAACTAAGTTTATGAGTAGAATATCCCATCATTTCACTCCTGATTTAGATAAAATAGACCGACTATTGAAGGATTTTTGTAAATATTTAATTTTATTTAGTCCTCGCAAACATTTTATAATCAACTAAAGATGTTGTTTCTTGAAACGATAACAGTTTGAAACCATATAACGGTTAAATAAAGAATTTTCTGTAATAAAGTTGGAATTCAAAATAATATTGAAAGTTTTATCATCATAACTATGTAATAAAAATAATTTTAAAATATTATAAAACTCACAATAAGAAAATGTTGGTTTTACAATACACTTAAGTTTCATTATGGCAGCTTTTAATTTTTCAAATACACTCAAGGGCTGTATGAGAATCATACAATAGATATTTCATATATAACTAATCATTAGTGTTTTGTTTTTTTAATCTAAAAAATGTATATAGAGTTTCTAACTGTTCATGAGTTAAATTTTGTCTAATTTCACCCATTGCTATGAAAGAAAACTCAGGGTTTACTAGAAAATAGCATTATGATATTGACAAACAACTACTAAGAGCATAAAAATTTAAAGTGTCTCCATCAAAATCTAAATTATTTTTTTCTGTAATTGAAGTTGGTAAACCTACAACAGGAGCATCCCATGTACTTTTGACTTTATGAAATGTAAAAGCTCTCGTATCTAAAATGGATATCTTATTGCTAACACATAGTTAGGATAATTCATATTAGTCCAAAAATTTTTATTCAATATAACTTCATTGCTCTTACAGTTTGGAACTGGAACAACACCACTACGCGCGGAATGGTATGATTTTTTATTCAAGAGAACTTTCTAAAACAGTTGTTCTTCCCTTGTCCAATAAAACTCAAAGGATCTGGTTTAATATTTACTTGTAATTTTAATTTTGAATCATAGGATTTATTATTTTTTTATAATTTTAATATTAAATCACAAAGGTTACTATTTGAATCCCAGAGAAATGCAGGCGGGTAGACACAGTCACTTACTTGAATTCGGTATTTAAAATTTTCAATATTTATTTTGGTATTAATTTGTAATAATTTGATTTCTGTTTATATGAAAATTTGAAATTCAACAGAAATCGTTCCATTTTAAGTTTACATATTTTACATTGAGATAAAATTTTACTTTTTACAATTTTTGTAATATACGAAATTGTTCTTTGTGGGTAGTATAACATGTCTGACAATTTTGACAAATGCCATTTGAAGTTATACAGGTACAGTGTAAGTAATAACAATTTGGACAAATATTATCTAGCCTAAATAGTAAAGACTTTAGTATTTTTTTATATTTTGATTAATTTCTTGGATCAAGCATATATTTCAAGACGATATTTTTCTATCTTTATTGGAGGTAAACTAAATAAGCTTTTATAATTTCTCCCCATTCTAGCTAAGAAACAAGACTAAATCATACAATGTTTCATATTAAAAAAAATTTATAAAATTTGTTACAAATTATATAATTAATAACACAATTTTTTTATATTTTATTTAAATTTAAAGTTTTCATTTTGAACAAATGATATATAAAGTATTTATAACGTTCATAATATATTAACATGGTAGATGTACAGGATTAAAACTATTCAAGTGGAAATTAGTTTCTGAACCTTGTAATTGTTCTTGTAATCAAACTGTTTCGAACTATGAATGGAATATTCGTGAAACCTTATCTAGAATTTTAAAAGTTGAAAACGAGCAATTTGATTTTATTTTTGAACAATTTCCCAATATAGTATTTTATCCAACAATTAAAAATTTAGATTTTGCCATTCGTAAGCGCGAAACTATTGGTGTGTACACTTTCTATTATGGTTATCAATGATTTAACTGTCCTATTTTAGTTGGATGTAAAATGTTTTTTTTTTACTTACAAATTTTAATAAAATTGATTCTAATCTTTGGGATGGTTACAGTTGGAAAGAAGCTTTAGAATGTTTGCTATGTAAATATAATAATAAATTAAAACCAACAACATTTATTGTCAAAGGAAAATGTTATACATTAGGATTATTGGCTTGGACAAACTATGAAAAGGTAGTTTACCTAAAAAAGAAGGGTGGTATATTGTTGTATAAAAAAACAAATATTGTAGTTACACCTGAAAACTATTTAGTTAAATGATTCCCAATGAAATTAAACAATTATTAGGAACTTGTATTGGAAAGAGAAAAATATTTCATGGTGGCTATATATTTACTGAAATGTTAAAACAAACATTAGTTGAAGTTCAAAAGGTTTTAAAGCTCCAAAAAAAAAAAAAAAATGTTTTTTAAAACAAATAAATATAACTCAAACTAAACGTGTTAATATGGGTGCTATTGATGCTGTTATTGGTAGAAATACTATTTTTAATTTGCAAGATAGCTTTTACTCTCCTAGTATCAATCCTAAATTTTATAGTAATAATATTGGTAGATATAAAACATTAACAAAATTAGATATTACAACTTACTTAAAAACTTTACAGTTGGATATTTTGGCAACATTATATTCAAAGAAAATACCAATTGACATTAAAATGGAAGATATTGGGTTTATAGGATATAACATCATCAAGTGAAAATTCACCGGGTATCAGTGGATTGGAATCTGTTATAGGAATTATAATTTCATCAGAAAATGATTGTATGCCACAGGAATATATTGAAACTACTTTGAGTAGACACGTTTTATTGAATTTAGTTTCAGATCATGACAAGTTACACAATCAATGGTTTGTAATTATTAATCAAAGTATTTATAAACATGCACAAAAAAAAAAAACATATTGAAGAATGGGTTACATATCTGCAACAATTATTAAAAGTCATGTATCCTTGCATTAAAATTTATCATATAAGTCATAGATTGTACGTAATATACTCACTTCCATTGACAATGTATAAAATACTGCCCGACGGATATGCTTATTCTGTTATGGAAGTTTTACGATCTGAAAAATTGATGAGTAACATAATATCAGAAGATTGCAATTTGCATGGCCCAACTTCTCTTTTAATTTTTAATCTCAACTGTAATAATCTAGTGAGAAATACAATGATTACACATGCAATCAAACAATGTGTTAGTGGAATATCCGCTTGGCCTTTTCTAAATAATGAAAGGTTATTATTAAAACAAAATAAATACCAATTAATCAAAGGAGTTCCCTTTTATTGTATCAAAGCAAATATTCTAATACTTCCCGTTGAACACATATAGAAGATTCGTGTTTAAAATGCCAATTCTATTTATAAAAAGAAACTTTTCTCCACAAATAATATTGTGACTGCAACTTTGCATCTGCAAAATGTTTCTCTTATTCAAGTATTCATAAGAAAATTTCCTATTTTAATAAAGCCAAATATGGTTTTATTAAAATTTAAAAGTGACATAATCCATTTAGGTAAACATTTAGCTATTGATCCCGATCCTCTCAATAAAGAAATACAAAATTTGTTATGGACTCCAAATTTAGATTTAATAAAAACAAAGAAAGTATATACCTTAATCAAATTCAACTTAATTATGATGATAAATCAAATTTATACTGTGATATTTCCATTTCATACAAACATGATGGTTGTTTAGAAACAAAACTTTTTACATTAAATGGCGCACAAAAATCAATCGTTGGACTTATACTCAAAGCAGGGTATATGCCAAAGCTGCATAACACAATGTCTATAGATGATGTTGCAAATATTTATATTGATATAATTCAACACCTTTTTCTCACTAGATTGGCATTTAATTTTCTTTTTACTCCTGAAATTTCAGCAATTTATAATGAATGTTTTCAATGTGACAAGTTATAAGTTTTAAATAGTGAAAAGGACTACTTTTTAAGTGATCCAATTTCTACAAGATTTTATATAAATGATAAAGACAACCACCCTTACCAAAAAGCAATTATATATGAAGGATTTGTAGTTTTAATGGGAAAACAGAATCCATATAGTTTAATTCATAGTGCAGTAATAGGTTCAACACCAACATCAAGCTTAACTGGATAACCTGAAGTAACTTACCAAAAATATAGTAACAGCAATAATCATGCTTTTGGGCTATCTGAAAGTGAACGTGAGGTTTTAGTTGCTCTTGGCTTGAATAGTTTTATTGAAGACATGTACGATTTAAGCGATTCTAAAAATGTAATATTAGAAAATTAAGGGTGAAAAAATAAGTATTCCACTTTCAATGTCAGCTGCAGAGTTTTGGACATGTTATCGCTAGTAGGAATAAATGTAAGTTTCTCTATTAAGGATGACTGATTAATTTCAATATTATCTTTAAACCATTCATAAAGAGGCATCTAAATATTCATTAAACATCTCATATGTTATGAAATGTTCATTCAGTTTGTATTTTTTAGCCTCATTTAAAATGTAAATTTTCTTTATTATTCCATTGTAAATTGTTTCGATTTTGTCAATGCTCTTCAATGTTGGTGCCAACACTTAAATATTTAAATCATTATTTTCAATAATTGAAATAATATCTTTGACCCAATCTGAAGAATAACTGTTTGTATTTATAAATACTATAAGCATGATATTTATAATAATTTTTTATCTATTTCTTTTTCTGAAATATGTTGTAAAAAATCATCTAGCTCTTCAAGAATTAGTAAAATTATTAATATTCTCATAGCTTATAAACATTTTTATTTAAATTTAAAATTCTCCATCCATATATTTTACAATTTTTGTGGTATTGTATGAAAATATAAACCACAGCAGTAGAAGTATTATATTAGTGAAGCGTGAACTACTTCTTTTAGGTGTATTAAAATCCATTCCAAGAAAATTTGAATTATATTTTGTGGTCATAGTTTTTTATTAATGGGTTTTACATATTTACATAAATATATTTTTAGTGACCATGTGATATATCCAATACAAAGTTACAACACAGAAAAAATAATAAAAACAGTATAATATTTTGATTGTACAGGATTATTATATTAAATATCTTACAGTATACCCTCAAATACCATGGTTGAAAACTCCGATGTTTTATTAAATTTGATGTTAGAAAATATATTAAATTTTTTTAAAATTATTACAAATTTAAATTGAATGTAATATCTATACATTTATTTTTTGATGGCAAGGCCCCAAAACATAAATAATATAATTTACAAAAAAAGAGAGATGAAAATATCAAAAGAGCACTTGCTAATAATAGAAAACCATTTGGACTTGGTTTGATTACGGATCGTAACACCAGAAATCAAATAATTTCTTATATTGCTGAAAATATTGTTGATAACATTTGTTATGAATGTAATGTCCATTTATCATCGACAGATCAACCTGGTGAAGCAGATATTAAGATTGTAAATCAATTTTACAATCCCATATTTCAGATTTTATAACAAAAGTTATAGTAACAGCTGATACGGAAATTTTTATATCTCTCAATTCACTGAGAAATATAAAAAATATTTTAATATTAATAAGTTTTCCTATTATGGTTTGCAATGTATTACATCATTCTAGTTCTTTGAACAATTGGTTAGGTGCAAACTCAATATGTTATAAGAGATTTTTATTTTACTATGTATTTTTTTTGTGGAAATGATTATGAATATCCTATAATTTCTGGTACAAAAAATCAAATTCTATTGATATATGATTTTGGAAAAAAGTGTAATTTTAAAGTATCGATAGAAATATTTCTTACATTTGGTCAATGTTAAATATTAAATAAAAAAATTCTATTGTAATAACAGGTTTATCATTTGAGGTGTTATGTCAAATAGTTCGTTTAAAAATGATTTCTGTAAAAGATTCCATAAAATAGTACAGTTTTGGATGTGAATTACCTAATCACTTAACATTACTGCCATCATATGATAAGTAGAGAATGTTAATTAAAAATTTAAAACCAAAAGATATATCTACTCATTTAAGACATAATGGCAAGACATAATAGTTGAGATATAACGGATGAGTATAATAATAAATATTCTATAGTATAAAAGCTATATTCTGAATAATCCAACAGACAATAACATGATATTGTAATACAACTTATGTGTAAGAGACATTTTGAAAATAATTTATAAACAAATTTTCTTTTTAAAATGGTATTTAAATCTGTAGTTTTAGAATTTTGGGGTTTAAAGCGTAGCATATTTTTTATATAAATAAAGATCAGATGTAAGTCAATCCTCATTTATGATGAATATTTCTTATGGTTTAAAGTTTGAACAAGATGTTTATAAGTTTAATGATATTCCCGTAAGTATTACACAAAATGATACTTCCTATATATTCAAAAATATTTATACCGATGAAATAATATATTTTATTGATTATAGTCAATTATTGTACATACTTAACGAAGAACATATCATACGAATAGCTTCAATGTCTCATGGAAAACAGATTATACCCACTGTGCTTTTGATGCCGAAAAATTTGGATACATTTGTACATTCAAATATTAAATCTAATTTTACATCATTAAAACACCTTTATTCTTGGATTAGATTAACTATCGGAAAATTAAATGGCATTAGCGATATAGATCTTAGACCTTTTAATCAATTACAAATTGAACAAATTTTTGAAAATTTAAACGTCAATAAAATCTCAGAAGACAATAAAAAATGTTTTTCAGATTCAGTTAACTTGTTCGATTTGAATAATAATACTAAAAAAATAAATTGGTTCGATATAATATTAGAAAAATATGCTATAAATATACCACCTTGGGAAAAAATTCAAGAAATGCATCCTCAAGATGTCTTTTTACTAACAAATAATTTGATGAGGTACATTTGTGTTTGGGAAGCATCTGATAAGAGCATTGACTGTATTGCCAGTAATATAATATTAATTCAATTCTTACAAGATACTGGATCTTCAACTAATAACTACACAGCTCTTTTACCATGCATGTGTGCATTAGCAGTTTCATCTATAATGCACACACCAATACCTTTAAATATTTCAAAGGATTTAGATATTAAGGCAAAATTATTATTTAACAGAGCTAAGTTTAACAGAGATGACAACTATGGATGGTACAGATTCCAGATGAAAGTAAAAATGCTAATAATATTTGTAGTCGAGAAGAGTGTTGGAATATTCTGCAGTATTTATTTTTTCAATTTAATATTTTTAAAGATCAAGAATTTGATGTGATTCTCTCTTATATGCGAAAAGTATTTAATTTTTTTAAAAAACCAGAGCTTTAATTTATATTATTATATTTGGATTAAGTCTGTCAAGTTTACGTATTGCCAAACCAATAAAAAATATTACTGGTACAAACAATTTAGCAAATTTTATTATTGAAAATATTGGCATTCGTAATGTTACTACAGAATTGAAGAAAAATCTGTATAAAGAAATGAAAAATGATATAATGGTAATTTATAATTTTATAGATCCATATAAAAAGTACATGTTGAATTTGCAAGAAAAAATAAATATTTTAAAATAAATAATCTTACAGATGAAGTTCTATTCTATTTTATGAAAACTGACAATTCTTTGTCTGTATTAGTAAACTATATACTAAAAACTATTTTACCACTAATATCAGCACAATTAATTAAAATTTTTAAATATTGTTGTAATTCAATAACTTATTTTACAAAATCATTATACAAAGAATTTGATTTTCTTAAATTATTTGGTATATTATTTATAATATCCATACAAACATAACTATGTATATTATCTTTTAGGTATGAATTTGTATGATTTTTAGTAAGTGCACATAAACCAACACATTTTTATTCCTTTTAGTACCTAAAGACTTTTTTGTAACTTCCACAAAGTACCTACAGTTGCAAAATAATACAATATCGAGCTCATAATATAGACACGATCTGTAACAGCATTTCTGTCTATCAAACGAATACAAATTTGTTTCATTTTGGATGGATTGTGCATTCCAGTATTGGCAATATTATTTTTAGTTCTTAATCCTTTGATTTGTTTTAAAATAAGGGGATGCAATTTATCTTTGAATATAAACAATAAATTTTCAGGAATAGGATGAGCAATTGAGATTATATAATTATATGAGGGTAACAATATTTCCTCATTAATTCTATCAACCAAGAAAAGGTTTTCTGAAAAACAAAAAACACTTAAATGGTATTTCAAAATAAATACTAATTTGTCTAAAAAATCACAAATAATTTTTGAGTTATAAGGCTCTAATTTTACATATTCAGAAAGAGTCATTAAACTGTGGTTATGTTTGAATTCATTAAAATATAAACCACTATAAGAGAATTTAGTAATTATTAGTTCATTGGGAAAAAATTGTTTTAAATATTTATCATACTTTTGACTCCACGGTTTGCCATCATTTTCATTTAAGACAACAATTTTATTTGTTATATAAAGTATTTTTTACCGTCATATACAGGGTGTTCGGAAAAAACGTTTCAGGAATTCAGGAGGTTATTGCCCACATCAAAATAAGCAAAAAAGTTCCTATAAACATATGTCCTAAAATGCTTCGTTAACCCGCTAGCCGCCATTTTGTTTTTTACACAAAATAATTTTTATTTCCGTAATGGATCATTGTATTAAGTTAATATTTGGCATGCACCTTCATCATGGCAATACCCATTTTCAAGAAAAAAGTTATTTTTTTCCAATCAATATTTTCAAAATGGCGGCCATTTTAAAATTTTAAACTAAAATATCTCAAAACCGGTAAATTTTACAAAAATTTTACTAGACACAAAAAAGTTGACGAATTTAATTATCTAACCAATGGTACCAAGTTTGTAAGGATCTGACAATAAATAACGGAGTTATTGAGATTTTTATGCATAAAAACATTGATTTTGCATTGTAATTAATGCTAATTAAGGTAATTTTAATTGAAAAATCTCTATAACTCCGTTATTTGTTGTCAGATCCTTACAAACTTGGTACCATTGGTTAGATAATTAAATTCGTCAACTTTTTTGTGTCTAGTAAAATTTTTATAAAATTTACCGGTTTTGAGATATTTTAGTTTAAAATTTTAAAATGGCCGCCATTTTGAAAATACACATTAGAAAAAAATAACTTTTTTCTTGGAAATGGGTATTGCTATTATGGAGGTTCATGCCAAATATTAACTTAATACAATGATCCATTACGGAAATAAAAATGATTTGGTGTAAAAAACAAAATGGCGGCTAGCGGGTTTACGAAGCATTTTAGGACATATGTTTATAGGAATATTTTTGCTTATTTTGATGTGGGCAATAACCTCCTGAATTCCTGAAACATTTTTTCCGAACACCCTGTATAATATATAATGTAGCTATGTAATTCTTGTTTTTATTACTGTATAAACTAACAAAATTACAATTCTCAATCCATTCAGGGTTTATCTGATCTACGAAACACCGTCTATAATAAGATTGTACATTAATATCTATCATATTTTTTTTAAATGCTAGAAAAGATTGTTATACTTAAAAAGCAAATTTTCCACCTTTTAAATTATAAACTTGAAATATTACCACCTTTAATTCCCAATAATTTTGTCTTATTCCGTTACAATAGGGTGGTAAATTTTAATGATTTTAATATTATTAATGACATTGAAATACAAAAAAGTCATGGGTGGGATATTGATGAGTTATTTGATATAATGATTTCTTCGTTTAAAAAGTATAAAATGAAACCTATAATATTAGACAGTTATGACAATCTTCCCTTAAACTTAAATGTTCAAAGTTTTAAGAAAATCAAATCTTCTATCATAAGAGATCATATGAATAATTCACCTTTATGGGCTATAAATGACGAAAGAATTTTGGAAATACTTCGTAAATTAGAAAAAAATGTTAAAAATTAAACTTAAATGCAAAAAGGAATATATAATGAAATTAGTGGAAGTATCTTATAATATTCGACGTTTTCTACTAAAAAGTGATGGAAGATAACAACAAAACTGTGAATATAATTGACAAATTATACTTAGTAGGTGTTCAGTTATATGGGGAAGATGAATTTAATAAAATGATAAATAATGAAATTAATAAAGTAATAAGTAAAATGTGTGGTTTTTCTATTGGAAGAACTAATATAAACATTAAAATGATAAAAAATATCAGAATGTACCGACACAAGAAAAATTAGATTCTGTACATATTTTAAAAACTAAAAGATCTGACTATTACAATGAGCATGAATTGCGTGATATAAATTTGTATAGACAATTAAGTGATTTTATTGACCTGTTAAAACAAAAAAATATTGTGGTTGTAAAATTTGTAGGGGAACCAAATCTAATATTATGTCAATTTAAAAAAAAAAACTCAAACAAAACAAATTCCATGGTTATGCATGTGGTTTGAACAGTTTCCTGAATGTTGTATTGAGTATTGTACTGATATTCATAATTATCTAAGAATCATGGGACCCCTCTGTTCTATGATTAATATATCAAATCTTTTAAATAGAATTGAATCAAACGAGATAAATTATACTTTAATCCTCTTGGCACTTGCAATATTTCCTAAAAGTGATATTTCTCCAATCACTAGAAATGCAACACTGGAAAAAATTGAAATTCTCAAATTAATTATGTATGAAGATGTACAAAGGAAAATTTAATTTTACGAATTGTTGATGAGGAAGATGGGATTATTTATTGACGGAGTCGTAACATGTTTAATTTAACTGCACTCTCTGGGACAAATATTTTCAATTAAATTGTATAAAAGTTTTAAATCATTAATTTAATCATCAATAGTTTTAGTAATTGTATTTTCAAAACGCATCAATTCCATATGTAAATTATTTATCAATATACCGTATTGATTAAAAAAATCAACTTCAGTTAAAATATCTTTATATAATTCATTTTTTATCTGTGTACTGATTTGATCTGATATTTTATTTCTTTCTATCATAAATTTAGTGTTCAAGGCCTAATAAAGTGGACAGTTCTAATGTTGTTGTCTGCGGTTTATTGAAATATGATTTTAAATCCTCATTAAATTTATTAAAACTACCAAAAAAGTTTACTATCGTATGTACATCACTGATATGATAGTTATCTTGAAAGTGTTTGCCAGCTTCAATAAAGGTTTCGGTAAAGCAATTTGCTCCAAGTCAGATTTTAAAGGCATACTCTGTAATCTATTAGAAATATTATACATTTCCGTTGGCATTTTATTTATTTTACTAATTTGATTTTGAACAGTACCTTTTAATTTTCTACCAATAGCGTCAACACTGCATTTTATGCATTATTGTTTCCAATATAACATGATTGAAATTGTGAGGATTTAGAGCTTTATATTGTTTCTCAAATACCTGGTTGTTAACGCTATTAAGCCCAAGTAAATCACGTAAGTGATTATCAATATGAAAAGGATGAGAATACTCCATTTAAGTTTTATTATTTAATTATATAATTTTAAATTGGTTCTTGTCTAATCGTAAATGTTGTTGAATATTATTTTGTAAGTCCAATATATTGTAAAGACCATTTTTCAATATAATGCTATACTCTGTATTAGAATTTTCATTTTTATAATAATAACTCCATCATGTAGTAAATTACATGCTCCAGGTCGTAAAACATCTAACAATCTACGAAACACTCCTTGAAAATTGACAATATCAGTTTTGATTTCTTTTAGTGAATCTAATTATTTTACTTTATTATTGATATGATTTAAAATGGGTTCCAATTTATTTAATAAACTCTTATTGAATGATAGATCCGTTTGAACTGTTTGTAATTTTCTATCTAAATTATTTTAAATTATTAATATTTCACTAATTTTTTCAGTATGTTGTTTTATAGTTTATAAATTATTATAGGTTTGGTCAATATATTGTATTACATTTGTTAATTCCTTTGAATAATCTTTGACAAGTTTCGTCTACTAATTTTTCATATCTTCACTAATATGATTTTCTAAATAATCCATAATAATTTTTATTCCCCTGCTTATTGTTAATATGTCGGGTATATTATTTAATATATTTTTAATATATGATATATCAATTTGTTTAATATTTTGGATGATTAAATGAATTTCATTAATATTTCATTCCATTCAATAAAGTTTCCTCAGATATTATTGATGTTTTCAGTTCAGGGATTTCTGGAACTGTCATCTTTAATGATTCAAAATGTTGTTCTAATAATAATATTTTTTCCAAAATGTTTATATCACACCTTTTTAAATCCGTTTTTATTTCTGTTATAATTCTAGTCAATTCCGAATTTTCTAGTTTATTGATAGAACTTTCAATCAAATCCAATTTAGATTTTAAAGCCAATAGACTTTCTGGAGGAATTTTTAAATTTTTATATATATCTGTAAGTGATTCAACCAACTGTAATATTTTACCTTTGTTTTCTGAGGGATTTTTCAAAAGATTTTCAAACTGTTCAAAATTATCAGATTTATATACAATTTCATCATTATCATTTTTCTTTTTCCTTACATAATATACTAAATATACAGAGAAACATATAACAAATATGACTGACATGTATGTTAACAACATTTATTTTATTTATAATTGGAATAAAAATGAATTTTATACTAGAACTGCTTGCATACACAAATAATAATGTTGTTAGATGTGTTTACAATAAAAGTCCACTAGAATTTTATGCAAATATTAAAAATGGTGATGTATTGAATCAACAAATACAATTTTTAAATCAGCTTGGCCAAATATTACAAAAAAATATTTTTAGAGGATGTTTGTTCATCATCTTTAGAAAAAGGAATTTGGATGAATAGACAAGAATCAATATTTAATCACGATCTCAAATTATTCATAAAAGATATCACTATTGATGATATAAATTTAATTTTAAAATATAGTATGGTTAATGAAATGTTTCAGGACTTTATTGAAGCAAATAATTATCCAACAAGTTAAATCACTTATCCAACAATTGTTATAGATTTTTTACCATTGATATTAAATAAATGTAATCCATATGATATTGGTCTAAGAAACAATATGTTATATTACCTATCTCGAGCTCCTATTTTTAAACGAACATAGTAGACAAGTTCTTGAATAAAAATGAAAAAATTATAAAATACAAAAATAAAATTAAATTGGGAAATTTAAAATTTAATTCAAAGTGGGAATTTTTTATTTACAGAAAAATATTTAAGCTTCTCCCTAGATATTTACATCAAATAAGAATAAATCAAAAGATTTGTTGGATTTTTATTTGAATTAGATATATACATACCAAAATTAAAATTAGCTTTTGAACTTTTGGGTCCCTATCATTTTAATTATTTAACTGTAATAAATCGTGATATTATCAAAGCAAACATTTGTAAAATTTGAAAATAAAAAATTATCTATTTATATTATAACAAAAGTTATAGCAATATTTTTTTACAAAAAACTATTATTAAGCATATAAATAGAACAGGTTATTCAAAGGATTCATACATTACCAGGATGGATTTTGATAGTAACAACTCATCAGAACATTCCCTAGTGTTGAGTGATTCTTGTGAATAGCCACAAAATAAAATAAAAATTACATCAAATAAAAAAAATCAAAAAGAAATTAAATTACATCAAATGAAAATGGAAAAAACATTTTAACTATATAATATCTATTGATACTAAAGTTTATGAACCTATTCATATTGCAATCAAAGCTTTTAGCGTTCAGTGTCCATCTACTAATGTTCAAGAGATTCCTCAATTAAAAGACACATAATTAAATATTATACCGAAATACTTGATTGCAGAAAAGTAAATAACCGGTGGATGTGTAGTTTTAAAAGGGTTTGTGAAATAAAATTTGATCTATCTAAATATAAAAGATACGCTTAAATGGATAAAAAGGAACTTCTATTACAAAATGACTTGAAGAAAGAATACGAAATCTGTATACAGAATTGTAATATAATTTTATTAAAAAACCAAATAGATCGGAATAGTTTTATTTTCTATAGATATATAGATTTTGAATATATTTTTGAAATTTAGAAAAAAGTTAAAATTAATAAATTTAGTACATTCTTTATTAAAAATATACTCAGAATATCCATATGAATCATTTTGGTTAGATTATAATAATCCGGCAATTTTAAATGTTGTTTCTTCCTTTGCAATTATTTACAATTCAGAGTTTTCTTACACACAATTCCTGTATGGCATATCTTTTTAGGAAAGCTCATCAGATTGTTCAGGGGGGTTAGAGTCAATAATATCAGGTTTTGATTCAATGATGTTTTCTTTAGTCGTAACATGACGATTCCTTTTTAGAAACTTGTTCTTTTTTTAACTACACTTAACACATAATGCCTTTAAATGATGTGTTTCACGTTTAACTACCATTGGCTCTTTATTGGCAGTAAAATTTTTACATTAATTGCAATAAATAGGGGTATTAAATCTATCAGTGTTTTCCATCCATATATATATATATATATATATATATATATATATATATATATATATATATATATATATATATATATATAAGTAGATAGTAATATGGGGTTCCTAGCTCACTTTTGGAGACAATCAAAAATCAAACAAATTTCGCAGTTTTTTAATACAATTATGCAATATTTTTGCCATTTTTTGGCCAATTTTCAGCTTTTATCAAATTGTCATAAAAAATATGCAAATTTAATGAAATTTTTAACAAATATGCATGAATTTATATGAAATTGTTTACAGAATAAAAAGTTTTTTTAAAACCAGTAAAATTATAATTTTTTACAAGATGATTTAAAATTTATTATCAATACAATTATACTAAAATAATTATTCAAATTTAACTAAAGCAGTTTCTTTATTATCCAAAGTCTTAAAAGCAGTGACAATTAAATTTAAATATTTTTTATTTAATTCTTTAATAGTTTTATCATCAATTATATTAGTAAATCTTTTTGGTAAATGTATTTTACATTTTTCTAATTCAACAATAATTGTATATCCATATTTATCTTCAATTCTTTCAAATTTTGCAATTTTATATTTTTCATTTAAATTTAAACTTTTTAATGGTTTATATTCTTTAAATCTTAATTCTCCAATATTATTAATTTCTTCTAGCAGATCCATTTATATAGGAAAAAATATCACAAACTTGTTTGTGATAGATATGTTAAAAAGTCATCATTATTATTAGGTTTTTATACAAAAATCCATATTTAAGTTTTTAAAAATCATAGGTAATAATTTTTTGTACCTATCATTCTGTATGATATATTACTTTTCTTAAAACATAAATATTTATTAAAAAATAGTGTAATTTTTTCTTTATCTTCATTATTAAATTCAAAATCAATATTGTATATTTTGTTTAAAAATTGATAGTAAAATATCCAATTTGTATAATTTCTTTGTTTTAAAAATAATTTTATATTATTAGGTGTTATTTCAAAATGATTGGAAATACATAAAATATATAAATCATTAATTAATTGTTGTGTTTTATATGGTTGAAAATTGTGAAATTCTCTTAAAATATGTTTAAGATGTTTATTCTTATTATTTCTTCTCTTAATCTTTTTTCATAAATAATTCTTTTACATATATTAGATCCTACACAATTTGCAATAATAGTAAAATTAGTTTGATTATGACATCTATAACACATATCCATTTATTAAAAAAATTTATATATAAATGAATGAACCAATTCAATGTCACAAATGTAAGAAAAAAACTAAAAATATTAATCCACAAATTGTTGAAATGAAAAATGGATTATATAGAATTGCTACTAAATGTTCAATTTGTAAAACAAATAAAAGTAAAATTTTGAAAAAAGAAGTTAAAACCTATAATTAAAAAAGAATTAACTAAAAATGAACAAATAATTGAAGCAAATGAAATTCATGCTCCAATTAGAAATAAATTTCTAAAAAGAAAAATAATTACTTTAGGTATTGATGATTTATGTGCAGCAGATTTAATTATAATGAAAAATCATGAAAAAGAAAATGATGGTTATAAATATATGTTAAATGTTGTAGATACTTTTTCAAAATATGTTTGGTCAAAACCATTAAAGAAAAAAGATGGAAAAACAGTTTCTAAAGCATTTGAAGAAATAATTAAGGATGCAATTAAAATTAATCATAAATCACCTAATCTTTTACATACCGATAAAGGATTAGAATTTATCAATAAAGATTTTAATGAAATATTAAATATGATATTAAATTGTATCATACAGAAAATGAAGAAAAATCAAGTATAATAGAAAGATATAATAGAACACAAAATGAAGGAAGGAATGAAATACAAATTGAAATTAATAAAAATTATAGATGGATAAATATTTTACCAAAATTTTTTAAAGAATATAATAACTCATATCATTCAACAATTAAAATGAAACCAATTGAAGTAAATAAAAATAATGAAAAGGATTTATTAGATACCGTTTTTAAATATAAACCACCAAATATAATAACCAAATCAAAATTTAAAATAAATGATAGAGTTAGAATTGGAAATAAAAAATCAACATTTTCTAATAAATATAAAAATAATTGGTCTAGAGAAATATTTATAATTTCTAAAATTAATAATACAAATCCTGTTACTTATAGTATAAAAGATCAAAATAATGAAGATATTATTGGAAATTTTTACGAATATGAATTGAAAAAAAACCAATTTGTAAATTTTATTTTATATAAATGGAAAATAAATGTTTAAGGTGTAAATTATATAAAGATATATCTAAATTTTATAAAGACAAAAATACTAAAGATGTGTTATATTATTATTGTAAACAATGTAAGGATGTGTATTATAAAAAATTATATGATAATATCAAAGTTATTGAATTAAATGAAAAACAATGTCATAAATGTAAAGAAATTAAAGATATTTCAAATTTTAATAATTATCATTATAGTAAAGATAGAAAAAAAATGCAATTTGTATACAATGTATTAGAGAAATGTTTTTAAAACCACAATTTTGTGAATGTGGAAGAAATATTAAATGGATTAAAAATTATTCAAGACATTTAGAAACTAAAATTCATGACAAAAATATAACAAAACTAGAAAATTTAAAAATATGATAAAAAATGAACACAAAATTTTACTTGTTTTAAAAAAGTTTAAATTTTATTGAAAAAATACTATAGAACACTTAAATTGACTTATAAAAAGTCGACTACTGATTTTATTGAAAAAATACTATAGAAAATTTAAATTGACTTGTGAAAAGTTGACTATTGATTTTATTAAAAAAATACTCTAGAAAATTTAAACTAACTTGTGAAAAGTTGACTATTGATTGAAAAAATACAATTTAAACTATAAATTACCTAGTAAAAAGTGGAAAACTTCTTATATTTTTAAGAGTTTTCTTTCTAAGTAAAAATTATTTCTAATAAATGGAACGAACAAATAAAAATATTAATTGTCCTTATTGTAATAAAAATATATTATATAAAAATTAAGATAGACATTATAACTCAACTAAACATTTATTAAATAAACAAAAATATGATAATAAAATATTTGAATTAAAACATTGGTGTAAAAATAATAATATATATATAATCATAAAAAAAAAACTTTAGATGAATTAACAAATATTAAAGAAACATTTGACCTTACAAATTATTCATTATTTAATATAGAAAAATTAAATGAAATTGCAAAAAAATTATCTGTCAGAAATTATGAAAATTTATCCAGAGATGAAATAATTAAAAGATTAAACAACTATTGTTGATAGAACAACTAAATAAACCATCAAAAGGCTCTGGTTGGTCATTAAAAAGATGTGTTGAATTAAATCTAAAATTATCTAAAAATAATTCATTAAATGCTGGATCATATATAGAATTACCAAATGAAATTAAGAATAAAAAATTTTGTGTAAATTTTAAAAATAAAGATGAATATTGTTTTATTTATGCAATTAGATGTGCTATTGATAAACCAAACAAAAATGCTGAAAGAGTTAAACAATATCAAAAATATATAAATGATGATATTTTTAAAGGTTTTGATTATCCAATAACATTAAAAGATATTAAATTATTTGAAAAAAGATCATTAGATTCTAAATATAATTATCCATCAAGGTCAATAAATATTTATAGAATTGATGAAGATGAAAAAATAGTGCCATTACAAATATCTGAATATTATAATGTAAAATTAGAAATTGATTTATTATATTATAAAATTGGTTATAATTGTCATTATATATTTAATAACAGATTTAAATAAATTAGTATATTCTCAATTATCAAAACATAAAACAAAAAAATATATTTGTAGAAAATGTTTGACTCATTTCTACAAAAATAAAGACTTGAATAATAATTTAGAAATATGTAAATCATTAGAACCTTGTAGACCTATAATGCCATTTCCAGGTCAAACTGTAAGTTTTAAAAATTATTATAAAAAGTTTGAACATCCATATGTAATTTATATGGATTTTTAAAGTATATTAGAAAAGATTGATAATTGTAAAAATAATCCAAATTGCTCATATACAAATAAAATTCAAAAACATAAACCATAGTGATTTACAATCTATTTAGTATCTAGAGTAACTAATAAAATGTATAAACCTATTTGTTATAGAGCAAAAACTGAAGAGGAATTAATAAATGTACCAAATAAATGATTTGAATATTTAGATGAAATCTCAAAATATATAGCTAAAAAATATAATTCGAAAAATAAAAAGCCTATGAATTTAACTAATGAAGAAGAAATTAACTATCAAAAAACTAATATTTGTCATATTTGTGAAAATAGTGGTTTTGATGATGATAAAAGAATAAAAGTAAGAGATCATTGTCATTTAACAGAAAAATTTAGAGGTGCTGCACATTTTAATTGTAATTTAAATCTAAAATTCCCTCAAAATATTCCTATATTCTGTCATAACAGTTAAAATTATGATGCACATTTGTTTATAAAAGAATTAGCTAAAAAATATGGTAAAATTGATTTGTTAGCTAATACAGATGAAAAATATATAAACTATTCAGTAAATTCTGGTTATGGTTATGAATTTGAAGGTGATAAACCTATAAAATTTATAAAATTCTCATTTGTAGATACATTTAGATTTATGGCTACATCAATTGAAAAATTAGCTAAACATCTTAAATAATTTAAGCATATAAATAAATTTATGAAAGAAAATGATATAATTGAATATGATAATGAAACTTTAAAAATATTAACTTCTAAAGGTATATTTCCATATGAATTTATTGATAATGTTGAAAAATTAAACTAAGATCAAATATTAGAAAAAGATCAATTTTATAGTTGTTTAACTAATGAAAATATAAGTGATGATGATTATAAACATTATATAAAAGTTTGGAATAAATTAAAAGTAAAAACATCAGATTTATATAAAATTCAAGATGTTCTTTTATTAGCTGATATATTTGAAAATTTTAGATCTGTTTGTTTGAAAAATTATCAATTAGATCCAGCACATTATCTAACATCACCATCATTAGCTTGGGATTCTATGTTAAAATTAACAAAAATTAAACTAGAATTAATAAGTGATTATAATATGTATTTAATGATTGAAAAAGGTATTAGAGGTGGTATTTCACAATGTATAACTAGATATTGTAAAGCAAACAATAAATATACAGAAAATTATGATAAAACAAAACCTGAAAATTATATGTTACATATAGATGCAAATAATCTATATGGATGGGCTTTAGGTCAAAAATTACCTTATAAAGATATAACATGGATGAATCCTAATACATATACATTAAATGAATGGGAAGAAACAATATTAGAATTAGATGAAAATGCTGAATATGGATACATATTAGATGTTGATTTAGAATATCCTATTGAATTACATGATTATCATAAAGATTTACCATTAGCACCTGAACATTATAATAATAAGCTTTTCACAACATTATTTGATAAAAAAGATTATGTTATTCATTCAAGAAACTTAAAATATTATCTACAAAAAGGATTAAAATTAAAGAAAGTTAATAGAGTTATAGCATTTGATCAAGATGATTATATGACAAAATATATTAAATTAAATACTAAATTAAGATCCAAATCAACATCAGATTTTGAAAAAGACTTTTTTAAATTGATGAATAATAGTGTTTTTGGAAAAACTATGGAAAATGTTAGAAATAGATGTGATATTAAATTAGGTGATGAAAAGTTTTCATTAAAACAAGCAAAAAAACCTAATTTTAAAACATTTAGTATATTTGATAAAGACTGTATTGCTTCACATATGATAAAAGAAAAGGTTAAGTTTGATAAACCAATCTATATAGGATTTTCAGTACTTGATTTATCAAAATTACATATGTATCAATTTTATTATGAAATATTAAAGAAGTTTGATCGAAATATAAGGTTATTATATATGGACACAGACAGTTATTTTATAGAATTTAAAAAGGATCCATATAAAATTATTAAAGAAAATATTAATGAATTTGATACAAGTGATTATAAGAAAGAACATGAATGCTATAGTGAAAAGAATAAAAAAATAATTGGTAAATTTAAAGATGAGATAAATGGTGAAATATTAGAAGAATATTGTGGCTTAAGATCAAAGTTATATAGTTATGAATTTAATAATAAAAATCCTGTAAAATGTAATGGAATTAAGAAAAGTGTTGTTGATAAAACATTACATATGGATGATTTTAAGAAATGTTTATTTGATGATCAAGAACAATATAGAGAAATGACTTGTATTAGAAGTTTTAAACATGAACTATACACAATTACAATAAATAAATTAGCATTAAGTAATAAAGATGATAAAAGATTTATTTGTGATAATATAATTGATACATTACCTTGGGGATATAAAAATAATTATTAATAAATGGAAATTTTAATTATTCCAAAAGAATTAGTAAATAATGATTTTGATATAAAATTATATTTTTTTAAAACTAAAATATCAAATAAATTTTTAATATATCTTTTTAAATATAAAAATTATTTTGTATATCATTATAAGTTTAATTTTATAATAGAACCATTTATAAATATAATCAAAAAACATGTTAAGGAAAGTTTTAAAGAAAATTATCAAAATTATATTAATAATTTATAGACATATGATATTGAATTTATACTATAGTTTATGTATATTTTTAAATATTTTCTTGAAGTAGCATATTGTTACCCCTAATTTTTTTATATTTTAATATATTTTCTTTAATAAATTTAAATATATTCAATAATTTATTATTACATTTTTATGTTTAATTATTTGTTTTATTTTAAATATAAACAAAATTTATTATATATAAAATTTTTTAAATATAAAATTATTCTTTTATTTTAAATATTTATTAATCTATTTTTAATTTTTTGATTCTTTTTTAATTTTAAAATTAATAAATATAAACAAAAAATTTTTAATAAACATAGTATGTTTTTCATTATATGATAGGGGGGGACAAATCGCCTCCCCTAAAAATATCTATTTACTTTATTATCATTATAAGTAAGACCCATCTTTAAGACGGGTCTCAAATTTGTATATAATTTATTATTCAAATGTTATTATTGGGAACTACCCACCTTCAGGTTTATGGCGATGTTTTGAAGGGATGCGGCGATTCTTGAGCCTTGTCAAATTGTAAAAAATACACAAACACACACGAACACGGACACATAAAAAACGAAAAACCTACAAAACACGCCAATCTACTCCCGACGTTTCGAGAAACTATAAAAAACGTTTCCCGTTTTCAAGGGTTCTTGAGTTGATTTAATCGAGCCGAGCGTCTGACCACGACACAATACAATAATTTATTTACAATAATAATTTATTATCTTTATGAATATTTTTGAATGTTTAAGGGAGGTAACGTTTTGTTCCCCTAAGTTTTTATTGTATGATAAGGTTACCTCCTTTAAAATTTTTTAAAATAAATATTGTAATTTATATGGGACCCATTTCGGGTCCTACCTAATTTTAATAAGTTTTGTATGTTTTTCATTATATGATAAGGGGGGACAAATTGTCCCCTCTAAAAATATCTACAAATTTTAATTTATCATCATCTATATTTATCCTTATTGTTTATCTACCTTTTTGATTTTAAAATTAATGAATATAAACCAGATTCATTAATAAATATTGTTTTATTATCTATTTTATTGACGCCCTGTTTTAGGACATCTGAAAACATGTTTGTACATCAATTTCTAGGGTGTCATAATTTGTGACACCTATAATTTTTATGTAAATTATTTATCATCATTATGTAAGTGTAACTGTTGGTTACACTTGATATTTTTTAAGTTTTATATATTTTTCTTTTACATTATCAATTAAAACTTTTCTAGAATTTTTATATTTCAAAATATCACAAATATCTTTTCCTTTAAACCAAGGATTATTTTGTTTATTAAATACAATTAATTTATTATTAAATATAAAATTATTGTTAATTAAATCAATTATTGTTTTTACTATTTATGTAGACAAATTTTATATTACAAATTTTGTTTTAATCTTAAATATACAATACTTTTAATATTTTCATTATTTATTAGATTTCCATCACTATCTTGAATAGATATTACAATATTTTGAATTTTATTTATATTTTTTAAAGGAATATAATCAATTTCATTTGGTTTTTCACTAATTTTTGATCCATATTCAACATTTTAATAAAATGAATATGGAATTTCTGATTCTTTATGTAAATGTGAAAGATCTTTATGATTTTCAAAACTAGGTTCAACTAAATTACAATGAATTTCAATAACATCAAAAGGTCTAAATTTTGGTAATTTTATTCCTTTTGTTAATACATTTGGTTCAATCATTTTATCATTTAACCCTAATAAATTGATTATAATTGTTGTTACTATAATTTTAACAGGAGATTTTATTATAATATATGGTCCATCATTTTTCAATATAAAATCATTTTCATCAAATTTATTAAATTTCTTTTTTAATTCTTTTAAACTATATATAAAAATATTTTTTATTTCTTCAATTGTATAATTTCCTTTATTTATATCAAAATATTGATCTATAATTTTATCATCTTCATCTTTAATAGAATATCCATAACAGTTTTTATAATCATTTGGTATATTTGATATAAAATTATCTGAATAAAATCCACTTAAACCAATACTATATTTTCCATCTAAATGTATTGGATGTTCTAATCTTAATTCTAGTTTGGATGAATGACCAATTATTTGAAATAATTTCATCTTATTTAAATGGGGAAATTTTTAGAAAAAAAAAGATAATATAAAATTAGAATCATATGATAAAAATAATAAAAATGATCAACCTATTAGATATTAACTATAGGAACAAGTGGATCTGGCAAGACTACATTATTATTAAATTTTATTTATAAAAGATTAATTCCATATTTAAATTTATATATTTTTAGTAAATCATTAGAACAACCATCTTATAAATTATTACAAAAAAGATTTAAAAATATAGAATCAAATATTAATAAACAAATTTATTATTTTTCATGTGATGATATGATTCCACTAAATAAATGTAAACCAAATTCATTGGTAGTTTTTGATGATTGTATTTTAGAAAAACAAGATAAAATTAAAGAATATTTTATAATGGGTAGACATAAAAACATATCATGTATTTATTTATCACAATGTTATCCAAAAGTTGATATGCAATTAATTAGAAATAATTTAAATATGTTATGCATCTTTAAACAAAATGAACATTATATGAAAAAAATATATAATAATTTTGTTGGATCAGATATGAAATTTGATAAATTTAAAACTATTTGTAATGATTGTTGGAAAGAAGACTATGGATTTTTAACTATTAATTTAATGAAGAAATCAAATGATTGAAAATATATGAAAAATTTTTCTGATATTAAATAATGATAATGGCTTGTTGTATGTTTGATTCAATAATTGATAGAATATTAATTTTATTAGTATTGTTTATTTCATTAGTATTTATATATTTAATGAAAATTACAGAAATAAAGTAAAATAAATTGTGTTTAACATGATTTATATTTGTGTTAACATGATTTGTTATGTTAACATGATTTGTTTTTGTGTTAACATGATTTGTGTTTTGTGTTAACACGATTTGTGTTTGTGTTAACATGATTTGTTTTTGTGTTAACATGATTAGTGTTTGTGTTGATATGATTTATGTTTGTGTTAACATAAATTGTGTTGAACGTAAATTTTTCTTTGTAATAAATGGATAAAATATCTGTTAATGAAGGTAAAAAATTAGATGACATTGAGAAAAAATTAATAAAAGAATTTAAAAATCAAATTAAAATTGAAGATAATTATGAAAAAATTAAACAAAAAGCATATAAACCTATAACATCAGCAATTGGTAAAGTTGAAAATAAAATTGGTGAAGTCTTAAATGAAAATAAAAACCTAATGGAATTGGTACCTGTTGTTATTAATTTTGCTAATATATCAATACCAGAAACTGAAGAATTAAATTCACCTTCAAGTACTCCATTTAGACCAATCAGACAACCAATAATTCAAGAAAAATCGACATTTATTGACCCAAATTTAATTTCACCTCAAACATTAGATAAAATTATTGGTCCATTAGCACAAAAATATTTACCAAGAACAAAAGATGATAAATTTGGTTTATATTGGAATAAACATAAAAAAATAATTTATGATTGGTGATAAAATAACTGTAATTGATAATGATGATTTAATAATTGATGATAAAAATATAATGGAACACATGGATTATGGAGATTGTTAACTTATGAAAAGAAACCAGATAATAATTTATATACACAAGATGATTTAAATAATTATTCAAAGATTTATGGGAAACTAATTCAATTTATAAAAATAATGATCCAAATAGTAAGAAACCAAAATCTAGTAAAGGTGATAAATATATTAATTTAATTAAACATATTTGGGAATTAAAAGGTGAAATTGAAGGTTCAGGAATCAGAAAATATACAGTAAATAAAATTGAATATAGATTTATAGATGATTTAAATAAATTAGATAATATTATTAATTATATATATGCACAAGAAAAAGCTGGTAATAATAATTTTTTAAATGAAAAGAGAGCAATTAAAGACTTTATATCAAATAAATTAGACGAATTAATGAAAAACCTGAAGGAATTAAGTATTTAAAAAGAATTTTGGCAAATATTTCATCACCATTATTAAAAGATGGATCTGGTATTTTAAATGATGTTATAAATAATTTACCTTTTGAATTACATGTACCTGGTTATCAATATCTAGGGCCTGGAACTAAATTAAATAAAAGAATAAAAAGAAGTGATCCTGGAATAAATGATTTAGATAAAGCTGCTTAAGAACATGATTTATTTTATAGAGACCATAAAGATACAAAATCTAGAAAATGAAATAGCTGATAAAATTTTACAAGATAAAGCATGGGATATAGTAACATCAAATGATCATGGAATTGGTGAAAGATTAATTGCATTACCAACATCAGGTGCTATGTGGATGAAAAGAAAATTTGGTATGGGTTTAGAAGTAGGATTAAAATTTTAATACAATTTTTTATTAATTATGTTAATCTATATTATAAAAAACTATAAATTTTTTTCTTAATAAATGGAAAAAACAAATATAAACTTGACAGATAATCAAAAATCAAAAATAAAATTAGCATTTAAAAATAAAAGATCAGTTATAATTCAATTTAATATTGATCAATTTAATGAAAATGGAAAAGATATTATATTATTATCTAAAAGACAAATTAATAAACTAAATAAACATAAAAAAATTCAATAAAGGAGTAAGATTTGAATTTTTATATAATCAATTAAAAGAAATAAAAAATGGTGGATTACTAAAAGAAATTTTAGATTTTGCTGATAATATGCCTATAGTTAAAAATTATACACCAAATGTTATAAAGGAGCAAAAGTAGTAAAAGAATCTATAATTCCTAAATTTAGAAATTTTGTTGATTGGTTAGATCATGAATTAAAAAATGTAGAAGGATCTGGTTTAGATAAAAAACATTAAAATATATGAAACAAAATTATAAAAAAATTTTGAACCACTAACATTAGGTGAATTAGAAAAATTGTGTAAAAATATAAAATATTTTAGAGGTGTATTTATGAGAGATATATTACCTAATAAAGTTAATAAATTTGAATTTGGAATTATAAATTTAGATTCATTTGATGGAAATGGAACTCATTGGGTTTGTTATTATAAAAAATATAAAATTAAATATTATTTTGATTCATATGGAAAAATAGTTATTAAACCACCAATAGAATTAGTTAAATATCTAGGAAAAGATAATATATTTTATAATGATAACCAAATTCAAAATTATAATGATCCACCAATTTGTGGTCATTTATGTATTTTTATATTAAATGAATTAAATAATAATAAAAAATTTGATAATATAATAAATCAATTAATCCTTAATAAATATGGATTCACAAAATATATTTGATCTATTTGGAAGACAGAAAAAACATCCAATTAATATTAAAGAAGATGAAATAAATTCTAAATTAAATATATTTTTTAATAATTTTAGTAAAAGTTTTAAAAGTCATGTAAAAAGACTGAAAATTTAGTAAATGCTATTGGTTTATTAAAAAATTATATAAATATTAATGGTAAAAGAATTGTTAATGTAAAACCAAGTATAAATAAATATGATGTTATAGTTAAATCAGAATAAGATGAAGTTTTAGATTCAATTATTGAAATTGGTAATGATTATTCAGAAACTAAAAAAGATTTAAATAAAATTATAGATTTTTTAATTAATATAGGAAAATATGTTGAAAATTTAGAAGAAAAATTAGAAAAAGAACTAAAATTTCTATTTGATGTAGTTAATAAATCTATAAGAGAATTAAATGCTAAAATAATACTAATTAAAGATGATATAAATAAATTACAATAATTATTTTCTATAAATGGAGTTGATTTATTGTCTTAAATGTAAACAAAAAACTAATTCTAAAGATATTCAGATGATAAAATTAAAAAATATAAATGTAATTAAATCAAAATGTTGTATTTGTAAATTAAAGAAAAGTTGTTTTACAAATTTTTCTCCCTAATAAATGGCTCTATACAGTTCATTTGATTTATTCATTATCAGAAACCAAAATCAATTAAACAAAGATGATTGGGATGATATTTCTGAAAAATATGAATTAAGTATTAATATGATGAGATTGTTTCAAAATAAATTAAATTGGCAAAAAATTGCTTAACATCAAAATTTAACTATAGATTTTATTACTGAATTCATAAATTATCAATTAAAAGATTATATTGATTTGATTTGTAAATATCAAGATTTAACTGAATATTTCATTCATGATTATGCATTTACATTAAATTGGGAATTAATTTTAGAACATCAAAAAATATCAGCAAAATTTATACTTGATCATGCTACTGAAATTGAATATTTTAAAAGTAAAAATGAAATTAATACATAAAAATTATAAAATTTGACATTATAAAAATTAAATGAAAAAATTTGACTTGTTTTAAAAAAACTTTTGATTTAAAAAATTTATCCTTAATAAATGGCTGATTACAAAACATATATAAATGATATTGAAAGAGCTGAATACAAAAACTTCTGTCCATTATCTAAATTACATTTAAATGAACCTAATAAAAAAACTGAATTTAATATAGATTTTGGAGATGGATTTTGTACTTCTAAATTTCAAGTTTATATATCTGGTAAATTGACTAAATCTGATGGAAATGCATATGATAATGGTGCTAATATAAAATTAATTGATAAATTAGTTCCATTTTTATTTTCAAAAATTGAAGTTAGAAAACATAATAAATTGATTGATGAAATTGAATATCCTGGTCTATTAAGTATAATTAAAGGTACTATAACTTATTCAAAATCAGAAATAAATCAAATAAATAATGGTTTTGAATCAAATTTTAAAAATAAATTTGAAGCAATTGGCAATTTATCTCATTTTGGATTAGGATTTTTTGAAAATGTAAATATTCCAATATACAAAGGAGGTTTTAATGTAACATTTATTAGATCAGAAGATAATGATGCAATTTTTAGATGGAAAAGTAAAAAGGCTGATGGAACTTATGATAATGCTACATTACCAACTGAAGGTAAAATAACAATTGATGAACTTTTTATTAGAGTTCCTATAGTTGAACACAAAACAACAAGTAAAATTCAATTAATTAATGAACTAAGCAAATTTGAAAAAGTAAATTTTCATTTTAATCATTGGCAATGTATTGAACAAAAAATATTACAGGAAAGAATTTAAGTTTGGATATAACAAATATCTATAGAAATATTTATAATCCAAAATTTATTATAATTGGATTTCAAAAATCAAGAACAAATGATCAGTTATATGATACTTCTAAATTTGATAGTATGTATGTAAAAAATATAAGAGTAAAACTAAATGGTCATTATTACCCTGATGAATTGGAAAACTTTGATATATTCAATGAAAAATTTAGAATTATGTATGAAATGTATCAAGATTACAAAAAAGTTTATTATAATAGTAGTAAAATGTATTATAGTCCAACAGAATTTCTTCAAAATAGACCAATTTATGTAATTGATACTACAAAAAATGCAACAAATATTTCAAGTTCAAAAAATTATATTATTATTAATGCAGATTTTGATTATGATATAGTAGCTACTAGTAAAACAAATTGTTATATTATTATTGTATCTGAAAAATTACTTGAATATAATATAATCAAAAATGATATTACTGAAATAAAATATTTATAAAATAATCATTTGAAATTTCATTTAAAAATAAATACATTTGAAGCGTGCATGGCATGCACACTGAACTTAGTTTTTGTTATATTTATCCATTTTAAACATTGATTTTGTTCACTGAAAATTCCATAAAACTCTATTCATTTTGGATACTATTTTAGTCAAATTTTACATGTTTAAAAAAAAAAATTATTTAGTAGGTAATTTTATGCATATTTGTTAAAAACTTCATGAAATTTGTATATTTTTTATGACAATTTGACAAAAGCTGAAAATTGGCCAAAAAATAACAAAAATATTGCATAATTATACTAAAAAACTATAAAATTTGTTTGATTTTTGATTGGCTCCAAAAGTGAGCTAGGAACCCCATATTACTATCTACTTATATATATATATATATATATATATATATATATATATATATATATATATATATATAATATTAAATGTGTATATTAAATGTGTATTAAATATATATATTAAATAATTAATTCAAATGTGTACAATCAATGGAAACAGTTTTGTGCAGCTTCAAATGTACCAAAACAAGATGTCAAGAGATTATATGATATTAATAAAAGTAAAATAAAGACAACAAGTCCAACATTATGGTTTAATTTCTTAAAGCAAGTTCCATTAAAAGAAAATAATAGTGAAGATATACCAATTAACGAGAAAAATATTGAAAACCATGATTTAGAGGATAAAATATCTAATGAACAAATGATAAAAGATATATATGTTACACTTGGTGAAATAAAGTCTTTTTTAATTTTTTTAGTATCAGAACCAAGTAGGCATGTAAAATCATTCATAGATTTAAAAGAGAAAACTGATATTAATATCATAAAAAAGTGAACAGAAGAAATGACTGCAATAATGAATAATTTAAAAAATTCTGAAGAGTATAATAATAACAATTATATTATAGACTTAAAACAAATTTTTTTCTTAATAAGTAAACATCTTTTTATAATCCCGAACATTGAAAAAATTGGACAAGTTTCTTTTATTAATGTTACCTATGAAAGTGATTTGAAAATAAAAATTATTTTCGAATTAAAAGAAAAAATATACAAATGAATATATTATACCAACAATTATAAAAAATGCTGTAGTTTTTTTACAACTCTGGAGAACTGTTAAGTTTAATAGATAACCGATATAAATCAGAAATTTTATATAATAATGATTATATTACCACATCTAAAAAAAAGCAGTAGAAGTTGAATTTTTCATCACCCACATGATATATACTGTTTTACATGCCATGTTACATTTATACTGTAGTGTTATATTTAATAATTCATATATGAAGCATTAGGATCATAATTATTACAAAACTGTAGAAAGTATTATTCCTCGTCCTTTTTCAAATATTTTTTAATGCCCAGTTTGTAGTATTATTTAAAAAAAATATTTATCTATGATGGTAAGTTAAATATAAATTCAACTGTAGAGAGTATTGTACATCGTCTTGTATTTAAATATATCTTAACTCTCAATTTGAAATACTACTCCAAAATGATTATGCGTGATAATAGCTTAAATGTTGATACAACTGATGTTCTACAAATATGCTTCTTATTTTTAAATTGCCAAATCATTTCTTGAATTCTTGGTAAAAAAATAATATCCAAAGAAGTTTTTAAAAACTTTGATAGTTTCTTTTCCATTTTAAGTGTTTCTGTCAGATTAGTATTTATATTATAAAATCTATAACAATAGCAACAATCCCTTTATAATGATAATTGTCATATTCAACGATTAATTTAGGGGAAAAATCAGATTCTAAGAAAAATTCAAGTATACTAAGAGGTAATATGGAAATGACATCTAATAGATACCAAATAATAATAAATGTTCTTAAAAATTCATTTTCAATCGTTTTAAATTTATCGAATGCCATTTTTACATGATTTAAAACGTATTCTCTATACCGTTTTATATATAGAAAAACTTTTTTTAATATTTTTAGATTTTGTATATTTTTACATTTTAAACAAAATATTCTCATCGTTTTTATTTTAAATGCAATTTATGCAGTTAGACTCAATAATATTACTATAAATAATTCTATTATATTTAAATTTAAAGACTAAAGTAAAATATTTTAGAACCTTAAGATGGCCGACACCTGAAAGGTTTCTCATAAAACATATTGAAAAGAATAAAAGAATAAACAGAAAAATTTTACTTTATGAATTCTATTTTATCAAACATAATTTACAAGATTTGAGTGAGGAATGTCTAAAAATATTGAAATATCAACATTGGTTATATATCTCAGCATGTGTGCCAATGAAACGACATTTTATTCTTAAACATACAAAAAGAATAATAGTGCCAGCATTAGTTAATAATGCTAACTGTTTTAGGGAAATTAATTTATGGATGGTAGATAAAAATAACCTTGATATGTATTTTAAAATATTTAGATGTTTAAGATGTAATAAAAAATTTACAACTAATAGAAATATTAAAAAAATATCATTTGCATTATTGTTATTTATTTTATTTTATTTTCAACTTTGCAATACAATGAATATAAAAGGATTTAACTAGATATTTAAGGGAATATTTATTACAACGCTATGAATCATGAGTTTGAAATTCGACGGCGAGGTTCTTTGACAATCGCGAAATAATAAAAAAAACTCCTTTTTTATAAACCTATTGAAACTTATTTTTTAATTTATTGGAATAACTTAAGAGTATTTATAAATTCAGATAAACCATGTACAGAAAAGAAAGCTTTATTAAACACTAAAGCCATATTGTTTTATAAGATCACTTTGGAAATTTGTTATGAATCACTAGAAGAACCTATACCTATTTCACTTTTATATGGCATCATTATAAATGGCGTCTTGATGAGAAAAACTGTATACATTAGAAAGGAAAATTTGATTTTTTATACATTAGAGAGTGTTGAAATAAATATCAATAGTCTTAAAAATTATTGTAGTATATTAGAACTTGAAAACCCCTTGAATATGAATAGCAATTTAAAAAGATTATATTAAAAACTGCCTTAGATTACAATTTAAATATTGATACACAATAGAAAATGTATTGCATTACCCTAACATTACTCCTACCAATTAGAAACAATATCCCAAAATTGATGGAGAAAGAGGGTTAGTAAATTGTTATTCAAACTATGAAATATTTACAAGTAATACAACTAGTTTTGTTTTAAAACCAAATCTTTATAAACAATGGGGAAGTATATACAGTTTTTATTTAAAGAAACATTTGTTGCAGAGTTTGATAGAAAAAGATTAATTTTTATTGATCTTGCCCATTCAAAACACTTTAATGCTATTGAGACGATGGAATTTATTGAAAATTTAGCAAAGAATATTCGTAAATTTCAATCACCTAAAACTGGCATCCTTTTCCAAAATTTTGATTCAGAGTATATTAAACATAATATTAAAATTGATGGCAGTATTTATATAAGTAATTATAGACTATATAAACAAAAATTTATACCTACTGTAGATTTAAAACTTATCAGACAAAATGATTGACAGAAATGGTATTTGTTATTAAATATTAATGTCCCGAGATGATTTGATAAATAATTATTTTATATATGAATGTTTGCTTGACAAAGACCAACAGGTGGTGTCTAGTGTGAAATCGCGTCAGGATAAATTTTTTCCCAATTCTAGAAAGGTTGTCTTAAAAACAATCATAAGTTCTCAATACCCTGAAAAAAGTACAAATTTAATGCATTAATATCATTTTAAAATATTGAATCATTTTTTACTTTTAATGTATTCAAAGACATATCTCTGTAGGGCATGTCTCTTATGATTTTTTTATCTCTACAATCAATAGGAATACTATAGTATGTATGAACTCTATTATTTTTGGATGTTTTACAGAATTTATCTTTTTTCATTTCATTATGTTGTATGTGTTGTAAGATACTCGTTTTTGAACAAAAACTTAATTTTAAATCTTTTGTAATACCTATAGTTGGTACTCTTAAGGGTAATAAGCCATCTGCATTGGCACAGTCTTCTTCTTCTACACATGTTGGTATAAATGTATGAAGACATTTTTTACATATTTGTGTTTTATGGTTATTGTCGATAAAAGAGTTTTTACCGAAATAATTTTTTCCCCAAAGCCCAGGATTTTTATTTTGATCAACAATTAGTTTATTGACAGGTTTACCATATCTGCAAGAAAGAATAACATTGGAATATGCCACCGTCAGTATTCCTAAAAAATCATCAATACCATTAGTATATTCTTGATATTGTAAATTACATTCTTTTTTATCCTGCTCATCATAAATAGTATCATCTTTATATACATTTTGTATCGATTCCTTGGTTTTTGAAACTGAATCATACACTACCATTGGTAAAACATGACTTTGTTCCTTCATAAAAATATCATTATATAGTAAAGGGATTTTTCCATTTTTATAATGTTTTTCATAATCAAAAGGAATACAAGTTTGAATGGTTTCATCAAACACAGATATGTTTAACTTTTCCACATTATGTACAATTCCATCATCTAAAACATCTCTGATTTCTTTTAAAATATTCATATAGTTTGTATTTTCCTTAATTTTAGGACAAAATTTGAAATTCCAATAATTATTCATACATTGCTTATACATTTTAGAGGTTACCCAAGACTATGGTATATTTATTGTGACAGATTTTTGTGATTCACTATTACCATCAATCTTTCTATTTAGAGGCTGTTTTGGCTTGTGAACAATTTCAGATCTGATGATATAATTTAAAATTACATCTTTAACTTCATTATATCCATTACATTTATAGATTATATTTTTATTTTGACTGTCTATTACTAATTCACTATCTTTTTTTTTTATTTTTACATGCTGCTATATCTGAGCAACCATTCCTAGTATAATAAAATCCCTCCAAACATTTTCTACTAATTATCAATTTATTATTTATATATATTTTAAACCCATCACCATCCCAATCCATTATATTTACAATAATATTTTTTTTGGTTTAGCTAATTTGAAACTATTAATTGTAAAAGTATTATTATAATCATAGATGGATTTAAATTTAATATTATTTATGTTACTTGTATCAATTGGAAAAAGTTCTCTTAACTGTTTGCTAACATATAATTTTAAACCCGAAATAATTATTTTATTTAAGTAAAATATATAGCAATAGTAAAATAAATATAAAAAGAATTGTTTTTAATGTTTCATTCATTTTTTATTTGAAGAGTTAATTTATTAGTTGATGAATCATAAAATCCAATAGCTTTATCAAATATTTTTTGAGGTTCAACTGTAACACCTCTTGTCAATAGATCGTTAAACCAATTTCCATGAACTTGTTCTATAGCTAACATGTAAGCACCATTATCTTCATTAGTAGTACTGAAATAATTCATAAACCTTTGATTCAATGCTGATAATGGATATAAATGTGAAATTTTCCAATCATTACTATTCTTTTCTAGAAAAATTATATGAATTTTTGACCATGATCCTTCTCTAAGTATTTTTGTACATCCAACTACACCATTGTCTAAAATAGTAGCTATATAACCATTTTCAAAATCACACTTACAAATATTCGGTGAAATAACAGATTGATCAGTTCTTATTAATGGATTGAAAATATCCCATGAACACAATTCTTTCAAACAAATTTTATATTCATTATTAAAATAAAAACCATCATCACAGTTGTTTTGAAATTATTTTGTGGAGAATTTAATTTTCTTAAAATGCATTTTCGAGTAAAATAATCATAAAATAAATTTTGACCACAATCACAAATACCTTCAATGTAAGGATCTTCATTATTAAAATTTAATAATTCACTCTCAGAATTTAATAGTTGTTTACAATTAGGATCAACAATTTTGTCGCATTTTCCATTATAATGATTATTTGTTATGAAATTAGGATGCTTAAAAATGCAATCTTTACCATTCCATGATCCAGTAAAGTCATCACAAAATATTTTAGAATTGATTTGTGGATATGTTATTTTAATTGAATTATAGTTTAAAATAATAATTGCAAAGATAATAATAAATAATATAATAATTTTAATCATTTTTATTTGTATATAACATACATATTTTGTTATAAACTCATTCAGTATGTTTGAGGAGGGAGATTGTTTCATCACAAAATGGATAAATACTGAAGGTGATTATGTTGGATTTGACAATAATTGTAATTATGTAAGTGGAAGATTAATTTTAAATCAAGACAATTGCTATTATTTACAGTTATTAATTGATGAAAACAAAAGAGAAGATTTTGAAGGCAAAGTATTTAATTTTCTAGGGCAATTCATGTATAAGATTACATATAATGACAATTTGGCAAATTTAAGAACACACCATCAAATTACCATTGAAGATGTAGTTTTCACTGATCGTCTAAAAGGTTTATCAGCATTTATTCATGTTGGTAATGAATATAAACTTTCAGGCGTAGAAAAATTTTTTCATTCAATAAATCGTTATTTAATATATTTGAAATAAATTTTACAAACTCTTCTTTACAACGATATTTTGAAAATGAAAAGCGTAAAAACAAAGATTTTCTTTATTATGGGATCTTCAAGAAAAACTTACAAGAGTTACACGGATTTGATATTTTACCCAAACATACAGTTTGTTCATTTGATAAAGAGGTTGTAAAAAATAGGGAGTTTAATAAATGATCATTTTGGGATTAACACTTAACTATTATACTGCAGAAGAAATAAATAAAATGTTAATGGGAATAAAAACACCTTTAATGTGTTGTAAACGTTTTCAAATAATTGATGTTATGATATATCATGAAAGGATGCATTCAATGAATATAATTCATTTTCATTAAAAATGTAGCTAAGGTGGAACTAAACAAAAACAAATTAGATTTATCATTTATGAAGTTAAATCAATGTTATGCAGAAAATGAATATGTTGATATAGAATTTCTAAAACAATTATGTGATTATGTTACATTTGATTCTGAATTAAAAGTTGAAGTATATGCAAAAAGGGAATCATTCACCATTTAATGCCTTTGGTAAGTGTATGTTTTTGTGATACTGTAGATTATATGAGTAAAGCCACATCAAAAGTTATTAGCAAATTCACATATGTTATGTACCCCTCACAGGGTATGTGTATTCCTTCTAAAGTTAATCAACATAAAATATTTTCGGGTGATACGTTTGATTCTGTTGTTAAACAACAATACCGGGGTGCAACAGTCTTAAAAGCTCAAAGAACAATATTTGTAAATAAATCAATTTCTGTGGTTGACTTTACACCTTTATATTCAAGTATTATCCAAGAATTTAACATAAGCTCTAATTATATAATTAGTAATTTTAATTGCAGTTCTCCTTTAGCTAAAAATTTTTTAAAACGAACTAATAAAATGGAAATTTTTTATACTTTGAAAAAGGAGTTTTTTAAAAACACCTTTGTCTGTTTTAGTAGAATATTTAATAAAACAAAGAAAAAAACTAAAAATAAAAAAAAAAACTAAATATGAATGTAATTTATGGGGATACATACTCATTATTTATTTTACAACCTAATTTTAATATTCATATAGCAAAAATTTTAAATAACTACATAAAAGAAAAGTTAAATCTAGAGACCATATCTTTAACTTTGGATTACGAAGCAACTACAATAATTTTTTTGGCTGAAAAGAAAAATTACATAATGAAACTTACAAATGGAGGAATTAAAATTACTGGCATTGCTAAGAGGATAAATCCAAAATTAAAACTTTATTGAAATATTTTTTCAGCAATTTTTAGAATTAATTGAAAATGATTATGAAAATAGAGATGTATTTATAAAACATTTTAATGATTTTATTAATACTTTTTTCAGTTATGTCTTACAGAACACATCAGATAATGATTATGCCTTTGTTTTTAATTCTAATCCTTACTATGAATATGAAAATTTAAATTCTCTGAATGCCACCTGTAGCTATAGACGATATATACTTGGTGTTGATGAATTTTTTTTTATCTAATGGTGAAATATTATTATCATACGTATTACCTATTTTTGGCAAATTTAATAAAAAAAACGAAATTCTGTAGAGTTTTATGAAAGAATCAGTAAAATTGGTTTGCCAATTCATAAAACAGAAGTTATTAAAAAAGTATTTTGTTTTATTTCCACTTTGGAAAAATATATTTTAAAAACAAAAAATTTTTAAATTTTTTAGATTTAATGAAAAACAAAGAAATTGAAAATTTTTCTTTACCATTCAAAGTCAATATTTTGATGCCAAAATTTAACAAAAATATAATTTTCTATTATGATGACTTGTTCAGACAATTATCAGAGTATAGCATCCATTTTTGGGATTCCATTGATATGAAAAATTCTTACCAGACTGTAATAGATGTATCAAATTGTGGACGTTTAACTCATGCAAACAACAACTTTAGCATTAACAACTTACTATTATTTTTACAAAAACATAAAAGTATTAAGAAACTGAATATTTTTCTTTTTCCCATTTCAAATTTTATAGTTAACAATAAAGATAATTTAATATGGTTTCTAGATTTACTTTATTCTAGACCAAAAAACTTTTTGAAGGACACTAACTATCATTATATACCTGATAAAAACTAATAATGATCAATAATATTGGGGAAATTAAAATTAATATTGCCTAAGAAGGGTGGAACATTTTCAAAAATACTTTTTATTATTTTCTCTGAGATAAAACATTTAGAGACAAATTTGTTGCCACTTTTTATTTCAAATACTGAATCATACTCTCCACCACATTCTGTCAACAAATCTCTATCATATACATATGTAATTTTATTATAAATGACACCAGAAACTCCAATTAATTGGCAATTCTCTAAAATAAACATAGTCATCATTATATTTAAATATATGAAAATTTCTGTTAAAATTCTTAAAGATTATTACTATTAAAAGTATTATAAAAATATAATAATATTAAAATTCTTTTTTCATTTTTAATGTTATTTTTTATTGTATTATTACTTTTAATAAAATTTAAAAATAATGATAGATTATTATTTATGATTATATATTTATCAACAATTATAATTGCAGATAAACATGATAGTAGTTAGATTTGGTTACTTCTGGCACAGGTCAGCTGCCCCGGAAGCCACGTGCCGGGGCACACAGCTTCCGGTCGTATATTAAATGAGGGGGAGGTATGCATAAATTAAAAGTTAGTTCAAAACTGAAATTCAACTTGATAATTGGGTTACGGAAAGTATGTCAAGGTCAACCAGAGTAAGTTTTAAAAAAGCCTATCCCGCTAGCACAGGAAATAGTTCTGAGAGTTGAACTACCCGGTGATAGCGGGATAGGTAGATTTAAGTTTTGAACTTTATTCGTAAAAACAAATACAATCAATGTGCAAAAACAAATACAATCAATGTGCAATACAGGTTGAATTTTGTGATGAAATACGGAGTTGTAAAAGCAAACGCCGACGACGAGGATAAGGTAAAGGCAGAGTGCCCAGATGACGTATTTGACAAGTTTGAAGAAACGTAATATCTCGAGTTGGTTTTCCCGTTCCAATTGCAAACGTTTAATTTCCAATTTCAATTTCTCCTCTTTCATCTTTTCCTCTTCCATCCTTGTGACGAAGGAAACTTCATCCATCATACCCATCATTAGTGTTGTTTTTTGGTGTTTGAAATTTTGAAACAAGTGATGTTGATAGTTCAAATGTTGGAGACGGAACGAGAAGTGAAAGCGAGGAACGTTAGTTAAACGAAGAAGTGGTGGGGGGAAGTTGAATTACAAAGAAGTGGTGGGGGAAGTTGAATCACAAAGAAGTGGTGGGGGAAGGAGGTTGCTCACCATTTGCTTCCGTACTTGTTGTTGTCGTGTCTGATTGTAGAGGTGTAAGTGGAGTAAGATTCAGCAAACTATCTTCATCAGAACTTTCAACCTTATCACAAATAGGACAGGCGTAAGTTATTTCCAGATTCATTTTAACAGTATTGAATTTACTAACAATTTCGTGTAAAGTATTAAATATTTCTTGCAAATCTTCTTTAGAATTTACTTCGAAACTAGAATTCATTCGTGCCAACGGAGAGTTGTTCATCGTGCGAGAGTCGGTGATTGAATGAAGATCGGCGCTTAGGAAGGAGGCTTATTTGTCGGTGAGCATGAGCTTGTTATTAAGTAAATAGCTAAGTTCCTCTTCTTCGTCTTTCAATTCAAATATCTTAGCTGAAGTAGTAGTCGTTGTTTCGTCTTCACTCGATGATGAAGAAAATTGAAATATCCTAGCTGAAGTAGTAGTCGTTGTTTCGTCTTCACTCGATGATGAAGAATCACGAGGACGTAAATAGTGAACATCAAGTCTGATCCATCTCATGGGATATCTATCCATGACAGAGAGCAAATTTTGAAATATTTCCTCCAATTCTTCTCTGTCAGTTATTATATGTTGAAACTTGACGAAAGGCGATCCCATGTTGTTAGTTAGAGTGTTGGAAGTGAAATAATTCAAAGGTGGATTCAATAAGATACAAAACTTAAACTAATGGTGGGGGAAATCTAAAAGATTTATGGTGGGGGAAAGTCTAAAAAACCAATGGTGGGGGAAATCTCAAGGTCATCCAATTGAAGTTTTAAAAAAGAGTATAAAACTGAAATTACACATTTGATGGTTCTACAGGATCGGAATACCAATCTGACCTGTATTTACATCTTTTTATCATATGTGTACAAAAATCATCTTGATGAGACTTGGTGCGTTGACAATGAGCTAGATCGAGAGGATGAAATTTGAAACATCTTTGAGGACAGCATGTATGAAAATATCTTCATTTGTAAAATTTGAAAGTTCGCAATTCCGGTGGCGGTAGTTGTTTTGTTTTGCACTTGCAGTAACAAGATCCGAAAAATTCACATTTAGTGCAAGCAAGCTAACCCGTCCACCATCATTGGTCCTAAATCTGTACACTGTTTTTCACAACAGTAACGAGGTTCGTACTTGTACTTTTGTTCTTCCATGTTGACGCTACTGAGTCCAGTGAAAGAATAAGAGTGTATAGTGTTGAATAGTCAGTTTTATGTAGTACAAAAAGTGGTGGGGGTAATTTCAAGGTCATCCAAACGAAGTTTTAAAAATTATACCTTACTAATGTAAGGAATGTTTATACTTAAGAAGTTTATTTCTGTTTATCTTCTTCAGACTTTGTCTGTTTCTGTTTGTTTTCTTCACCTTTTTTCTCTCTCTCCGCTTTAGCCATAGCGATAAGTTCTTCAGTCGATAGTGGATGTACTTCAGGAAATTTTAAAATTAATTTAGCTTGATATCCTTCTTTAGTTAATATATCTAAATCTTCAGTCATTTGTTCAACGGTGTTGTAATCTTTTCCATAGATTTTTCCATCAAGTTCGATCATCATTCTGTATAACATCTTTAAAATTAGGTGTTGACGCAGCGAGAGTCGGGAAGCGAATGATTAGTTATACAAGTATCATTCCCTTTTTATCAACTTGACATTGATCACGTGATTCCTTAGTTTTACTTGTTAAAAGTTATTTAACATTGGTAATACTTGTGGAACTTGATGTTATGTTGACCAGTCGGCGATGAAGATGTTGTAGGTTGTGTAGAAAGAAATACTTCATCATCGCAGTATTTTGTTTTAGTAAACATCCTTACATTAGTAGCACTAACATCAACAGTTAAGTGATAACCACCGGTAAGTAAAACTCGCATTTCGTTGGTTAAATCTTCAAGTTGTTCAAAACTCGTAATGGTGTTGGTATCGTAAGATGCACACTTGACCTTTAGGGACATGTTGAAGTTTTGTATTTAGTTATAGAGAGCGAGATGTGTACGGTACGAAAGGTAGTCGTAGACTGATGAATTTCACAAGTTGATTTTCACTTTTATTATCACACAAAATTGGGTCAAGGTCATCCCGTGGAATTTTTAAAAAAAGCAACATATTGCTACGTACAAAGACATAACAATATGTTGCTTCTTTTATTTTTTTTGTTTTATATCATCTTTATTGAGAAACCATTACAAACACATATATTTACAAAGTTATGTACAAACTAGTTAGTAGTAGGTGTTACATGAATAGTTAGTTCAGTTGAGTTGTTTCCACTCGGTCCGTGTGAAACTAAATAGAGTGCGCCAGGTTGAATAACTCGAAGATCTTCATTTTGTAGAAGTTGTACAAACCGTTTCGGTAGGAAGATTTGAAACTTCGGTTCGTCACCAACCGTATACGGCGCCTCGCTCAATGTGCAATTAATAGCATCACCAACTGAAGTGTCCATCTTCTTGATTGTATGTATGATGTAATGTTTTTCTTCTTTTAGTTCAGAACATCTCTTCGTCGGTAAGATTGTTGATTTTGAATGAGCGTTGAATTGATCAACCAAATTTTGAAGAAAGTTCTGCGATGCCATATTGATGTTATTGTTAATCTACTTGTTAATCTTCTTGTTAATAATAATGTCCGTCGGAGATGTTGTCTCTTCGGAGGTTCGAGTAATACTCATGCTGCGTCATGGTAGCGCTCTCACTTTTATTACCGACATTACCCCCACCATTCTGTTGAAGGAAATTATTCAAGCTGTAGGCATTCTTTAAAGCGCACTGTGACCTTCGATGTTTAAAACTCTTTGATGAAATACAAAGTCCATTGAAGTAGCATTGGAAATCTCTGTCTATTATTGCATTTATCACTTCGTTGCTTGTAAATGATTGTATCCAATTAGCTTTTTCCAATCCTCTTGTGTAGATAGTTTTGAACTCTTTGCAGTAATGATTCATAATGTGCGGCATCATGTTATAACTAATAAAACCTTCATCCCATCTTAAGTTGTGAAAATGTTTGTACAACCATTTGTTTGTAATTTTCGCTTTAGTTGTTAGTCTATTGAATGGTAATGGAGGTTTGAATAAGTAATGATAAACTACAGATGTATTCATATCCAAAATTACTAATTCTTTTATGATAAAATTTCCATCATTTCCTCGATAAGCTTGGAATTCAATTATACCTTTTTTAACCTCCATTATATGTGGCGCATTAGAAAACTAAACCCGTTTGTTCATGATGAAGTCTCGTTAGCAACTAACTTGTATTACAGACACGATTGCTCTTCTTTAACTTCTTGCGCTTCTTCGTCAATATTAAAGTTGGTGTGATAGTTGTTCAATTGTCTCCACATATCCACTTCTTGAGGTATTCGATTAAAAATAGAAGTATCCACGGGACCGTATAAAATTGGAACGAAAGGTTGTCTGTCCAATGTATCGATTAGATAGTCTTTGATTATTGCACTTGAAAATATTAGTTGTTTCAAATATCTAGTGACGGGACCGGTAGTACAACTTAAAGTGTAAAATTCTTCTTTAGTCAAATGTAATTTTACATCATGTCTAGTTAAATCTCTGAAGCGAACCATTTGTCCTCCACGATGTTTCACTATATCAACTTCAATATTTGATTCCAATAAACTTAATCTTGTTCTTCTTCCAAATGTGTTGTTACTCAAATAGCATTCCAAAAGATGTAAATGTTTCATAAATAGTAGAAGTGAAATGCGGGTTGTAGCACAAGCTACATACCCCACTCAGTCTACTGCAGTCTACTGCAGTACAGTTCAGTACAGTACAGTGCAGTACAGTATAGGAACGGGGTGTATGTACGACACCTCCTTATGCACTGGGGCCGACGGCCCCACGGTCTAAGTTTATTATATAGTAGTACACAGCTTGATTATATTTGCAATCAATCAGTATTTGGTGTATATACCATTATTAATGTCTGTTGAATTCAACTGACAATAGTTCTTTAGGTGTTCCAATAATTACATGATTTGTTATTCTTTGCACAATTGTGCTTTCTAATCTCTATATGTTTACAAACTCTAATCACCATGTGGCATCGATGCACTTGTACAATACTTCACTGATTGCGATTGATTGCATGCATCAGTATAAAAGAGATAAGTTACTGCACATATCGTATGAAATGAAGTGTGTTGGTCTAGGTTTTGTGTTTCCATTGTAAGTATGTTAAGTCTATATAATCTATCAAGAAAAAAAATTTTAGAAGTATATCAAAATGGTGATGATTTAAAAGAAGTTTTGATTGGTTTACCGGACGTTATTCGTAACGATATTCTACAGGAACATTATAGAAATTGTTTTACTGCATTCATTGTTTTTTATGAAAAGGAAAATTTAAGAATTTGCCATAGATGCTATGAAAACAATGCTGATTTTTATCACTTTTCACAAAAAGTTATTTTCGAACCTTTTCAAAATGGATCACTTATTGAAGGAAAATACAAATGCTCACACTGTTATATGAATGTGTTGAAGAAATTAATCTGAAATGTGAATGTAATTTGTAGGAGCATATTGAAAGGTGATTATTTGTTTATAAGCGGAAAGAAAAAGCAATACAAGTTAAAATTTAAGTTATTCGAATTTGTACAACAACCAAGAAAACATGTGTGATAAGATTATAACAATTGAATTTTACGATAAAAATGGTATTTTAATTAAAAAAAAGTATGTTGAATTCAGGGGTTATGGAATAGTTTTTGATACTGAAAATGTAGATCACATATGCGTACAGTTTTCTTCGAATAATGCTAATTATTATTCTAATAACTGTAATAATGGTTTTCATAGAAGAGATGAACAGTTAAAATGTAAAGAAAGATTAAGAATTTAAATTTTCTTTATTGTAGAATCGAATAATAGATATTGCATAAGATTATGCAATTGAAAATGAGTCATAACTTTCACAATTAAGTCATAAGTCAATAATGAGTCAACATTTGTCAAGGTTTACATACTCGTCTGGATGTCATTTATTAACAGAACAGTTGGGAAGCAATTGATGGACTATGTGGCCTTCATTTATTAAGCTGATTTCAACCGGTGCACATCAAACTGTGAGGTGAGTGGAAGACTTTGGAAGATAATGGAATATTTTCATGGCAAAACATTTGTAATTGATGAAAATTTTAAAATTGTTATCAGTAATGTACAATTAAATACTTCGATATTTTTAGTTAATAAAATTAATAAATTTGCACATTTAGAAATTGATAAATGGACGGAATTCAAGAAGAGTATAAATGATATTGATAATGAATTATCTGAACGCATAAATTGTAAATATCCTAATTTGGATTTTATTCACTCAAAGACATTAATAATTACGGGTGATTTAAAAGCAATTATTTGTAATTGGAAAGACAGTACAACCTTATTTATTGTAAATAATGAAGGAAAACATCATTACGCTTATATGGATATGAATATTTGGAAAGAATTTAAAAAGATTATACATGATATCGATGTAGAATTTTATAAACGTTTCAATTATCAATATTCTAATTTGTAAACGGGTTTCAGATGTCTTATATACTAGACTTCCAAGGATTTAAAAATATTAAAAATGACTTCATCGTCAAAGAACTTGCTATTATTTCAACGGATGGACAATTTTACGAACTACAATTATTCCAACCACCTTGTGATTTTTCCGAGTTACCTCCACACCTGCAAAAACAAGTTGTCTGGCTTGAAAAAAACAACCACGGTCTCTACTGGGGTTCTGGATATAAAAACTATAAGTGTTTAAAAGATGTTTTTAAAAATATAACTATTAATGGAGATATATATGTAAAAGGAAAGGAAAAACAAAAATTTATTTCTAATTTATTATCAAACTTCAGTGTTAATGTGTTTAATTTAGAAGATTTTGGTTGTCCAAATTTAAATATATTAAAACAACAGGTATCTTTTTCTGTTATCAAACCTTGTTGTTTTAATCACAACGCGAAACACTGTGCCTATATTAATGTTCATGTATTGTGTAATTGGTGGAAAACCGAACTAGAGTTTAAAAATAAATTGGAAAAAGTCAATACTGCTATTGAGGAATATTTTAAAAGTAAAAATCTGTCGGCAGAATTGATCAATTATTTGCCAAAATCATTTATTATAAACTATGTAGATGATGTTGAATCCATTTATGATAAATTACCAGAGAATCTGAAAAAAGATAAGGATATAATAAATAATTTAAAGTGTACAGATCACTTTTTTTGTATGTCAAATAATTTTAATCCTAAACGTAAAGATTGTTATTTTTGTAAATATAAATTAGACTTATCTTGATGTATTTTGTGCAGGAAATGACATCAACATCAGGGTCAAATAATGATACTATTTGCTGCAACATATTCAATTTTACAAAAAAAGATTTGTTAAAATCTGGATTTTATCATCATAAGCTGTATGAAAATATTGTGTGTTGTGGTTGTGGTTGGCAAACAACAAACTTAAAATTAACATTGAAGCAGATTAATTTTATTCATAAAATGCAGAACCCTCAGTGTAAAATGAGTAAATATATTGATTTTAATGTAGGAAAATATATTGACTGTATAAATTATATAAATGAAATTAAAACAAATATGAAAGCAACTTATGTTAATTGGCCTGAGGGAAAACCGTCTGTTGATGAATTGATTCAGTCAGGATTTTATTATACGGGTCAAGACGATGCCACGACTTGCATGTCGTGTGGTGTAACATTGGATGAATGGCAGGAAACAGATGTACCTAGTGTTGAACATGAAAAATCAAATCCCAACTGTGAATTGTTAAATATAAATTAATATACAAAGTTATATTTACTCTTTTATTACCTTTATTCCTTTTGTAATGAGTAAAGCAAGAACACTTATTTCCAATGAGCTGCATAAGCAGGCTCGTGTAAATTTTCCAAGAAGATATGTTGAATTAAAAGGTGTTAATGATTTATATCAAGCAGATTTAGTAGAAATGTTACCTTTTTCTAAACTAAATAATGGATTTAAATATATAATGACAATTATAAATTGTTTTACAAAATTTGCTATTGCAGTTCCATTAAAAACCAAAACAGCAGATGAGATTGCAATTAATCTAGAATCAATTTTAAAAAATTTACCTATGAATAATTTTCAAACTGATATGGGTAAAGAATTTTTCAATCATAAGGTAAAATCATTATTAACTAAATATAATATAAATCACTATACTACTTTTTCAGATAAAAAAGCTTCAATTGTTGAAAGATTTAATCGCACTTTAAAACTAAAAATGTGGAAAATGTTTAGCGAACAAGGAAATTATAAATGGTTGGATATACTTCCAATTTTAATGGATACGTATAATAATACTGTTCATAGAACTGTTGGTTTGAAACCGATTGAGGTTAATAAATTAAATGAAAAAGATGTGTTATTAAAAATTATTAAGGATAGGAAAAAATATATTTTAAAACAAAAATTTAAGGTAGGAGATCGTGTTAGAATTAGTAGAATACAGAAAGTATTCGATAAAGGATATATACCTAGATGGAGCAACGAAATATTTACAGTATGGAAAGTTCAACTTACTAATCCAGTAACATATTTATTGAAAGACACAAAGGGCGAAGTTTTACAAGGAGGATTTTATCAACAAGAATTGAGTAAAACAAAAGTTAAAGATATATATTTAATAGAAAAAGTATTAAAAAAGAGAGGGGATAGGTTACTTGTTCGATGGTTAGGTTTTGATAAATCTTATGATAGTTGGATTAATAAGAGTGATTTACAATGAAGTTTCTCAGACAAAATAATAAATTAACTATAATCAATTTGGATAAATTATTTACTTTGGATTATAAAAGTAAAAAACATGGTAAATTGTTACCTGATTCAATTAGATGTATTATCTGTGGCCCTTCCAACTGTGGTAAAACTAATTTACTATTGAATTTATTATTTTCTCCAAATGGATTGTATTTCGAAAATATATATATATTGTATCAAAATCGTTATTTCAGGAAAAATATAGGTTTTTAAAATGTGTTTTGGAAAATTTACCTGAAATTGGATTTTTTACTTTTACAGAATGTGAAAAAATACCTTTCCCAAATGAAATTAAACCAAATTCAATTATCATATTTGATGATGTAGCGTGTGAAACTCAGAGCAATATTAAACATTATTTTTCTATGGGACGTCATAACCAATTAGATGTATTTTATATATGTCAAACTTATAGTGTAATACCAAAACAGTTAGTTCGGGATAATGCTAGTTTGTTGATTATTTTTAAACAAGATGATAGAAATTTATATCATATTTATAAAGATCATGTAAATACCGATATGAATATTAATAAATTCAAACAGATGTGTATTAAAGTTTGGAACACAGGTAGGAATAAATTTCTAGTCATTGATAAAAATAAAAATATAAATCAAGGACATTATAGACTTGGTTTTGACATATTTATTAAGCCTTAATAGTGTGGTATAGCTAACAAATATTCGTTCACAGATAATTTGTAAACATTTGATAAATGCATGTGATTCAGTAAACATGTCATCAACATTTAATGATTCCTGGTTTGAAAGTAAAACTAAAGAAGAAATTATTAAACAAATAAGTGAATTGAGAAAAAATATTAAGAAAAAACATCGAGCGCTTAAACAAAATATTGTTGAAGGAGAGGATTTGTTAGAAAAACAACTTAAACCCATTGCTGACCCCTTAAAAAAACTAGTAGAGGAAACAAAAATTGCTAACGAAGAATTTGTCGAAGATATTGAGGAGAAGAGAAGAAAAAGAAAAATAAGAAAAAATAATGAAGATGAAGAAGTCGTTCCTATTGAAAATACCCTGCAAGACATGAAAAGAAAAAGAGTAAATGATTTACCAGACATTGTCGATAGACAAAATCAAACTTCAAAAGAGGGGGAACCACCTTTGGAATCAGAAAATGTAGAAATGGGAGAAATTAATCCGGAAGAAGTAGAAATGGAAATCCAAGACTCACAAACACCAATTGATGTTTATGAGACTCACCCTTCTGGTAAACATCTTTTACAAACACCAGAGGGAAAAAATCTAGCAAAACAATATATTGACACTAATTTTAAAGGGAAATTGGCTAAGGAATATTTTTCAAAATTAATAAGTGGAACAAAAACTATTGATCATAATTTTGGAGTTCATGTTAAAGGGAATGAATGGAAAATTGGTAATGCACAAATAGAATTAGATATAGATGATTTAATTATTGATGGAAAGCGATACACAGGAACACGTGGGCTTTATGAACTAATTTTTATGAGAAATCCTGATGAATATATATATGATGAAATTGATTTACACAACTATGCAAATATTTTATTTGATACTAATATTCATAGAGTTAATTTTTCTCCAAGCGGAAAATTAAGATCTAATAAAAGTCGTAAATATACAAAAATAATTTCACCATTGATTGCTCAGAGGCGATCAAGAGATTATATGGATACACATATAGATAGAACATTTGGTTATAGTTCAATTGGTGGTAGTGGAATTGTGTTAAGTAATAATAAACCCGATATTATATATTATGATGATCCAAATGAAATTGTTGACAGATTGAGAATTTTATTAGGATCCCGTGAAGCAGGTCATACTGGACATGAAAATGAAATTAATGCTATTCTTGAAGAACTTAAGGAACTAGAACCGGAACTGTCAAAACAACTAGTATGAAATATATTTTACCATTTTATTTTAGATTTTCAATTTGTAAACATGCCTATTGATAAATTTGGAAGATCACAATTAGCTATTACTGGTAATAAAGCTAAGTTACTGCGTGGACCTAAAGGTGAAGGTTTTAATCTTACATCCGATGGTAATTTTGATATTAACAACAAAAGATTGTGTAATGTAGCAAATCCAATTAGTTCAAATGATGTCATTACATTAGAATTTTTAAATAATATAATATCAAAATTAGTTATTGATATTAAAACAAAAGTAGAATTGATTTTAAAAGATTTTCTTAGATTACCTGGTGTTTTAGACATCAATAAAAATTATATTAGTTTGCTAGGTAAAAGAAGAATTGTGAGAGTTAACAGTGGAAAAGATCCACACGATGTTATAATAAAAAAGGATTTAGATCAAATAATTTCAAACATTAATACTGAAATAGGAAATATTAAAATAAATGTTTTGGATTTAAAACATCAATTTGAAACTTATTCATCAAAAGTAGATAAAAATCTCATTACATTGACAGAATCAGTTTTGGCTTTAACAGGGAAAGCAAGCACAAGCAACAGTCAGCAATAAAATGCCTTATCAGTACACAAGAGTGAATAGTCGCCACCGTGGTTCCGGATTGTTAGGCAGCATTGCTAGTGCAACAGGTAGTGTATTAAATAAAACAATAGATTTATTACCGACAGAAATTCACTTGCCTGGTTATCAATATTGTGGACCTGGTACTAATTTAAAGAAAAGATTAGCGCGTGGGGATCCTGGTATTAATCCATTAGATTCATATTGTAAAGAACATGATATTGCTTATTTAAAAAGTAGTGATACAAAAAATAGAAGCGAAGCTGATAGAATTTTAGCGGAAAAAGCTTGGCAACGAGTCAAAGCTTTGGATTCCAGCATTGGAGAAAAAGCCGCCGCGTGGGCGATCACAAATATTATGAAAGCAAAATCAAAACTTGGTGGTGGTCATGCCACAAAAAGAAAAACAAAAGTGAAAAATAAAAAAATAATCAGAAACGAAAAATTATGAAAAAGAAAACAAATCAGTATAAAAAAGGAAAAGGTTTATATTTAAGACCTTATAAACAAGGATCAGGTTATCGAAATAAAAAAAAATAAAGTATTCATCAAAAATAATTTCAGATTTAAAAGATGTTCCTTTAACAACAACTGATATAATTAACTGTGTAAGTAAATTAAAAATACCCAATTTTAGAGGAGTTTTTATGCGTGATTTATTACCCAATAAAATCAACAATGATGAATCTGGAATTGTTAATCTGGATAGTATATTAGACAACGGAACCCATTGGGTTTGCTATTCAAAACGAGGGCTTGTTGTAGAGTACTTTGACAGCTATGGACATTTAAGACCACCATTAGAACTTTTACAGTATTTTAATTCGGATAAGCGTGGAGTTACAATCAAGTATAATTATTTTCAAAAACAAAATTTAAACAGTGTTAATTGTGGACATTTATGTCTAGATTTCTTAAACACGAGACAATGATATGCATCACGGGAAACACTTCTGATTTAAAATGTACACTTTTTCCTCCATATGATTTAAGTTCATCTTCGGAATGGGAAATGGGATTGTTAGATTTAATGACTTATCATTCTATACCGAATATTGAGGAAAATAAAAATGACACTATGTATTTGGGAAATAATATTAAGATAATTTAACCAACAGGATCATATGAAATAGAAGATATAATCAATGCAATTATAAAAGATTTAAAAGTTAAAAACCCAAATGTCAGTTTTGAACTCATAGCTAATAACAACACCTTAAAAAGTGAAATTAAATGCTCAGAAATCATAGATTTTACACAAAAAAACACGCTCAGAGAACTTTTAGGATTTAATAATCAAAAATTAGAAGCAAATAAATGGAATGTTTCACCAAACCAAGTCTCCATTAATAAGGTGGACATTATACGGGTAACTTGCAACATTGTTAAAGGATCATACAGGGACGGTGTTGAAGGACATGTTCTTTATGAATTTTATCCAGACGTTAGTCCTGGCTATAAAATAGTAGAAAAACCGAATATTGTTCAATATTTACCAATAACAAAACAAACCATATTAGACGAGTTTTATATTAGACTTGAAGATCAAAACGGTGATCTGGTTAATTTCCGTAAAGAAAAAATAAACATTAGGGTCCATATCAGAAAAAAACAAAAATAATGGGTATCGTATTTCCATGTAAAAAAGTAAATTTTTTAAATAATAACGTAATAAATTTGAATAAATCTTTCAGTCATAGACGATCACTCAAGCCATTAACACTACGCAATAGAATATTTCTGAGTTCTTTACAAATTTTTAATAAGAACGATGAATAGTATTTTAGATGTGAAAGAAAAAATTCACTTTGATGAATCAATTGTTGATTTTGAATGGCATACTCATAATCCATATAATTCCAATTCATTTAATAATGGAGATGAAATAAGAATTCCAATCCATCAAACAGATGTATATACTTTACCAAATAAAAGTTTCTTATTAATAGAAGGAAAAATTGTAAAATCTGCAGATAATTCTGATGATACCACAACAGACTTTATCAACAATGCGGCGGCATTCTTTTTCGATGAAATTAGATATGAGATATGTGGAATAGAAATAGATAAAATAAAAAATGTAGGTTTAACATCTACTATAAAGAACATACTTACAGCTCGTCCTGGTGACGCTAATTGGATGAACAATGCTGGATGGAATATCCCAGGGCTTGGAAATCAGGCAGATAAAACAACATTTTCGTTTTGTATTCCACTAAAATTATTACTTGGTTTTGTCGAAGATTATACAAAAATTTTATTAAATGTAAAACAAGAATTGGTATTACTAAGATCCTCCTCAGATAAAAATGCTATTGAACAAGGTGCTGAAGCACTTCATGATTGTAAAATAAACATTTCCAAAGTCATTTGGAAAATGCCATATATTCGTGTTGATGATGAAGTAAAATTATCTTTGTTAAAAATAACAGATGCAGACCAGTTTTTACAGATTGCATTTCGAAGATGGCAATTACATGAGTATCCCTTGCTTCCCACCACCAAATTCACCACTTGGACAGTAAAATCAGCAAGTATGATTGAACGTCCAAGATATGTGATAATAGCTTTTCAAACAGATCGTAAAGATAAATCAAATAAAAATGCTTCATATTTTGATTTTTGTAATTTAGAAAATATAAAATTATACTTGAATAGTAAATATTACCCATATGACAATTTAATGGGAAACAAATCATTATTATATGAACTATATTCGAAATTCCAATCTTCATATTATACTGGAAGTGATGATCAACCCGTAATTACTAAAAAGGATTTTTTTGCAAAATGTCCTATGTGTGTAATAGATTGTTCAAAACAGGTGGATACTCTTAAGACTGGAACTCTGGATGTCAGAATTGAAATGCAAACAACAGCTGATTTTCCAGCCAACACTGCAGCATACTGTTTGATTATCTATGATGCTTTAATCCACTACTCACCTCTTTCTGGTATCGTGAAAAAAATTATGTAGAGAAAAAAGGAGAAAATAAAGCGATTTTTGTCATATATACTGGCTGAGTTTATTTCAATATCATATCATTTGACAGAATTAATATATTTCTTATATATTGATAAATTCTTTTATTTTCATAATTTATAAAAAATTAAACGGAAATTCTCAAAATCATCAGCTAACAATAGTACATCAGTTTAAATATATATTACAATAATCACATAGAGTTTGACGTTAAATTTTATAAATACATGTTATAGCATATACTATTTCATGATTTTTTACAATGAATTTTTTATGTTTTAAAGAAAAATGTCCATATGGTAATGTCGAAATATTATCTTCTAAAATATAACGTTTGTCATCATTTGAACTTAAAGCTATTTTATTAACCACAACAGTATACATTTGATGTTTTTTTGATTGAAATAGTCGCATGTGTTTTCGAATTTTGGTTTTTTGATATAAACAATTTTTATAATCTTCAAATTTAATATGATTTTTTATAACAGGTTTGGTTATACCTTTTGCTTTCTTTAAAAACATTTTCTTTTGCAATTCAAAATCATTCAATGTTCTGAAAGTATACAATTTTGGTCTTAAGCCAATAAACTCAATAATAATAATTCCATTTACTTCATCCTTAAATTTTCCCAAAGTTTTCTTATTTTCTTCAGAAAAACAAAAATGATCTCTTGGATAATCAGACATATCAAGAAATTTCTTTAACTCAGGATTATTAAAATCTTTATACAGATCTTTGGTAAATATTTGATAAAAAAATGCATCAGTATCCAAATATAATAGTTTAACCTTTTTACCTTTGTACATGTTTTTTATTATACGGTAGTGAAAATCATACATATGATACTTACTTAATTCCAATACAGTAAAACCAATATAAATTGGTTTATCCAGGCATATTGATTCCTTTTCCAACTCTATTGCACATATGTTCTCATCATATATAATTCTATTTTTAAAATTAGGTTTTGAAATTAATTTGTCAAGTCTTTTTTCATTTGTCACAAGTTCAATATTAACACGATTTCGTACATTTTCTATTGTTTTGCCGTACATTGCATTGTTCAACAATTTATAAAAGTTTTTTTCAAAATCATTTTTAGCCTCTTTTCTTTTGTTTGTGTTAAAATCAATATAAGGTTTAAGGTAAGCACTTTGTGTAAATTTTAAAACCCTATGTATTTTAATGAGCACTAAACCATTTGAAATAGCTTGTTTAAGAATTCTATAATGACATACATAGTTATATTTATTTTCTAAAGTGGTTAATAACTTTTCAGTTTTAGACCATTCTGGAATTTTCTTTTCTGCTAAAAATGGTAGGTCTGAATGACTGTTGTGTAAATAGGTAGGATAACCTACATCACATTCAATAATATAACCTGTTGAACTATCATCAGGAATAGACATTACATCAAAATCACATAATTTTTTCTCGGGAAGCCATTTAAATTTTTTTTTTCTGGAATTAATTCTGACATTGCAAAACCATATAAATTATTTGCATCTAAATAGGTTAAAAATGATGTTTCTTTTTTTGGATCATACAGTGAACCCATATAAGAATTATTAGCAGTAGCATGACGTTTAATAACACTTGTGATACCCCCTCGAATACCTCTTTCTATAAAATTGTACATATCGATATCTGATAGTAAATCCAGTTTAACCTTTGTAAATTTTAACATTGCATCAAAAGTTAAGCTAGGAACTGTTAAATAATAAGCGGGGTCCAGTTCATAATTTTGTAAACAAATTGAACGGAAGTTTTCAAAAACATCGGCTAACAAGAGTACATCAGTTTTTAAATATATATCACTATAATCACCGAGAGTTTGACATTGAAATTTATCCCATACAGATTTTGCTAGTTTATAATCTTGATCTGATATATGTGTTTCGGTAATTTTACTATAAAACTCATTTTTTGTCGGTAGTGCATTAATTTCTAATTTTTCCAAAGAATCTGTAAATTCATAGGGATAAATTCCTTTTCGTCTGACTAGAGGTAGCTCGTCTTCTTTAAAGAATAAACTTAAATTTTTAAATTTATCAGCTGGTAAGTTTTTTACTAGTTGACATAAACTTTCATTCATAAATCTAAAACTATCGAGAAATTTTATCTTTAAACCACTGGAAGTATTTTTAATAAAAGAAATATATTTTTCATTTGTATTTGGAATAAGTGTAACCTTTTCATTGTCACAGCCTAATTTTCTTATTATAAAATGAGTATCATAATTTGAACTATTATGAATAAATAATGGTAAATATTGTTGTTTTTTACATTTTAAATTACAATTATTACATAACACAGATCGAAATTTTCCAGTCAGGTGACAATGATCTTTTACAGGTAAACACATTGCTGTAAATTCCGTATTACATAATTCACAATTCTTACAAGTTTTAACTTTTATTTTTTCCTCCTGTGTCAATGGATTCATTGGAATATCACGCTCTAATAGCTTTCCTATTAAATTTGTTAATGAAATTATGTATTTCATAAAAATGTCCATTACATCGTCATTTACATCTTTTTTTCTATATAAATATGGTTTATCGGGTAATTGTGATTTAATACAATCAGGAATACTATCATCAACAACTAGATAAATACAAAAACTGATTGGTTCATGTTTTTCTTCTATTTTTGTAAATTGTGTTTGTTTGATGTTAACTTTTCTTAATATACATTCAAAATCAGCATAAGCAACAATTGGTAATTTCATTTTATGGTGAAAATTAGTGAATTTTAGTACCTTGGGTTCATTTGAATCAGATTCATTTTGCGGCATTTCTACTCTTATAGGTTTATTCATTAAACAATTTTTTTCATGGATGGTTAATTTTTTTTCATTTATAAAATGAGATAAACATCTCTTACAAAACACTAATTTAGATTTATGTTTTGAAATTTGACTGCTTAGTAATCGTGAAAAATTATTGATATAACAATAATGGAACACGCCCTCAGAGTTTGAAATCAATAAGAGATCAAAATGATTTACTTTAGTTTCATTACATATTCTTAAAGGATATATAACATTTTTATCATTTATACCATACACATTTATACTTACATTTTTCAAATTTTGTAATTTGTTTTAAAGGTGTAGGATATTGAACACATGAAAAATCAAACTTATTAATCAAATCATTATACCTATTATCAATTCTTTGTGGATTTCTTCCTCTTACATACCTAGACAGTATAGAATATTGAAAACATTTATTGTCGTGGATATTCTGTGGATTAATAACTGCTTTTTTTAGTTGAATAAATTTTGGTAAGGGAATGTAAGAACTACCTCCCAATGGTCTATATCTGCTTAGTCTAATCATAATTCCATCAACAGAATACAGTGACCATCCACTCCCTTTATTCTCAGCTGTTTCTTCTTCTGTACAAATCTTTTTTATAAGTTTTCGAATTAAGCTATCCAGGGGAGTACTAAGAAAAACAGAATGGTTTGATGTTTTAAAGGCTCTATCTTGTAATTCCAAAGTATGATGTCTTATGTAAGTACATTCAACAAATAAATTAAACTTCAATGCCCCATATTCAATTAAATTGTTTAGTATTAATTTTTTTATTTGATCTTTTATGCTTAGTAAAATTAAACATACATCTTTATAAATTTCTGAATCATTTTTATAATAAAATGTTCTTAAATTACCTTTAAAAGCATTTTTTAACTCAAAAAAGTTATTTGATCTCAATATATGTAATCTATTTTGCTTCTTTTTGTTATCTTCCTGTTCTTCAATTTCCATTTGACCATACAAGTTAGAGGTTTGAGGATTGTCTTGAGGCATCTGGAATATTATTATGTTGTTAATTTTTTCCAGTGGATCCGAATCCCCTGCTTCCTCTTTCTGTATTTTCCAACAGTTGTAGTTCTGTGACTTTAGGAGTCAGTACAGATTCAATTATTAATTGCGCGATTTTATCTCCTTTTGGATGAGGAGATTTGATTTTGACAAATTAAATAAAATTACTCCTACATTACCATTATAGTCTGGATCAATGACCCCACCACCTACTAATATGGATTTATGTAATGCAAGCCCCGATCTACCAGCTATTCTTCCATATGTATTTTTAGGTAATTTGATTGCTAAATCGGTTTGAATTAACATATTGCTATTTTTTTGTAAAATATAATGATAAGCACTACTCAAATCATAGCCAACCGATTGAGGAGTAGTTCGTTGAGGTGGATATGCGTTTGGCGATAATTTTATATAGCCTAAGACATCATTTTCTGCTGTAAAAATAAAAAAATGTCAAAAATTTCGTTTGGATACTGATACATATGACAATACAATTTATTTTTTATTATCACTAGACTCAAAAGTTTCAAATTTTGCATTTTTAATTTTTTTCACCTTATTACCAACATTTGCTAATATTTCAACTAATTGATTTAGGGTTTCAGCATCATTTTTTTCGTTTACATTTAGAAGAAAATAACCCTTTTTATTAACTTTTTGCCAGAAAAACTTTTCAGATTTACAATTTTTTAGATCACGGCAATCCGTGATTTCAATTTTAATTAGATGTGAACCTTTTTCACCAGGTGTGGTAATTCTTTGACGACAATTTCCCGCGTTATATTGAAACTGTTGACTTATTTTTAAAGAAGGTGTTTTTTGTTTTGAATATTTAAACAATTTTGCAAAGCTATCTTCATTTTCCGATTCATCAGATGTACTACAATCATTATTATTTTTAATTTTTTTATTTTTAAACTTAATATCATTTATTTGTTTTCTTTTTTTACATTCATCATTGTTGTCATTCTCATCCTCATTATCATTAGTTACATCTTGAGTTTCATAATTAATTATTTTTCTAACTAAATTTGTAAACTTTTGAACAGCTTGAAATGAAAATTTTTTTAAAAAATAGGGAGACTTTTTTGTTTCATTTTCCCAAATTGTTAGTAAATCCTCAAATTCAACATCTTGTACCACTAAATTTTCCAATTCTCTTTGGCTAATTAATTCATCTGCATGAACATGATCATAGAAAATTTTAAAAAAATGTTTGATCACCCCATAAATCTGAGTTAAATTTGGATCATTGAATATAAAATCATTTCTTGCAAGTCCATCTACAACCCTTTGCCAATTGAATAAGTTACAAAGACCTACAATGTGCAAGTTTTCAAGCAGTTGTATGATAGTAAAAAATAAAGTTGTACCCTGAGAGATTGCCGGTTCCTCTTTTGAAGTTCCTGGTTGCTGTGGTTCTGGTTGCTGTTGTTGTGATTGCTGTTGCTGCTGCTGTTGTTGTTGTTTTTGTTGCTGTTGTTTTGGTTGTTCATCTTCAGACTCCATAGTTAAATCCAGTAGATCCGACATGCCTAAAAAATAATTAAAATAAATGCTTTATGTAGTGAAGACAAGTTAAATAAGTATAAGTCAATAGTAAATTTAAAACATCATATAACTTAATATCCTAGAAGTAGACCTGCGTACTCAGCGAATTTCCACATTAGTAATATTAATTTTTACCAGATGAACTTGTAAGCAAAATTTCATCACGAGATCAAAAATAAGGAAATAAATGTATTCTCCTTATAATAATTATAAGATAGGATTACACATTTCCGTCAAATTTGTTCTTGATCGGATCGTTTTCATGAGAGTTATTATGTCTAGAAATACATACATATACATATAAATTTCAATAACTATTTTTGGTACCTGAGCATCTCAAAACGAAAAAGTAACATGGTCTAGAGCATAGGTCTTAACATGTGACCCCGTAATAGCTTCTTCCCTATGAAAGATTTGTTAAAAATATATTTAATAACTAATGTTTAAATTTTTAAATAATCATATTATATTGTATGAATTTAGACTCACCACAATGATATGATGTCGACTACACCTCAGTCAGTGAAATGTCCAGTACGATTCAGTCAATGTATCACGACTGAATTATTTATATGCAGTGGATAAACAATGAAGAACGTACACAATTAGGGATGCAACAAAGAATCAATATTTTTCAACTTGATTTGTGTACTTTCGAACCTGTAAGCAAAATTTCACCACGAGATAAAAAATAAAGAAATAAATGTCTATTCTCCTTATAATAATTATAAGGTAGGATTTACACATCTCCGCTAAATTTGTTTTTGATTGGATAGTTTTTACGAGAGTTATTATGTATAGAAATACATACATATAGGTATAAATTTCAATAACTATTTTTGGTAACTGAGCATCTCAAAACGAAAAAGTAACATGATCTAGAGCATTGGTCTTAACATGTGACCTATGTAATAGCTTCTTCCTATCAAAGATTCGTTAAAAACATATTCAATAACTAATGCTTTAATTTTTAAATAATCATATAATATTGTATGAATTTGGACTTACCACAATGATATGATATTGACTGCACCTCAGCCAGTGGAATGTCCAGAACGATTCAGTCAGTGTATCACGACTGGATTATTTATATGCAGTCGGTAATGGTTGACAATCAATGTAGAATGCACACAATTAAGAATGCAACAAAGAATCAATATTTTTCAACATGCAAGTGCATCATAATATCAACTTGATTTGTGTACTTTCTTTAATTACATGGTTCGTTATGCAGTTGCATTTCTTAATCACTTCTTTCATCAGAGGTGCATCACTGTTTACAATAATTCAAACCACCATATTGCATCGAAAATGAATTGCTTTATCTTAATCTTTTACATTCTTAAAAATTATAGAAACATAGAATATTTATAGTAGAAATACATTGTAGAAGTTTTACAAAATGCTTCGTTCGGCCGTTATCCTACCATTTTCCACAAAATAAATTTTATCTGATTTTATAATAGAAAAGTCGCAAAATTCAATTATCTATCCAATGTCATGTGTAAAAAATCTTATAACCATTCATTACATAAATAAAAAGTATTTTGTATTAAACAAATGACAGCTAGCGGTCTAACAAGCAACCTCCATAGAATATTCCCTGTAGGGAAATTCACAAAAATTATATAAGAGCCAAATCGAAGGTTGACTCTCAATTCCTACACAAGCTCCACATTGTTTTAATTAAATGCTTCATTTCATCGACTTTGATTTGTCAATGTATTAATATTTATAGTAGAAATACATTGTAGAAGTTTTACAAAATGCTTCGTTCGGCCATTATCCTACCATTTTCCACAAAATAAATTTTATCTGATTTTATAATAGAAAAGTCGCAAAATTCAATTATCTATCCAATGTCATGTGTAAAAAATCTTATAACCATTCATTACATTAATAAAAAGTATTTTGTATTAAACATATGACAGCTAGCGGTCTAACAAGCAACCTCCATAGAATATTCCCTGTAGGGAAATTCACAAAAATTATATAAGAGCCAAATCGAAGGTTGACTCTCAATTCCTACACAAGCTCCACATTTTTTTTAATTAAATGTTTCATTTCATCGACTTTGATTTGTCAATGTATTAATATTAGCAAGTAACAATATTAAATATCTATTAACAATTAGCTAAGTACGCAGATCTATTGCAACATCGTTTATACAATCAACAATCAAACAGTCTCAATCAGTAATACAATTACGCTTGATGAACCGCTTGATTAGAACACACATCTGCGGCCTGCGCTCATCGTCTGGGCCGTACGGCCCCAGTGCATTAGGAAGTGTCATACACTCACCATGTCATACTAGGCCGTCAGGTAAGGAGTATATACCTTTCATGTCATACTAGGCCGTTCCTATACTGTACTGTACTGTACTGTACTGAACTGTACTGCAGTAGACTGCAGTAGACTGAGTGGAGTATGTAGCTTGTGCTACAACCCGCATTTCACTTCTACTATAAATGATTCCCAAGAAGTTTCAGTGAATGTAACCATTTTATTTCCATGATTTAAAATAACAATCGGTGAATAATCCAATGATTTTAAAATTCCAACTGAAATACTTTTCGTCATGCATGAAGAAATGGGGTAGAAAATCCGAAGAAATACTTCTGTTAAAATATTAGTTGTAATATTAACTTCAACCTTTTTTCTTTTTACTTCTTTTTCAGCTTCTCCTTCTTCTTTTTCTTCTTCTCTCTTCTTATGTTTGTTAAACTTGAGGAACTCGTCCATTTCTCGTTCAACTTGTTTTTCTATATCTGAACTATTATCATCCATTAGAGGTGTATTTTCTTCTCCGTTAGTAGAACTCATCTTGCGAACGATGTTTCCCATACGACGGTCGAAGATATAATGAATTTTCCACTCATGATTTTCTCGCTTTTATGTTTTTCGTGGAATCCTTGAAATTTATACACTCACATAAATGTTTATTTTTAACTTGTCTTTAACAAACGAAATTCTAACCTCAAAAATTGAGACAGATAATTCTAACCTCAAAAATCTGCAGTCGTACTAATTCTTTTTAAAGTACATTCTTCACAATTCCGGTCAGCGGTGTGTAAGTAACTATTTTATCATGTAGAATTAGACAGTATGCTGAAGTTCCATCCGCTACTGGTTGTTCAAATTCCATTTCAATTTTTATAATATAAATATTATCCACACTTGATGATTTTACCGATTCATTTTGTTTTGAACAATCGATTACAATTATCGGAGCCTTGGAATAATACTGGTCAGGTGATAATAGTGGTGTATTAGTCTTTCCATAATATGACGATTGAAATCTTGCATACATATCGTATAAAATGGAAAAACGTTTTTTGCTAAACATGACATTCAAATTGTCATACGGAAAGAATTGAGAGTTTAGGAAAACTTTACAATTCTTTATTTTACAGTGATCAAATTGACCGGCATTTGCAGTGATAACATCTTTTCGCTTAGTTTGAAAACCGAGTATTATGTACCTTGCTCGTTCCAAGTAAGTTGATGTCTTGACGGTCCATGTTTGTCGTTCTGTCTGAGGTAGTGTAGGATATTCATGGAATTCCCAACTTCGGAATGGCATCACAATATCACGGTCAGATTTTAACTTTCTCAATAATACGATTCTATGTTCATCGGCCAATCTTACATGAGGTACTCTCCAAACAACTTTATCCAATTGTAGTTGCCATTCCAGTTTATCTTCCGTAGTCACAGGGTCTGCAAGTATCAAGTCCTTGTTAGTTGAAGATCTGAGTAATACCAATTCTTGTTTGACATTTATTATTATTCGTTTGTAATCTTCAGCGAATCCCAAAAGCAATCTTAAGGGTACATGAAAATCAAAGTGACCGTTGGAATCCGGTGTTATAGTGTCTTTATCAGGGGCAACCCATCCAGCGGTGACTATTGAATTCTTCTCATGCGGTGTTAATGATGTTAATCCTTTCAATGTCGTTGTTATACCAACCTTTTTTGTCGAATCAACTGTCACCCCTGATATCTCATATCTTATTTCATCAAAAAGATATGCCATCGGGTTATTTATAAAAGGAACTGTTGAAGCAGTTTTTCCATCCAATTTTAATACCCGTCCTTCAATGTATAAATAACTTTCACACGGTAATGTGTAAATATCTTGTTGTTGAATGGGAATCCTTATTTCATCGTTATTGTTTAATTTTGATGAAGTGTAAGGGTTGTGCGTGTGATATTCCTTCTCCCATAGTGTTTCGTCGAATGTCGGTCCTTGAGATATATCCAGGATATCCATCGTTGTTAAGTTTCAATCCAATCTTCTGTAGAAAACGAATGTTGTCCGATGTTAACTCTTCCAATGTCGAGGAGCTACTGAGCTCCCGACTCTTCCGTTGCGGTTTAAATGATAATCCCATGTCGACTTTTATGTTGCCGCTCTGATGTGTATCCGTATAGTTACCGTTTCTCCTCTAAAGTCAACACTAACACCGTCTTGATCCAATATGTTCAGTACGATGTCTGAAATTAAACTGGTGTTTAACGGTAGGTATATCAAGTTTTGTGGCTTCTCAACAATTTTAAAACCGGGAGCCACTGTTGGATAAAATGTATGTAAAATATGCTGATTCACTCCTTCTCTATACGATCCGTGTATAATATTACACGTTACATCGATACTATTGACTTTCAATATTGTAACAGTTGTATCACCCGAATGAGTAGTTCCAGGAGTTAAGATTTTCTTTTTTGTATCTGTAAATCCAAGTAAACTGCCAATGGAGTTTTCCAAGCTGACATCGATATAATATTTTGAAGTTATTTCTGCTTTTAAAGTATTATTGTTTCCTTTAACGGTGATATTTTCTTCTCCGAGTTGTTTCTGTAGTAATTGGTTTATATCATCGATTTCATAAGCTCCAGTAGGAAATGTAATTATTTTCAATTCTGAGTATTTTCCTGAAGCATCCATAGTTTCATAATAATGTAGTAAATTGTTTTTTCCTTCCGTAACATTGGGAATTGAGTTGTAGGTAGTCAAATCAAGTAATGCCGCTTCCCATAATCTTTCCTTGGATAGACGCAATGCTGGGAACAGCGTACTTTTCAATGTGGATGAATTTCCACTCAGTGACACTGTATACGATGACATCTTAAAGCTGACTGACACTCTTCGCTAGAAACTCCAAACATAAATGCCCACAGATTTCAGTATTGTTAGGTTGTTCTCTTTTGTAATTGTAAAAAATATTTTTGGAGTTTCGAAAATAATGTTGAAGTTCTTTCGGAGGTGGTAGATTGCCAAAACTGTTAAAGTAGTAAACGGTTTGTCCAAGTTTTTTATAGCATACCCAATGAGTGCCTGGACCATAGGTGGAATCCAAATTTACTATTCCAGTTTCATTTTTCCATATTTTAATTGGTAATGCATCTTTCATAAAAACTCCTCGAAAGAATGGTATTTTTAAACATTTTACATAATCATTTAATTGATGATTTGTTAAAGCTTTATTTGGAATTATCAATTGATTCTTCTTATTTAGTACACACGGTACGGTCTTAGGTATAAACCTGCTCCGTTTTTACCATTGACCAAATAGAAGCTTTCTCTTTGCAGGTCTTCCTCTGCGACGTCGTCTTCCAGCATCAAATTTTGCTTTCGTCTTCATGGCTGTAGTTACTGTCCAAGCCGATGCTTTTTCTGCAATACTTGCGTCACTTGATTTTACTCTTTGCCAAGCTTTTTCCGCTAGAATTCTATCCGCTATTGATCTATTTGTCGAATCTTTATACTTTGAATATGCTATATCGTGTTCCTTGCAAGCTTGATCTAATTTATTAATTCCAGGATCTCCTCTTGCTAAACGTTTTGCCAACTTAGTTCCAGGTCCACAATATTGATAACCTCCGGGCAGATGTAATTCGTATGGTAAAGCGTCTATCGCTCGATTTACAACAGCACCAACTGGAATCCGTCTGAGCAGTGATAATGCAGCTGATGTTATACCACGTCCTCTCTTGCCAATGTCCTGATGACGACTGAACGATGCGGTTTTCATTATGCTGTTTTATGCAACTAACGTCTTCACTCTATGAAATACTTTATGATAATGAATCCTTTTTGTGTATTCCATACTTAAATATTCACAAGTTTTATCCGTATATATCGATGATTGTATCCTTAATCCATTTTTCTCTCTTAGCACCTTCGATTTTATCGTGATTTGATTTACCAATTATATGATTATGCATATCAACAACTGCATTACCTACAAGATTCATTACATACTCTACATTAGTAGCATCTTTGTAATCTGTTGGATTATCAAGATTTGTGATACGTTTACCATTACATGTATACACAGATGGATTGTTATTAGAGGTTGCTATAACTTGATTAATAGTAGCAACATCATTCGGAGCTATTCCTGCTGATATGTTAGATATTCTTCTATTTTTTCCATCATATAAGTTATTTATTTTATCTAAAACTATAGTTTGTTTCACAACAACACAGTCATTATCATCTTTACCAGATTTTACATGGGTTAATCGTCTACCTCCACATATAAAGTTAACACCAGTAGCTGATAGTTGTGGCACTTGTGTTAAAATAACAGCATCATGTTCTTCCGTGCCTAAACTTATATTTGACAATCTTTTATTTTTTCCATCTCACTTGTCATTTTGTAGTTGTAGTAAGGTAAACTTTTCACTTCCTTGCATAAACTCATCACCTTTCTTTGACACCACCTGATTTTGTTTAACAAAAGCGGATGTTCCTTTCTTCAAGCTTTCATTCATTTGTCTCACGGTAGCAGCATCCGATGGAGTTGAACCATCTTTCAGATTGGACAACACTTTTCCATGACAATCAATAACAGCACCATTATATAAAATACAATTATCTTTAATGTATTTTATATTAACACCATCACTTTCTTCTTTAGGATATCCAATATCGTTTATAGTATATTTATAGAAGGAAAATCCATCTTTTTTCTTTTCTGGTATTACAGAGTGCAAATAACGCTTATTGATTGTATCTGTATCCTCGGTTGGATCTGCCACATTAGTTATTTTATAATTTAAAGCATTGTACTTTTTTCCACTTTTAGTCTTTTCCAACAGTAAAGCGTATTCTATCGCAGATAGAAAATAGCCTTTATTAACAACATCTCCATTGTTGACTGGTTTTGCAACATTAATAACCCTGTGAGATTTTGCATCGTACAGTTGGTTGTTGTCGAGTTTTAAACTTGTAGATGTTTCCTCCTTTACTGTTTTTAAATTTGTTGCATCTCCATCTTCTTCTGGATCCTTAACAAACTTTAAACGTTTATTATTTATGTTATAGTCACCTTCGGGTGTTTGCGGTAATCCACTTCTTTTTCTGTTTTCTCCAATTTTCACTCCTAACGCGGAGTATGGTCCGAACTTGTCGACGCTCATGTTAGAACTGACACATTATACGCCTGCAACTCTTATATATCCGCGGACAATTATACGATTATGCCGCGATTCCTGAGTTCGTCAATCAGAGCTACCCATTCATTATTTAAACCTGTATGACCGGCTTCCATGGCTTCATGCAATAGTCTCATTCTATCAACCAATTTATTGATGTCGTTGTAGTAAATCACATTCGTATTGTATAGATTTTTCATCAATCCTTTGCCAGATGTTGAAGTATCTCCTTTACTCTTTTTACCATGTTGTTCAAGAAGTGATAAATCTATAAGTGATATAGATTTTCTTTTCAGTGGTTGTCTCACCGCTGGTGCAGTACGTAATGTTGGCAATTTTCGTGGAGGAAACAACTTTTTTATAACAATGTTATATTTTGTTGCACGTGAACGATTAATCATTGCATCCTTTAAGTAGTTTCTTTTATGAGCGTTAGTATTTTGTAGAATCTCCTTAAAAACACTTAAATCTTTGGATGAATATCTTGGTGGTATGTTTTTAAAAATTAATTCATAAAGTCCTTTTGTTCCTTTATATTTATGCTCACCAATAATGATGTAATCGTCTTGTGTTATTTCAAGCTTTGAATCGCCGATCTTTAATTCATTCCCATCAATTCTTGCTCCGTATACGTGTGATCTACTCAAATTCGGGTTTGATTTCATGTCATGTAGCATTTTCATTATATATTTTCTTCCAAGACGTCCATGTTGTAATATATCGCTACTCAATTGAGTTAAATTTGGAATAGATTGTTCAGCTTCAGGTATTGGCTGTTCTTCTTCCTTTTCAACAATTGGTTCTTCTTCTTCTTTTGTTTCTTCTTGCTCACTAGCACTTGTATATGAATCATCATCTTCTTCTTTTTTTAATGCTTGTACTTCTTGTTTAGAAACTGGTAGTAAAACATCTCCTTCATAACGAGGTTTACCAATAGTTTCTGATATCTGTTTTAAAGGTTCCGTAATAGGTTTAAATGTAGTCTCTAGAAATTCTTCTCTTTCACTTAAACCCATCCTCAATGCACGATTCTTCATCCTAATAGAATCACTGAGTGATTTTATTTCTTTCAATAGTTTTTCTTGATTCACCATGTTTACACTGTGAAGTTCAACGTGTAACTAGATGTAGCATCGGTAGTTCAACGCATAAATACAAATTTATCCAACCCTATACGATATCTACCATTTTTAATATCTTCTTCCTTCATAATAATGAGAAAGCCATATTTCTCATATTATGCTTTGCCACACATCTCTTTAAATTTCTCAAATGCCATATCCGCATTTACATGATCATTATATATATGTTTCAAATTTGTTTCATCTTGCTTGAAGATGATCAACATATTTGCATTGTCTCTTATGAGTTGTTTTGGAATCTTACTGTATGTTTGACCAATATAAATGCTATCGATATTATGATGTCTTCCCATAGCGAAGTAATTCCTTATAGTGTCGTGATTTTCACAAGACACATCGTCAAAAATAAAAATAGAAAATGGTTTTGCTTCATTTGGTTGCATAATTGTTTCACTGGCATTAAACTTGTAGAAATTCACTTCAGGTACACTTGCAAGTACTTTATCCAATAATTGATATTTTGGTTGTTGCAATGATTTTGAAAAAATGTATATATTGTTAAAGCGCAATCCTTTAGCATTAGTTATAAGGTTAAAAACAACATTTGTTTTTCCACAATTTGAAGGACCAGTTATTAAACATCTTATCGTATTTGGTAGTAATTCACCATGTTTACCATGATTTAACTTATCATTGTCAACCGACAATTCATCAATATTATTGATATTAAATCGATCTTTTTGTTGTACAATCTCCATCTTGTGTCAAGGTTGAACACACAATGAGCTATTAAATTACTATACCAAGTCTTTTGAAGGAATCCAAGAGTCTTCACTTTTATCGAATCCTAACCACCGGACTTTAACCATATCCTTTTTCCTTTGTAATACCTTTTCAACAAGATATACATCACCGACTGTTGATTTCAACAATTCATGTCCGTAGAATCCACCTTGAAGTAATTCACCCTTGTTATCCTTTAATAAGTAAGTTTCAGGTATAGTTGGTTGCACTTTATAAACTGTAAATACTTCATTAGTCCAATTTGGTAGATATCTTTTACTAAATACACCTTTGTATTTGCTTATACGAACTTTATCGTTGACTTTAAACTTTTTTGGTTGCAACTTTTCTAATTTAGGTGTTGTATTATTTCTGATGCGTTGTAATACAACCTTAGCATTAGCGCTGTTTACTTGGATAGGTTTCATTCCGATGGTACGATGATATTTGTTGTTATACTCTTTTATAAGTTGTGGTAATATGTCATACCACACGTTTGATCCTCGTTTTGAAAATTGTTTGTACATCGCTCCTTTCAATGTTCTATTGAACCTTTCAATTATTGAAGCTTTAACTTCAGAATTTGTAGAATAATGATTTATTTGATATTTCTTCATTAAAGCTCCAAAGTCTTTATTAAAATATTCTTTTCCATCATTGGTCTGTAGATGTTTGATTTTGAATTTATTTCTTTGTATCGTTGTTTCCATAGCTTTTGTAACACTTTTACCAGTCTTATCCTTCAATGGTAAAGCGTCAGCTATTTTAGTAAAACAGTCTATAATTGTTAAAATATATTTGAAACCTTTGTTTAATTTACTGTGCGGTATCATTTCAATGAGATCAGCTTGGTAAAGATCATTCATTCCTTTAATGATTGTACTTCTTCTTGGAAATCTTCTTCTTGCTGGTTTATGTAGTTCATTTACAATCTTGTCCTTCACACTTTCCATCTTCAGGTGTTGCTTGCACATCGCTTGTAAAAATACTGATCCGTACAACAGTTCATTCTCTTTTATATAGTTTGAATATAGGTCAAGGCCATTTCATATTAGTGTAAAAAAGAGGGAACATGGCATTGGGCTTGCCATGTCCCCTCTTCTTTACGGAAAGGAAAAAAAGGAAGAAGGTAGAGGACGAAGAATAGGTTTACTGGTCGATAGGGTTCAGGGAGTAGTGGCCGAACGGTAAAGTATTAATTTTATCTTCTAAAATATGGCGCTTGTCATCTTTGTAGCTTAATGCCCACTTTGTTGGTTTGACACTAAAGAGTTGATGATTATAACTTCTAATAGTGTTGAACGTTGCAGTTGTTTCAACATTTTCAAACAAACATCTTTTATAATGTTCAAACTGTACGTTCTTCTTCAGGAAAGAGGTTTTTATTCCTTTGGCCTTTTTCGTGACTTGATGTTTATTCCTTTCGCTTATGTACAGTTGAAATGAATATAGTTTGGACATTAATGCTACAATTTCCATCATCGGCACACCATTTGTTTCATCTTTAAATTTTCCCAATACTTTCTTGTTTCTGTCGTAGTCGTAATTTGGATGATCCTTGGGATAATCGGAAAAGTCGAAATCATCTTTATACATAAAATTGCGTAGATCTTCGTACATGTCATTTGTTTTAATCCAGTAAATTAGTGCATCCGTATCCATATATGCAATACCAATGTTCTCTCTTCCATAATAGTTAACCATCTTCTTATAATGAAACTCGTACATGTGTGTTTTGGAAATATCCAAGATTGACATTCCTAGATACAAAGGACGATCCATTAGAACTGACTTCTTGTTCATGGAAATAACAACTAGATTTTCATTAATAATTACAGATGAACCAAAGTTTGGTTGTTGCACTAATTTCTGTAATTTTACTGGATCAGTTACCAATTTGATATCCTTATGTTTCCTTTTGTTTTCCAAAGTCTTGCCAAATATTGCGTTGTTCATTAGTTTGAAGAAATCTTTTTGAAAACTTGATGTAGCGGCAGCTCTTCTTCTTGTGTTGTTGTCAATGTACGGTTTTAACCAACAAGATTGAGAGAATTGTAGTACTCGATTAATTTTTGTAATTCTCAATCCCAAGTCTAAGGCCTGTTGTATCATCCAGTAGTGTCCAACATACCGAGACTTGTTGGTTAAAGTCATCAATAATTTCGGCCATCTTCCAGTTGGAGAAATTTCAGTCTTCGGAAGAAGTGGTAAATCATAATGTTCGTCGTGAAGATGTTCGGGATATTCAAAATCGACGTCAAATATGTAACCAGTTTCTCCATATTTCGGTATATCCATTATGTTTCCAATTGATTCTGGGTCTATCCATTTGAAATTATCATATGGAAGGGGATTCGACATTGCCCATCCATATAAGTTATTTGCATCAAAATAACCCAGGAATGTTGTTGGTTTTGATGCACCATAATCGGGCAAATACTTATTGTTCGCCTTGACATGACGTGTTACACTTTGCGTCAATCCTCCTCGAACTCCTGATTCTAACATCAACACCATATCTATATCTGTAAGAAGTTGTATTTTACAATTTGTTTCTTTTAACATGGCTTGCCACGCTAGTCCAGGCTAAGTGTACGAATGAAGAGGGTCTAATCCATATGACGCAAAACACGTATTTCTAAATTCTTCCATCACATCACATAATAAAGTCACATCTAATTTAACATAGAAATCTGAATATTCCCCCAATGTTCTAAATCCTAATTCGTTCCATACTTTGCATGCATGATCATAATCATCTTGAGATATATTCATGTCGTACAGTTTACTTTTAAATTCTTCTTTTGGAGGTAGTGATGTTTCATTAAATCTTTCTAAACTGTCTATGTAATCATATGGGAAAACACCTTTTCGAAGTACCACACTGTAAAAACTGTGTACTTAATATAAATATTATAGAGTTATAATAAGTAAGTTTTATTCTTGATATACAGACAACACTAAAGTAGTTGACAACAAGAATATTTTATATTTGTTTATATTTGAAATAAGGTTGCTAATATGATAAGTATAATCATTTAATAAGTTTCACATTAGTATAATGTTTTTAGTTTCAGTATAGCTTATTCTAAAATCAAGAAGAGGTATGGTTGGGTGAATAATAATAAGTTTCACATTAGTATAATGTTTTTAGTTTCAGTATAGCTTATTCTAAAATCAATAATAGGTATAGTTGGGTGAATAATAATAAGTTTCACATTAGTATAATGCTTTTAGTTTCAGTATAGATTATTCTAAAATCAAGAATAGGTATTATAGGTATTATTCTCAGCCCTTTTAGGTTAAGTTCACCCAGAATAGGTAATAACTAATAATGAGGGAAAATGGATAACTAGGCCTATGGGTAACAAAGGTTCAAAATTGGCCACCTAGGCCTAGACTAACATTAAGTTCTCTCCAGGACAACACTAGATTAGACATATGGCAATCACAGGTTACCTAGATCGATTAATTTCTTAAAGATTAAAATAATGTAAAATCCATTTATTTGTTAATGTAAAAAGACATACTTAGGTCTACCTGCCTTTGAAGGTTCCACACAAGTCTTCGAAATCCCAACTTGTTAACAAGTTGTTGACTGTTTCGTCCATTTCATCACTAACACGTCCACCACATCACTCAAACATATTACTAATATAACACTATAATCATATGACATATAATTTATTTATTTTCTTATTTATAGTTTTTATTTTATATATAACCACATGAAAAATGACACTCAAACTATCAGACACTCACGATCACGAACGAGATCAACCGGACGGAATGCCATCGGCATCATAATGGCGGCTGCGGCAATGGCAATGGCGCGCAATGCTTCTTTTAAGTAACTCTATTCTAAATCCAGACCATAATAGTTTTACTCTAAGTAAACTAACCGTTTATGGATGTGTTTAAACCAGTTTATTCTTGAACTTAGACTTGATTAATTTATATTAAATGTAAAATTAATAAATACAATTTAAGGTTTTGTGAAGTATAGTATTGATTCACACCAGTATAAATAATGTTATTTCAATCATAAATCGAGTTTAGTCCAATAATAAATGCCTAAGTAAAATATTTTACTAAAAAGAAGTATAGATTTTTTACAGTGCAGATCCAGTTTGTCGCTGTTTACAATCTTCTTCGTTTCGATTAAATCTTGTTTCCTTAGATTTTCAGAAAGTTTGGACAAACTCGACGGCAAAAATCGGTAGGAGTCCAAGAATCTTAGTTTGACGTTTCCAACTTCTTTGGAAAAACTTATGAACTTCTCTGAAGTTTCAGCTAACACATCGATTTTACCGTCGTCTCTTCCTAATTCAGGTATTATAAAATGAGCGTCGTACCCACTGAGATTATGCAGAACCACAGGGATAAATAGTGGTAAACGATAGCTCAAGTTGCATTTATTACAAGCAGCACCCCTGTAATAACCTGTGAGGTGGTCGTGATCTTTAACTTTATAATTCTCAATAGTAAAATCATTTTTGCACAAGAAACAGTGAGTCGCATTTTCATGTTGAATTTCTTCTTCTTCGTCCATCGGTTTCATTGGTACAATATTTGTATATAATCTTTGTGTATTTCCAGCTATTGAATATAGGTGATCAAGAAATATTTTTTCCGCATTTTCACCACGATATACTAGAGGTTCTGAAGTTAATCCATATCTGTTTAAATGTTCTTCTGATAATGTTGATTTGACCATTAAACAAAAGCTGTTTGGTTTGTGCATTTGATACTTTACACCTTTTCTTGCTTCACAATTTTCATCTTCAACTGGAACAAGTGTTGATTCAAAATCCGCATACACAACTAAAGGGATACGGTATTGATGATGAACCTTTTCAAATGTAACGAATGCTCTGTTTTCCGAAGGTAAATTAATCTTTGCTTCATAATTATTGTTACATAATCTTTTGTGCTCTTGTAACCATTCTCTTCCTTGTCTTCCTTCTCGTTGAAAATTAAAACATCTCTTGCAAATCAACTTTTTGTTTCGATTTTTTGAAAGTTGCTTATTAACAAGAGAGTCGAATTTCTTTATGTACACATAGTGAGACACATCTCCTCGCGTTAGTAGTAGTAAATCCGTATGATCTGGTAGCTCTTCTTTTGCAATACGTAAAGGATACACTTTGTTTGAACTATCTAATGCAAAAACATTAATAGACGTGCCGGGATTTTTCTTTTCAAATTTTGATATATCTTTCGTAGAAACGGGATATGTTATTCCTTGAAAATTGTACCTGTGTCTTGCGTCTTCATATTCTTGGTTGGGTCTTTGTGGATTTATTAATACAAACTTTGACGTCATAGCATAGCGAAAACATTCATTATCTTCATTTTGAACATTAATACAAGATTTTGTATTTTCAATTATTTTTGGCAAAGGAATGTAACTAGATCCCATTAGTCCATATCCGTGTTTGTGAACTCTTATATCTAATACTTCAATACTTGTAAGACTCCATCCGCATCATCTTCCTTCGTGTTCCTGAAGTTTGGTTAATATTTCTTCTATACAATTCTCTACTATTGAATCAATGTTTGAACTTTCCATGATGGTTCGGTTATTTGTTATGAATCCTCTTGGTGATAATTCTTCTTGTGCATTTATAAACATAGCTTCTAGTAGTAAACCAAATTTAAGAAAGTTTAATCTTTTCAATTCTTCTTTTAAAGTTTTACTTACGATTGGTTTTGCTTCTCTAATAAATTCTTCTAAGTTCAAGTTTTCATTTTGAATCTTATGATGCATTACTACCTTACCGGGTAAAGCAAATACTTGTAGATTCGGTAAAGTAGTTGAAGATGTTGCTGTTATTTCTTCTTGTTCTTCTTGTTCTTCTTGTTGTTCTTGATCTTCTTCTGTGTTGTTGTGAATTAGTTCTTTATGTATATCTAGTAGAATTTCATCGTGAAACGATTCCGAACATTTATCGCAATGATACATGTTGACGATGTTTACTCTTCGAAATTTCGCCGAGAAATGAAATGGGCTCTGACGGTCCCGCTTTTATAACGGTTCCCCCACCACTATTTCATCATCATCCTCTTCTTCTTCTTCACTATCCGAGGAAAACAAACGTCTTGGACGAAACATTAATCTTCTACTAACTGATTGTTCATTTGTGTTCTCTATTCCAGTTGGAGTTTCAGTATGTACTTCTTCATATTCAAACGATGATGAAGATTCTGATATTACTACATCCATATCCAAATTTTCATTCTCCACATCATTTACACTTCCTACTTCTGATGTTGTTAGATCTACATCCATATCATTTACACTTTCTACTTCTGATGTTTCACTGTTATTATCATCTTCTTCCATATTAAAATCGTCTAGTTGAATTTTATACAGTATTTCAAAAAGAGGTTTCCTTGGATAATCGGTGTTGTCCACAGGAGCCATTTCAAGTAAATGAGGAATAACTCTTTGCGATTCGGCTTATATGATATTTTGATAAGTATGTCAAGGTCATTTTAGATTAAGCGAGAACTGGGAATAGATCACTAAGCAGCATGTTAATTCATTACTACAAAGTGATCTATTCCCCGTTCTCTAAGAAGTGTCTATTAATAACCAAAGTTAAAGTTCATTTTGGTTCAATTTCAATCTTTTACTTCTTCTTTTATTACATAGTTTATAGGTTGACAATTTGAATTTTCAATGTGCCGTTTTATCTTTTGTTCCAACTCTTCTATTTAGCTTCTTTAATCATTAATTCCGTAAGTAACTGATTGATGTAATCAGCCGCCATGTCCACTGTTCTTGTTCGTATTTCACCTAACCTAACCCCGGGAATCAATCTCTGTAGTCTGTAAAACTTCAACTTTATTCTTGACTCTCTTGCTTTAGCCATTTCCCGAAACTTTAGTTTTTATTATCTTTATTTGTAGTCAAGTCCATAACACTTTCCTTCAAGTCCTTACTCGTGACAAGTTCGCTTTCAGAATAATTCGACTATAGTACACTCGTCTTTTATACACTTTCCCCCACCACTTTCAATTCCCCCCACCCTACTAATATAGGTCAAGGTCATCCGGTATTAACGCGAGAACGAGGAATAGAGCACTAAGTGGCATGTTAGTCCATTACCACAAAGTGATCTATTCCTCGCTCTCTATTCTACATTTAATTTTTTTGGTTTTTTGTTATTTTTATCTTTTTTTGGTTTTTCTAGGGGAATGAGTGTTTGAATATTACTTGGTAGAATGTCCATTTTTCTTCTTCAAATCTTCAATAGTTTCCAACAATTGTAACAAATATGCGTTAGTTTTTTCTAAAGTTTTCAGTCTGCTACATCCAACTTGAATGGAAGGCACTATTAGTTGCAATTTTGCAAATTCTATCTTTTCTTTCTTGCACCTTTCTCTCATTTTTAGGTTTTTCCTTAGTCTTACCGAAGATGGTGTTAATGGTTCGTACATACAATCTGGATATGGCTTTGACATTTTCAACATTGATGTTGAAATACAATGAGATACTTGCGGCCGTTGAGCTTGATAATAATTTGTTGTTGGAGTATTGCAATACATCTTCGGTTCTAAGTTTTGGTGGCAATCTGTAGTTGAAAATACTGGTGTTGCAGAAGGATCAGTCATCTTTCACTGTTGTCGTACAGAGTGAACTCTTTTCTAAAGTTTTACTTCTTTTATCACATTTCCCCCACCACCGACTTATATATTCTTCCCCCCACCATAATTATTTATACTTGTTTTTTTTTCACATTTCAAATTTTATACCATACTTCCAATATGACATCCGCATCTTCATCTTTTAAGTATTTGATAAATTCAGGACTTCTTGACGTTACATTCGGTCTGTTTAGATAGCTCATCACCTTGTGATGGCTTTCTTCATTTTCTATGTAACAATACACTTGCATCAACTTGTTTTCTTCCTCTTTCGATGATATGAAATTTGCAACAGAGGTCCACTCTTCATATTTAATCTTGAAATGACGCACTTCGAATTCCATGATGTTTCTTCTAATGCCGCAACAATAATAAAACTCTCTTCAAACAACCTGCATTTATACACGTTCCCCCACCTAGTTATAACCCCCGCTCTTTTCCCCCTCTCCTTTATATGTGGAAGGGGTATTATGGTTTGAATGCACGATACTTAATAAATTCAAAGAAACACTGTGCACAAATGTCGCAAGTGTTATTACACGTTTCGAATTTCATTATTTGACCTTTTACAAGATGAACTAACCTCCCTCCATCATCTTGAAATTGTTCAAAATCTAAAACAGACGCTTTTCCACAATCATTACACATTTTTGTACCATCTTTAAAAGTATAAGCAAGACAGATAGCAAATCCATAATTGTCTTTCTTAAATTCAATGAGCATTTCACGAATTGCTTTAGGTATTTGACACTCATTTGATCTCATGATGTAATGGTAAAGAAACCCATTATTGATAATTTCTTGTAAACACAGAACCAACAACCTATCCATCGTGTTAGACTTATACTGATAGTTACATCTAAAACCTTTTTCTTATATGATTTTCCCCCCACCACTTTTATATAGGTCAAGGTCATTGGATATCAAGCGAGAACTGGGAATAGATCACTAAGCGGCATGTTAATCCATTACCACAAAGTGATCTATTCCCCATTCTCTAAGAAGATTGTTGATAATTTAGATTCCTAATATTTCTTTTCCTTCTTCTTCACCTTTTTGAACTGTAGTATTACCAGACATATGTGATATTAGTTTCTTCATTTCTCGATTTTCCATTTCCAATTTCTTCAATTTTAAATCTCTTGCTTCGATTTGTAGTTTTAAATACTTGATGTAACTTCCAGCCCAGTGTAGGGTTTTCAATTTTGGTGCTCCCATTGCAATTCCAGGTATTTGAAATTGTAGTCGATTGAACTCCATGTTCATATCTTGTCGGTCTTGTTTTTTCTTTTCTAGTCTTTTCAATCTTTGATTTTCCCTGAACGAAGAGGTTGGATCACAAGGAATATGACGAAACATTTTGGTCAACGATATCTCGAAGAATAAGCTTCTACGCAGAAAACCAACACATTTATGCACTTCCCCCTCCAACTTTAGTCTAGTGGTGGGGAGAATTACATTAATTTAATACTTATTTCCACCGTTACACTTGCTCCATTTTCAAAAAGGTATCTGTAAAATGGTTCTGGATACTGGTATATTTCATGTCCTATATTTTCCTTAAGAAAGTTGAAAGCTATTCTTTTCGAATAGTCATTATGATATACTTCTCTTAAATTAACAAGAATTCCATCTTCCAGAAATTTCACTTGAATCATAGGTATTTTTCTTACATCATCTTTTTCTATCAGGGGTAGCCTGTAAGTGAACGTATTTGGTGGTAGACGTAAGGTTCTATTAAGTCGAGAACAGAATATTTTGAACAGTTTTTGATCATTGATTGCAATCTCATGAATACCTATCATTTTATAGTACGAAGGTTCAAAAGGTACAGCACGAAATGTTTGTACTAGACAGTTACTCGAAGAAGGTTCTATAGGTGCGTTAGGATTGAACATTCTTAGTCGACAGTTTCCTGACGAATAAGCTTCTACGCAAATAACCAACACATTTATGAACATTCCCCCACCAACTTTAAGCTAGTGGTGGGGAGAATTTTCCCCCACCACTTCTTCAGAATTAATAGCTTCAATTTGAATTACAACAAATATATTTGACGCAAATTCCCAAAAAACTGAATATGAAACAGTTTCTTCTACATCTTGAGATTCATTTTGTGTTTCAACCATTTCCATCATTGAAGGTTCTTGATCAATTTCTGTTACTGTTAGGATTTTGTATTATGTCGGTTGTTTCAACTTCATCTTCTTCTTGAACTAACGTAATATTTCGTTGTCTCACAATTTCAATTAATTGTATAAAAGAAGTATCTCTAGGAGACATTATTAACCATACATGTAGCTCCAACAAATGCTGACTTACTAATGACAAAACTCTCAATTTATAAGACTTGTTTGAATAATAAAGTGAGGGAACTACCTTAGTCCAATTCGGATTCGGATTCAGAACACAATAAAGGTGATATGGGTGAATCCAACGATGAATCTAATATAAATGTATCAATAGCTTCCTTAACTATGTCTTCGTCACTATCGTTTATCATTTCTTCAAAGAGTTCTTGTTCAAACTGTACTATTTCTTCTTCTTCCATCGTGGAATCATTATCAGTTTCGTTATAATTTTCCTCTATATTGTCTTCTTCCATTTCATTTGTACTAATATAAACATTTTTAACTTCAAAATAATTAACAAATGGAGTATCTTTAGACAGCATATTTGTTCACCACTTCTTTTAAACAGACTAAAAACATGGAGGTTCATAGTCCGCCTTTTATAAGTTTTAAAAATAGGGAGGGGGAAGGAAAAAGGATTGGGAAAGGATAGGGTGGGGGTGAGGGAAGGGTAATGTGGTTATTAGACCACTTGTGCGACAAAGTAGCCACCAATGCTAATTTCGAGCTCATAACACTTCATAACATCATCCTGCCAAGTCAACATACGTTCTCTAGTATTTGGTGTTACACAGAAGAACTTACTGTCATTATACAAAATAGCTGAACCAATTATAACATTGAATCCTAAATTTAGCAATTTGTGTGCTTCCGTAAGAAATCTTTCTATTGTATCAAAAGGAAATTGTTCATCGATGTAGATTGGTCTCATTTGTTCATCAAGTTTAATTACATCTTCACCGTCATCTTCACTGTCACTGCTACTATCATTTTCATTGTCACTGCTACTATCATAATAATCTATTACATCTTCTTGTTGTTGTTGGAAAACATCAGCAATTTCGGAAGGATTGAAGTTTTCACTATGATGAGGAAGCATTTTAAAGCAAATAATAACGGCAAAGACGAAACAACAAGTGTGGCGTGTGAAAGCAGAATGAAGGAGTGAACAACGCTCGCTTTGCTTTTATAACGATATGCTAATGAGAGGAGTAACAGCTGGCCGTGACCGATTATTCATCCGGGAGGTGGGGGGGGGGGGGGGGGAAAGGAAGGAGAGGGGGTATTTATTTTCAAATAATTCGCATAACTTTTGACTAAAATAAGATAACGAAATTCTTCTTTTACTAAAATGTTCGTCTTACATAGACCTTTTCAATGATGTATCGCTTGTCCTAATCCGTCAATCCATTATCGAGTTATAGGCATTTTAATTTTCCGGGGGGGGATTTAATCTCCATTTTTTATGGGGGGGGGTTCCGCTTGATTGAACACGGGGGGGGGGGGGGTTCCGCTTGAGTGAACACGGGAGGTTCCACTTGGGTGCTCATGCGGAACTGATCTTCTCACGAGATAGTCGTTGTGTGATAATGAAGACAAATGTTCATCACGCCGCGACCACTAATTAACTCGCATTCGTGGTGTTCACATCTTTCCTACTCATTACATATACGTTTCCTACTTCATTATTTCAAGACTAATTAACTTGCAAAACAACAGTCTCTGTCTTTGAATGCTGATGCGATTTCATTAGGAACCATTCTTTGCACGCTATATGAAGCTACACCAGCAAACAATGCAAGTCAGACTGGTCATATAACTGTACAACGACCTTAGAAAAGTAGGTCACGAGACTTAGAGTGTTAAAAAATAATGGGGGAGAAACACAACGCTATAACGCATTGCGTTTCTCCCCCATTATTTTTTTAGCAAAATTTGGAAAAACTATGTGAATTTACTGTTTACGTCCCCACCTTGTAATACGATCCTTTTTATCCCTGAGGAGAAAGTCTTGAGAACTTAAATTGTTAAATCTCTTCTCTTTACACAAATTGTCAGGAACTTTAATTTTATATTTATTGCCGTTACATTTTGCCAATATGTGTTGGTGGTCAACAACACTTAGAAAAAAATATCTCCAACCTTTCTTAAGCCTCTCTCCTCTGACGGATATTATTTCAGGATCGTCTTCAACAGTGGGGATTTCTGTCAGTTGTGGTTCGGAAAGATGTTTCACGATATGTACACGGCAGAAACGTTCGTTCTTAACACATTTCCTACCACAAGCTGATCCTTTCTTAATTCCCCTAGCGAGCACTTCAGGGCAAGTAGTGGGACGGCTAAATGCCCTACGACGCTCTTCTTTTAATAATTGGAAACGCTCTGAAGGAGCAGACTTAGGAGATTTATTTTTAGGATAGGTGTGATCTTTAGGAATAGTAAGTGGTGGGGTAGGAGGCAATGGTGACAGTGGAATGACAGGTGTACTAAGACGATGAAGCAAGGTTTCAAATGAAGGGTGCGCAATAGCGTGGAGTGATTCCGATCCGGAGAACTCATTGCATTCGCAGCAGCGCTAAAGTGAGTAATACAGGACTAGGCGCATTCGCAGCAGCGCTAAAATGAGTAATACAGGACTAGGCGCAGTAGCGTGAAGTTGGCTCACTCCTGTACAAGTTATAGCAGCATAAAAATGAAACGAAGGAGTGGGAGCAGCGCATGCGCAGTGACGTAAAACCAAGGTTTGAGGTTAGAATTTTCCATGGTGGCTGCGATGTTTAATTCTGTTTCATTCAAACAATAGTAGTTCATGGCTGGCATGGGATGTGAAGTGTGGTAATTAGATGGGGTTAGCAACCGGTCGTGACCGGCCATTGACCGGTCATCGACCCGGCGGGGTTCCGCTTGGGTGAACACCGGGGGGGGGGGTTCCGCTTCATTAGTCACGGGGGGGGGGGGCGTTCCGCTTGAGTGAACACGGGAGGTTCCACTTGGGCTCTCATGCGCAACTGATCTTCTCACGCGATAACCGTTATAAAAGAAGATTGTTCATCGCGCCGCGACCATTAATTAACTCGCATTTATGTTGTTCGCATCCTTCCTACTCATTATATATACGTTTCGCCAACTTCATTATACAAGTCTAATTGCTACTAACCTGAAATTTCATATACATTAGCACATGTCGTCCTGTTTGAATCACCTTCGCGTGCTCGACGTTATATCTCATTCATCTGTCTTGTTCTCACTTCTACACGTCTGACATACTTCTTGTGATGGATACGCAATGTTTGAAATTGAAACTTTTGCGGACACAACATATATTACGAAACAATTCCAAACCATCGGTTTCAAAGACTAAAACAAATTTAACAAAAGTGAGGAAGAAATTAAGTTTTAACCCGTTATACTCTGCTAGAACTTCGCAGGTTCACGTTGATGATAATGTTATTCACAACATTTTGCGTTCGATGTTACGTTTCCACAACTTCGAACTTATTACACCTATCGACTGTGTTCAGCAGGTTTTCATATTTTACCCCCACCCTTCTTTATATAAGTGCGCTCACGACAATTCCTGTTTCATTCTTCTGTACGCTCTTCGACTAACAACTACTCCGCTCTGAATTACACACTACACGAAGATGGATACAAACCAAGAACAAGTACAAGTTCACGAAATATCGTCTACTACTCACCCGAGGGAGAATCCTCCGAGAACTTCGCCTTCACCGAATCCACAGGACCCCGTCCAAGTTTCGGATGTATCTTCGACGGCGAGGAATGATCTTGAAGCTATTCTTCGGTCGCTCGTCGGTTTCGACTGACCTGTACGACGATTGATGTTAAACTGAACTCTTAGAAGTTCAGTCTTTTTTAAAACTTCCTCCGGATGACCTTGAAGCGATTATCCCCTCTCCTTTTTCAACTAACTTCTACTTTTGTTCGACTGTTGAATTTCAGTTTTGAACTAACTTTTAATTTATGCGCAGTTTTAGTTGAACCCGGTTAATTTATGCGCACATTTAGTTCACTCCCAAATTGTTGAATTTCAGTTTTGAACTAACTTTTAATTTATGCGCAGATCTACTTCAAACGCTCACCCCACCTCCTCCCCCCTCATTTAATATACGACCGGAAGCTGTGTGCCCCGGCACGTGGCTTCCGGGGCAGCTGACCTGTGCCAGAAGTAACCAAATCTAACTACTCATGATAACCCTATTATATTAAAGAAATTAATACCAAAATTTATAGAAAACATTTAATAGCATTATATAAATGTAGATCAGGACTGGAATTAGGATTTTGATAAGGTACAATATTTATTTTTAAATCATAACTATTTTTTGTTTCATTTTTTAATGCTAAATCATTAATTAAAATATATTTTATATTGTAAATCTCATTTTTCATTTTCAATATTTTTTTATAAAAGAACAAGATTTATTTTCCCCAAACAATTTAAAATAAATTTCGCATTCATCTCTGGTACGAATTTTCTTAAAATAATGCCCCAATTGAGACAAATAAGTACATTTTGAACATATGTAAAGTCTGTTGATGACCATAGTATTAAAATATTACTTTTAATATTGTTAAGTGCTTGTAAAACTGATTGCGAATATGGTCTAACATAAAAAATTTTAACATAAAAATTTTAAAATTCCAGATTGTTTTGATGACAACCAAAAATCGTATTGGTATAAATTAATTAAAAATACCTAAACTAAAGAGTTGAAATTTAAAAGTGATGTCATATAATCTTTTACTCCCAATTGTAAAATTACTCCCATTGGAGTAATTGCAACAAGAAGAATATGCGAGGGAGATCCTTTGATATTTGATGGCAACAGTTTGGAAATAGATCAAATTCATACACCTCATTCGAAATCCCCATGGGACTGTGCACTTGAAAAATTGGGAATTCCCGAATTAAAAAAAATAGCAGACGATGAAAAAGCAGGAGAGAGTAGAAATACTAGCGCTAAAACTTCCGCAAACCCACTCTCTTATTCTGGTTCACCCTTTGTTACATCTCTTGGTACTAATATAACAATTCTTCCAAGACACAGCTAAAAGGAATTCAAATGTATTATGAGTTTGGATAAGGCAATAATCTTTGAATAGTATCCAGAACTAATCATTTAATTTATAGAGGACAAAATAAAAAATAAAATTAAAGTTTTAAATATTTATTATTCAAGAAGTGATAAAAATTTAAAAATGAAATCTGTAGTAGTGTTTTGTGTAGAATATGATTTATTGAATTAAATTTCATGTTTAAAACTTGGATGTCAATTATAAAGAGTTTATTTGAACTTACCTTGAAGACATTGAAATGAAAAAGTTTGTCTCTGTAAACTATTAAAAATTATTTTAAAATATTATAAGACACTCTTGTATGAAAGTATATTTTTTATTTATAAAGATTCATTTAAATTGTGTAAAAAGTGGAACTGGATTTTAAAACCTACAGTAAATTCACTTTTCATTTGTAATACTTGTTGGAAATCAAAATTAAAAGGGAAAGGAGAAACAGTAGAATCAATAATGTATTTATTAATCTAATTTTTGCAATAAATATTGAAAATATTATAGTAAAAATAACTCCGAGTGATGAAACTACATACAAATAATGAAGTGTTTTGTAATTCTGTTTCAACTCTTTGAGGATGAACATTTTGTATAAATACTTTTAACCTCGTTAAAAATACATTTTGTATTTTCGATTTTATTCGCTAGTAGTGTCATTTGGTTACTTTCAAAACGGAAGTTCTGCCCCCTGCCACCATATGCCGGGCCATACAGCTTCCGGTGGGGCAGAGGATATATCAAAAGATGGGGTGGAGATGGGGCGAGCAGATGCCCTCCATGTTTGAAGTAGATCTGCGCATTAAGTGAAAGTCAGTTGAAAACTGAAATTCAACTTGATAATTGGGTCACGGAAAGTATGTCAAGGTCATTCCGAGTAAATTAAAAAAAACCTATCCCGCTACCACCAGAGTAATAGTTCGGAGAGTTGAACTAACCGGTTATAGCGGGATAGGTAGAAGTAACTTTTGAATTTTATTTGTGAAAATATACAATCAATGTGCAACCGCAGAGTTTAAACAAGTCGAACCTTGTGATGAACTACAGAGTTGTAAACACAAACACCGATGCAGATGAGATGACGATGGTCATATCCATCATGTTTGTGTTGGTGTTTTTGAAATTTTGAAACAAGCGATGTTTATAGTTGAAGAAGCGACGATGGAATGAGAAGTGAAAGCGAGAAACGTTAGTTAAATAAAGAAGTGGTGGGGGGAAAGAGTGTTGTTATATGGAAGTGGTGGGGGAAAGAGTGTTGTTATGTAGAAGTGGTGGAGGGAAAGAGTGTTGTTATATAGAAGTGGTGGGGGAAAGACGTTGCTCATCGTTTGCCTCAGAAGTACTTGTCGTGTCCGACTGTAGATGACTGGACTACGTCCAGGAGTACTATTCACTACTATTCAGGAGTAAGAGGAGTAAGATTTAGTAAACTATCTTCATCAGAACTTTCAACCTTATCACAAATGGGACAAGTGTAAGTTATTTCTAAATTCATTTTAACAGTGTTAAACTTATTTATAATTTCGTTTAAAGTTTTAAATATTTCTTGTAAATCTTCTTTAGAGTTTTTTTCAAAACTAGAATTCATTTGTGCCAACGGAGATATGTTCATCGTTCGAGAGTCGGCAATTGAATGAGGATCGGCGCCTAGGGAGGGGGCTTATATAATGGTGACCTCGAGCAGGCGCCTAGGGAGGGGGCTTATATAATGGTCGACCTTGAGCAGGCGCCTAGGAAGGGGGCTTATATAATGGTGACCTCGAGCTTATGATCGAAAAAGTTTTTATTGTGGCTAGATCTGCCACAATAAACCCTCAATAACCAAACCGTACACCCACACCATAACCCCACAACGACCGTAGCAAACCACTACCCTACCCCCACTGCGCCAGGCATCTCGTTAAGCAGTCTTCTGACTACTCAAAGTCCTGGTCGCAGTGGCGCCCTTCCCCTCTGGCGCGAAAGTAGGCACCGAAAGAAAAAATAAGAAAAGCCCTACCGTAGTAGTGTCAGAACTCCTCCCCTCCCCCACCCCTCCGGCATGAAAGTAGGCAACCAAAGAAAAAACAAAAAAAGTCCTACCGTAATGTCGGAGTCAACCGCTACGCCTACCCTCACCCCGGCACGAAAGCAGGCAACGAAAAAAAAGTCCTGCCGTAGTGCCGAACCACATCCCAAAACCCTATCCGAGGCTGAAGAGGGCAAAGCCCTATAACAGCCGCAGTGGGCTCTTCCAGCTCACTGGAACCTCACGAAGCAAGCAAGTTATGATCGAATAAAGCGTTAAGTTCTTCCTCTTCGTCTTTTAATTCAATTATTCTAACTGAAGTAGTTGTTTCGTCTTCTTCACTCTGTGATGATGACGATGAAGAAAATAATTCACCAGGACGTAAATATTGAACATCAATTCTGAACCATCTCTCAAGATATTTGTCCATGATAGAGAGCTAGTTTTTAAACAATTCTTCTATCTCTTCCTTCTCAGTTATTATATGTTGAAATTTGACGAATTTCGCCTCTATGTAGTCAATAGGAGTGTCGTAAGTGAAATGATTCAAAAGTGGAGTTAGTAATATATATTACTTTAAAACCAGTGGTGGGGGGGGGGGGGGAAAACTCAAGGTCTTCCAATTGAAGTTTTAAAGAAGAATTTAAAACGGAAATTACACATTTGATGGTTCAACAGGATCGGAATACCAATCTGACCTGTATTTACATCTTTTTATCATACATGTACAAAAATCATCTGTATGAGCCTTCGCGCGTTGACAATGAGCAAGATCGAGAGGGTGAAATTTGAAACATCTTTGAGGATGCATGACAATATCTTGATTTGTAAAGTTTTAAAGTTTGTATTTCTGGTGGCAGTAGTTGTTTCGTCTTGCATTTGCAGTAACAAGATCGGAAAAATTCACATTTAGTGCAAGCTAACCCATCCACCATCATTGGTCCTAGATCTGTACATTCTTGTTCACAACAGTAACGAGTTTTGTACTTGTTCTTTTGCTCTTCCATGTTGACGCTGTAGAGTCTAGCGAAAGAATAAGAGTGTATAGTGATGAATAGCGAGTTTTATGTACAATGAAAAGTGGTGGGGGTAATTTCAAGGTCATCCAAACAAAGTTTTAAAAAAATTATACCTTACTAATGTAAGGAATGTTGATATTTAAGAAGTTTCTTTTTGTTTGTTTTGTTCAGACTTGTTATCTCTCTCTGTTTTAGCCATAGCGACTACATCTTCTGTTGATAATGGATGTAGGCCTACTTCGGGAAATTTCAAAATTAATTTAGCTTGGTATCCTTCTCGAGTTAATACATCTAAATCTTCATTCATTTGTTGAACAGTGTTGTAATATTTTCTATAGATTTTTCCATCAAGTTCAATCATCATTCTGTATAACATTTTTCCCAATAGGTCTTGTCTTGGCGAGAGCTGAGAAGCGAATGATTATTTTATCTAATATTACATCCTTTTTATGAACTTGACATTGATCACGTGATACTTTAGTTGCAATTGTGTTTGTTAAAAGTTATTCAACATTGTAATATTTTTGGAACTTGATGTTATGTTGACCAGTTGGTGATGAAGATGTTGTAGGATGTGTAGAAAGAAATACTTCATCATCGCAGTATTTTGTTTTAGTAAACATCCTCATATTAGTAGCACTAACATCAACAGTTAAATGATAACCACCAGTAAGTAAAACTCGCATTTCGTTGGTTAAATCTTCAAGTTGTTCAAAAGTCGTAATGGTGTTGGTATCGTAAGATGCACACTTGACCTTAAGAGACATGTTGCAGTTTTATATTTTACGATAGAGAGCAAGATGTGTACGGTACGAAAGATAGTTATAGACTGATGAATTTCACAAGTAGATTTCCGCTTTTATAATCACACAAAACTGGGTCAAGGTCATTCCGTGGAATTTAAAAAAGCAACATATTGTAATGTACAAAGACATCATTTATTTATATTATATTTATTGAGAAACGAATACAAATTTACAATGCTATGTACAAACTAAACAGTAGTAGGTGTTACATGAATTGTAAGTTCAGTAGAATTGTTTCCACTTGGTCCGTGTGATAACAAATAGAGTGCGCCGGGTTGAATTACACGAAGATCTTCATTTTGAAGTAGTTGTACGAAGCGCTTTGGTAGGAGGATCTGACAACATTTTTAAAATCCTCAGCCCATCCGTTGGTTTACATATCAAAAAATCGTTCGGGAAGAAAATCGTGATCGCAATTCCTCCACCAGAAGCATAATAGGAGTCTTCATAAAATATTTTTGAAACACCGTTTGGATGACCATGAAACACAGTTTTAAAATCCTCAGCTCACCCTTTGTTTACATATAAAGGAATCGTTCGGGAAGTTTCTAAGTCCCCAAGGTGATCGCAATTCCTCCATTAAAAGCATAATAGTAGTCTTTATAAAATATTCTTGAAACCCCGTCTGATGACCTTGAAACACATTTTTAAAATCCTCAGCTCATCCGTTGGTTTACATATCAAGGAATCGTTAGGGAAGTTTCTAAGTCCCCTAGGTGAACGCAATTAATCTATTAGAAGCATAATAGTAGTATTTCTAAAATATTTTTCAAATTCCATTTAGATGTCCTTGAAACCTATTTTCAAAGTAATCAACGTATCCGTTGGTTGACATATCAAGGAATCGTTCGGAATGTTTCTAAGTCCCCAAGGTGATCGCTATTCCTTCATTAGAAAAATAAAAGTAGTCTTTTTAATTTTTTAAAATTTTATTTGGATGACCTTGAAACATATTTTCAAAGTAATCAGCGTATCTGTTGGTTTACATATAACGGAATCGTTCGGGATGTTTCCAAGTCCCCAAGGTTATTGCAATTCCTCAGCCAGAAGCATAATAGTAGTCTTTCTCAAACATTTTAAAATTTCCATTTGGATGACCTTGAAACATATTTTCAAATTAATCAGCGTATCCGTTCGTTTACATATAAAAAAAAGTTGGGGATGTTTTTAAGTACCCAAGGTCATCGCAATTCCTCCACCAGAAGCATAATAGTAGTCTTTCTTAAACATTTTTAAATTTCCTTTTGGATGACCTTGAAACATATTTTTAAAGTAATCAGCGTATACGTTGGTTTACATATCAAGGAATCGTTCGGAAAGTTTCTAAGTCCCCAAGGTCATCTCAATTCCTCCACCAGAAGCATAATAGTATCCTTTCTAAATCATTTTTTAAATTATATTTGGATGACCTTGAAACATATTTTCAATTCAATCGGTGTAATTGTACGTTTATATATCAAGGAATCGTTCGTTATGTTTCTAAGTCCCCAAGGTCATCTTAATTCCTCCACCAGAAGCATAATAGTAGTCTTTCTCAAACATTTTTAAATTTCCTTTTGGATGACGTTAAAACATATTTTCAAATTAATCAGCGTATACGTTAGTTTACATATCAAGGAATCGTTCGGAAAGTTTCTAAGTCCCCAAGGTCATCTCAATCTCTCCACCAGAAGCATAGGTAATAATGATCTTTCTAAAACATTTTTAAAATTCCTCGTGGATGACCTTGAAACATATTTTCAATTCAATCGGTGTAATTGTACGTTTATATATCAAGGAATCGTTCGTTATGTTTCTAAGTCCCCAAGGTCATCTCAATTCCTCCACCAGAAGCATAATAGTAGTCTTTCTCAAACATTTTTAAATTTCCTTTTGGATGACCTTGAAACATATTTTCAAATTAATCAGCGTATACGTTGGTTTACATATCAAGGAATCGTTCGTTATGTTTCTAAGTCCCCAAGGTCACTGCAATCCCTCCACCAGAAGCATAATAGTAGTCTTTTTAAAACATTTTTAAAATTCTATTTGGATGACCTTGAAACATATTTTCAATTCAACTGGTGTAATTGTTCGTTTGTATATCAAGGAATCGTTCGTTATGTTTCTAAGTCACCAAGGTCATCTCAATTCCTCCACCAGAAGCATAATAGTAGTCTTTCTCAAACATTTTTAAATTTCCTTTTGGATGACCTTGAAACATATTTTCAATTCAATCGGTGTAATCGTTCGTTTATATATCAAGGAATCGTTCGTTATGTTTATAAGTCCCCAAGGTCATCTCAATTCCTCCACCAGAAGCATAATAGTAGTCTTTCTAAAACATTTTTAAAATTATATTTGGATGACCTTGAAACATATTTTTAATTTAATCGGTGTAATTGTTCGTTTATATATCAAGGAATCGTTCGTTATGTTTCTAAGTCCCCAAGGTCATCTCAATTCCTCCACCAGAAGCATAATAGTAGTCTTTCTCAAACATTTTTAAATTTCCTTTTGGATGACCTTGAAACATATTTTCAAAGTAATCAGCGTATACGTTGGTTTACATATGAAAAATCGTTACGGATGTTCCTAAATAGCCCAGGTGAACGCAATTCCTCCACCAGAACATAATAGTAGTCTTTCTCAAACATTTTAAAAATTCTTTGTGGATGACCTTGAAACATATTTTCAAAGTAATCAGCGTATCTGTTGGTTTACATATAACGGAATCGTTCGGGATGTTTCTAAGTCCCCAAGGTTATTGCAATTCCTCAGCCAGAAGCATAATAGTAGTCTTTCTCAAACATTTTAAAATTTCCATTTGGATGACCTTGAAACATATTTTCAAATTAATCAGCGTATCCGTTCGTTTACATATAAAAAAAACGTTGGGGATGTTTTTAAGTACCCAAGGTCATCGCAATTCCTCCACCAGAAGCATAATAGTAGTCTTTCTTAAACATTTTTAAATTTCTTTTTGGATGACCTTGAAACATATTTTTAAAGTAATCAGCGTATACGTTGGTTTACATATCAAGGAATCGTTCGGAAAGTTTCTAAGTCCCCAAGGTCATCTCAATTCCTCCACCAGAAGCATAATAGTATCCTTTCTAAATCATTTTTAAAATTATATTTGGATGACCTTGAAACATATTTTCGATTCAATCGGTGTAATTGTACGTTTATATATCAAGGAATCGTTCGTTATGTTTCTAAGTCCCCAAGGTCATCTTAATTCCTCCACCAGAAGCATAATAGTAGTCTTTCTCAAACATTTTTAAATTTCCTTTTGGATGACGTTAAAACATATTTTCAAATTAATCAGCGTATACGTTGGTTTACATATCAAGGAATCGTTCGGAAAGTTTCTAAGTCCCCAAGGTCATCTCAATCTCTCCACCAGAAGCATAGGTAATAATGATCTTTCTAAAACATTTTTAAAATTCCTCGTGGATGACCTTGAAACATATTTTCAATTCAATCGGTGTAATTGTACGTTTATATATCAAGGAATCGTTCGTTATGTTTCTAAGTCCCCAAGGTCATCTCAATTCCTCCACCAGAAGCATAATAGTAGTCTTTCTCAAACATTTTTAAATTTCCTTTTGGATGACCTTGAAACATATTTTCAATTCAACCGGTGTAATTGTTCGTTTGTATATCAAGGAATCGTTCGTTATGTTTCTAAATCCCCAAGGTCATCTCAATTCCTCCACCAGAAGCATAATAGTAGTCTTTCTCAAACATTTTTAAATTTCCTTTTGGATGACCTTGAAACATATTTTCAATTCAATCGGTGTAATTGTTCGTTTATATATCAAGGAATCGTTCGTTATGTTTATAAGTCCCCAAGGTCATCTCAATTCCTCCACCAGAAGCATAATAGTAGTCTTTCTAAAACATTTTTAAAATTATATTTGGATGACCTTGAAACATATTTTTAATTTAATCGGTGTAATTGTTCGTTTATATATCAAGGAATCGTTCGTTATGTTTCTAAGTCCCCAAGGTCATCTCAATTCCTCCACCAGAAGCATAATAGTAGTCTTTCTCAAACATTTTTAAATTTCCTTTTGGATGACCTTGAAACATATTTTCAAAGTAATCAGCGTATACGTTGGTTTACATATCAAGGAATCGTTCGGGATGTTTCTAAGTCCCCAAGGTCACTGCAATCCCTCTACCAGAAGCATAATGGTAGTCTTTCTAAAACATTTTTAAAATTCTATTTGGATGACCTTGAAACATATTTTCAATTCAATCGGTGTAATTGTTCGTTTATATATCAAGGAATCGTTCGTTATGTTTCTAAGTCCCCAAGGTCATCTCAATTCCTTCACCCGAAGCATAATAGTATTCTTTCTCAAACATTTTTAAATTTCCTTTTGGATGACCTTGAAACATATTTTTAATTCAATCGGTGTAATTGTTCGTTTATATATCAAGGAATCGTTCGTTATGTTTCTAAGTCCCTAAGGTCATCTTAATTCCTCCACCAGAAGCTTAATAGAAGTCTTTCTAAAACATTTTTAAAATTATATTTGGATGACCTTGAAACATTTTTTCAATTCAATCGGTGTAATTATACGCTTATATATCAAGGAATCGTGCGTTATGTTTCTAAGTCCCCAAGGTCATCTCAATTCCTCTACCAGAAGCATAATGCTAGTCTTTCTCAAACATTTTTAAATTTCCTTTTGGATGACCTTGAAACATATTTTCAAAGTAATCAGCGTATACGTTGGTTTACATATCAAGGAATCATTCGGGATATTTCTAAGTCCCCAAGGTCACTGCAATCCCTCCACCAAAAGCATAATAGTAGTCTTTCTAAAACATTTTTAAAATTCTATTTGGATGACCTTGAAACATATTTTAAATTCAATCGGTGTAATTGTTCGTTTATATATCAAGGAATCGTTCGTTATGTTTCTAAGTCCCCAAGGTCATCTCAATTCCTCCACCAGAAGCATAATAGAAGTCTTTCTCAAACATTTTTAAATTTCCTTTTGGATGACATTGAAACATATTTTCAAAGTAATCAGCGTATACGTTGGTTTACATATCAAGGAATCGTTCGTTATGTTTCTAAGTCCCCAAGGTCATCTCAATTCCTCCACCAGAAGCATAATAGTAGTCTTTCTAAATCATTTTTAAAATTATATTTGGATGACCTTGAAACATATTTTCAATTCAATCGGTGTAATTGTACGTTTATATATCAAGGAATCGTTCGTTATGTTTTTAAGTCCCCAAGGTCATCTCAATTCCTCCACCAGAAGCATAATAGTAGTCTTTCTCAAACATTTTTTAATTTCCTTTTGGATGACCTTGAAACATATTTTTAAAGTAATCAGCGTATACGTTGGTTTACATATCAAGGAATCGTTCGGAAAGTTTCTAAGTCCCCAAGGTCATCTCAATCTCTCCACCAGAAGCATAGGTAATAATGATCTTTCTAAAACATTTTTAAAATTCCTCGTGGATGACCTTGAAACATATTTTCAATTCAATCGGTGTAATTGTACGTTTATATATCAAGGAATCGTTCGTTATGTTTCTAAGTCCCCAAGGTCATCTCAATTCCTCCACCAGAAGCATAATAGTAGTCTTTCTCAAACATTTTTAAATTTCCTTTTGGATGACCTTTAAACATATTTTCAAATTAATCAGCGTATACGTTGGTTTACATATCAAGGAATCGTTCGTTATGTTTCTAAGTCCCCAAGGTCACTGCAATCCCTCCACCAGAAGCATAATAGTAGTCTTTTTAAAACATTTTTAAAATTCTATTTGGATGACCTTGAAACATATTTTCAATTCAACCGGTGTAATTGTTCGTTTATATATCAAGGAATCGTTCGTTATGTTTCTAAGTCCCCAAGGTCATCTCAATTCCTCCACCAGAAGCATAATAGTAGTCTTTCTCAAACATTTTTAAATTTCCTTTTGGATGACCTTGAAACATATTTTCAATTCAATCGGTGTAATTGTTCGTTTATATATCAAGGAATCGTTCGTTATGTTTATAAGTCCCCAAGGTCATCTCAATTCCTCCACCAGAAGCATAATAGTAGTCTTTTTAAAACATTTTTAAAATTATATTTGGATGACCTTGAAACATTTTTTCAATTCAATCGGTGTAATTATACGCTTATATATCAAGGAATCGTGCGTTATGTTTCTAAGTCCCCAAGGTCATCTCAATTCCTCTACCAGAAGCATAATGCTAGTCTTTCTCAAACATTTTTAATTTTCCTTTTGGATGACCTTGAAACATATTTTCAAAGTAATCAGCGTATACGTTGGTTTACATATCAAGGAATCATTCGGGATATTTCTAAGTCCCCAAGGTCACTGCAATCCCTCCACCAAAAGCATAATAGTAGTCTTTCTAAAACATTTTTAAAATTCTATTTGGATGACCTTGAAACATATTTTAAATTCAATCGGTGTAATTGTTCGTTTATATATCAAGGAATCGTTCGTTATGTTTCTAAGTCCCCAAGGTCATCTCAATTCCTCCACCAGAAGCATAATAGAAGTCTTTCTCAAACATTTTTAAATTTCCTTTTGGATGACATTGAAACATATTTTCAAAGTAATCAGCGTATACGTTGGTTTACATATCAAGGAATCGTTCGTTATGTTTCTAAGTCCCCAAGGTCATCTCAATTCCTCCACCAGAAGCATAATAGTAGTCTTTCTAAATCATTTTTAAAATTATATTTGGATGACCTTGAAACATATTTTCAATTCAATCGGTGTAATTGTACGTTTATATATCAAGGAATCGTTCGTTATGTTTTTAAGTCCCCAAGGTCATCTCAATTCCTCCACCAGAAGCATAATAGTAGTCTTTCTCAAACATTTTTTAATTTCCTTTTGGATGACCTTGAAACATATTTTTAAAGTAATCAGCGTATACGTTGGTTTACATATCAAGGAATCGTTCGGAAAGTTTCTAAGTCCCCAAGGTCATCTCAATCTCTCCACCAGAAGCATAGGTAATAATGATCTTTCTAAAACATTTTTAAAATTCCTCGTGGATGACCTTGAAACATATTTTCAATTCAATCGGTGTAATTATACGTTTATATATCAAGGAATCGTTCGTTATGTTTCTAAGTCCCCAAGGTCATCTCAATTCCTCCACCAGAAGCATAATAGTAGTCTTTCTCAAACATTTTTAAATTTCTTTTTGGATGACCTTTAAACATATTTTCAAATTAATCAGCGTATACGTTGGTTTACATATCAAGGAATCGTTCGTTATGTTTCTAAGTCCCCAAGGTCACTGCAATCCCTCCACCAGAAGCATAATAGTAGTCTTTTTAAAACATTTTTAAAATTCTATTTGGATGACCTTGAAACATATTTTCAATTCAACCGGTGTAATTGTTCGTTTATATATCAAGGAATCGTTCGTTATGTTTCTAAGTCCCCAAGGTCATCTCAATTCCTCCACCAGAAGCATAATAGTAGTCTTTCTCAAACATTTTTAAATTTCCTTTTGGATGACCTTGAAACATATTTTCAATTCAATCGGTGTAATTGTTCGTTTATATATCAAGGAATCGTTCGTTATGTTTATAAGTCCCCAAGGTCATCTCAATTCCTCCACCAGAAGCATAATAGTAGTCTTTTTAAAACATTTTTAAAATTATATTTGGATGACCTTGAAACATATTTTCAATTCAATCGGTGTAATTATACGCTTATATATCAAGGAATCGTTCGTTATGTTTCTAAGTCCCCAAGGTCATCTCAATTCCTCCACCAGAAGCATAATAGTAGTCTTTCTCAAACATTTTTAAATTTCCTTTTGGATGACCTTGAAACATATTTTCAAAGTAATCAGCGTATACGTTGGTTTACATATGAAAAATCGTTACGGATGTTCCTAAATAGCCCAGGTGAACGCAATTGATACACCAGAACATAATAGTAGTCTTTCTCAAACATTTTAAAAATTCTTTGTGGATGACCTTGAAACATATTTTCAAAGTAATCATCGTATCTGTTGGTTTACATATAACGGAATAGTTCGGGATGTTTCTAAGTCCCCAAGGTTATTGCAATTCCTCAGCCAGAAGCATAATAGTAGTCTTTCTCAAACATTTTAAAATTTCCATTTGGATGACCTTGAAACATATTTTCAAATTAATCAGCGTATCCGTTCGTTTACATATAAAAAAAAACGTTGGGGATGTTTTTAAGTACCCAAGGTCATCGCAATTCCTCCACCAGAAGCATAATAGTAGTCTTTCTTAAACATTTTTAAATTTCCTTTTGGATGACCTTGAAACATATTTTTAAAGTAATCAGCGTATACGTTGGTTTACATATCAAGGAATCGTTCGGAAAGTTTCTAAGTCCCCAAGGTCATCTCAATTCCTTCACCAGAAGCATAATAGTATCCTTTCTAAATCATTTTTAAAATTATATTTGGATGACCTTGAAACATATTTTCAATTCAATCGGTGTAATTGTACGTTTATATATCAAGGAATCGTTCGTTATGTTTCTAAGTCCCCAAGGTCATCTTAATTCCTCCACCAGAAGCATAATAGTAGTCTTTCTCAAACATTTTTAAATTTCCTTTTGGATGACGTTAAAACATATTTTCAAATTAATCAGCGTATACGTTGGTTTACATATCAAGGAATCGTTCGTTATGTTTCTAAGTCCCCAAGGTCATCTCAATCTCTCCACCAGAAGCATAGGTAATAATGATCTTTCTAAAAAATTTTTAAAATTCCTCGTGGATGACCTTGAAACATATTTTCAATTCAATCGGTGTAATTGTACGTTTATATATCAAGGAATCGTTCGTTATGTTTCTAAGTCCCCAAGGTCATCTCAATTCCTCCACCAGAAGCATAATAGTAGTCTTTCTCAAACATTTTTAAATTTCCTTTTGGATGACCTTGAAACATATTTTCAAATTAATCAGCGTATACGTTGGTTTACATATCAAGGAATCGTTCGTTATGTTTCTAAGTCCCCAAGGTCACTGCAATCCCTCCACCAGAAGCATAATAGTAGTCTTTTTAAAACATTTTTAAAATTCTATTTGGATGACCTTGAAACATATTTTCAATTCAACCGGTGTAATTGTTCGTTTGTATATCAAGGAATCGTTCGTTATGTTTCTAAGTCCTCAAGATCATCTCAATTCCTCCACCAGAAGCATAATAGTAGTCTTTCTCAAACATTTTTAAATTTCCTTTTGGATGACCTTGAAACATATTTTCAATTCAATCGGTGTAATCGTTCGTTTATATATCAAGGAATCGTTCGTTATGTTTATAAGTCCCCAAGGTCATCTCAATTCCTCCACCAGAAGCATAATAGTAGTCTTTCTAAAACATTTTTAAAATTATATTTGGATGACCTTGAAACATATTTTTAATTTAATCGGTGTAATTGTTCGTTTATATATCAAGGAATCGTTCGTTATGTTTCTAAGTCCCCAAGGTCATCTCAATTCCTCCACCAGAAGCATAATAGTAGTCTTTCTCAAACATTTTTAAATTTCCTTTTGGATGACCTTGAAACATATTTTCAAAGTAATCAGCGTATACGTTGGTTTACATATCAAGGAATCGTTCGGGATGTTTCTAAGTCCCCAAGGTCACTGCAATCCCTCTACCAGAAGCATAATGGTAGTCTTTCTAAAACATTTTTAAAATTCTATTTGGATGACCTTGAAACATATTTTCAATTCAATCGGTGTAATTGTTCGTTTATATATCAAGGAATCGTTCGTTATGTTTCTAAGTCCCCAAGGTCATCTCAATTCCTTCACCCGAAGCATAATAGTATTCTTTCTCAAACATTTTTAAATTTCCTTTTGGATGACCTTGAAACATATTTTTAATTCAATCGGTGTAATTGTTCGTTTATATATCAAGGAATCGTTCGTTATGTTTCTAAGTCCCTAAGGTCATCTTAATTCCTCCACCAGAAGCATAATAGTAGTCTTTCTAAAACATTTTTAAAATTATATTTGGATGACCTTGAAACATATTTTCAATTCAATCGGTGTAATTATACGCTTATATATCAAGGAATCGTGCGTTATGTTTCTAAGTCCCCAAGGTCATCTCAATTCCTCTACCAGAAGCATAATGCTAGTCTTTCTCAAACATTTTTAAATTTCCTTTTGGATGACCTTGAAACATATTTTCAAAGTAATCAGCGTATACGTTGGTTTACATATCAAGGAATCGTTCGGAAAGTTTCTAAGTCCCCAAGGTCATCTCAATTCCTTCACCAGAAGCATAATAGTATCCTTTCTAAATCATTTTTAAAATTATATTTGGATGACCTTGAAACATATTTTCAATTCAATCGGTGTAATTGTACGTTTATATATCAAGGAATCGTTCGTTATGTTTCTAAGTCCCCAAGGTCATCTTAATTCCTCCACCAGAAGCATAATAGTAGTCTTTCTCAAACATTTTTAAATTTCCTTTTGGATGACGTTAAAACATATTTTCAAATTAATCAGCGTATACGTTGGTTTACATATCAAGGAATCGTTCGTTATGTTTCTAAGTCCCCAAGGTCATCTCAATCTCTCCACCAGAAGCATAGGTAATAATGATCTTTCTAAAAAATTTTTAAAATTCCTCGTGGATGACCTTGAAACATATTTTCAATTCAATCGGTGTAATTGTACGTTTATATATCAAGGAATCGTTCGTTATGTTTCTAAGTCCCCAAGGTCATCTCAATTCCTCCACCAGAAGCATAATAGTAGTCTTTCTCAAACATTTTTAAATTTCCTTTTGGATGACCTTGAAACATATTTTCAAATTAATCAGCGTATACGTTGGTTTACATATCAAGGAATCGTTCGTTATGTTTCTAAGTCCCCAAGGTCACTGCAATCCCTCCACCAGAAGCATAATAGTAGTCTTTTTAAAACATTTTTAAAATTCTATTTGGATGACCTTGAAACATATTTTCAATTCAACCGGTGTAATTGTTCGTTTGTATATCAAGGAATCGTTCGTTATGTTTCTAAGTCCTCAAGATCATCTCAATTCCTCCACCAGAAGCATAATAGTAGTCTTTCTCAAACATTTTTAAATTTCCTTTTGGATGACCTTGAAACATATTTTCAATTCAATCGGTGTAATCGTTCGTTTATATATCAAGGAATCGTTCGTTATGTTTATAAGTCCCCAAGGTCATCTCAATTCCTCCACCAGAAGCATAATAGTAGTCTTTCTAAAACATTTTTAAAATTATATTTGGATGACCTTGAAACATATTTTTAATTTAATCGGTGTAATTGTTCGTTTATATATCAAGGAATCGTTCGTTATGTTTCTAAGTCCCCAAGGTCATCTCAATTCCTCCACCAGAAGCATAATAGTAGTCTTTCTCAAACATTTTTAAATTTCCTTTTGGATGACCTTGAAACATATTTTCAAAGTAATCAGCGTATACGTTGGTTTACATATCAAGGAATCGTTCGGGATGTTTCTAAGTCCCCAAGGTCACTGCAATCCCTCTACCAGAAGCATAATGGTAGTCTTTCTAAAACATTTTTAAAATTCTATTTGGATGACCTTGAAACATATTTTCAATTCAATCGGTGTAATTGTTCGTTTATATATCAAGGAATCGTTCGTTATGTTTCTAAGTCCCCAAGGTCATCTCAATTCCTCCACCAGAAGCATAATAGTAGTCTTTCTCAAACATTTTTAAATTTCCTTTTGGATGACCTTGAAACATATTTTCAAATTAATCAGCGTATACGTTGGTTTACATATCAAGGAATCGTTCGTTATGTTTCTAAGTCCCCAAGGTCACTGCAATCCCTCCACCAGAAGCATAATAGTAGTCTTTTTAAAACATTTTTAAAATTCTATTTGGATGACCTTGAAACATATTTTCAATTCAACCGGTGTAATTGTTCGTTTGTATATCAAGGAATCGTTCGTTATGTTTCTAAGTCCTCAAGATCATCTCAATTCCTCCACCAGAAGCATAATAGTAGTCTTTCTCAAACATTTTTAAATTTCCTTTTGGATGACCTTGAAACATATTTTCAATTCAATCGGTGTAATCGTTCGTTTATATATCAAGGAATCGTTCGTTATGTTTATAAGTCCCCAAGGTCATCTCAATTCCTCCACCAGAAGCATAATAGTAGTCTTTCTAAAACATTTTTAAAATTATATTTGGATGACCTTGAAACATATTTTTAATTTAATCGGTGTAATTGTTCGTTTATATATCAAGGAATCGTTCGTTATGTTTCTAAGTCCCCAAGGTCATCTCAATTCCTCCACCAGAAGCATAATAGTAGTCTTTCTCAAACATTTTTAAATTTCCTTTTGGATGACCTTGAAACATATTTTCAAAGTAATCAGCGTATACGTTGGTTTACATATCAAGGAATCGTTCGGGATGTTTCTAAGTCCCCAAGGTCACTGCAATCCCTCTACCAGAAGCATAATGGTAGTCTTTCTAAAACATTTTTAAAATTCTATTTGGATGACCTTGAAACATATTTTCAATTCAATCGGTGTAATTGTTCGTTTATATATCAAGGAATCGTTCGTTATGTTTCTAAGTCCCCAAGGTCATCTCAATTCCTTCACCCGAAGCATAATAGTATTCTTTCTCAAACATTTTTAAATTTCCTTTTGGATGACCTTGAAACATATTTTTAATTCAATCGGTGTAATTGTTCGTTTATATATCAAGGAATCGTTCGTTATGTTTCTAAGTCCCTAAGGTCATCTTAATTCCTCCACCAGAATCATAATAGTAGTCTTTCTAAAACATTTTTAAAATTATATTTGGATGACCTTGAAACATATTTTCAATTCAATCGGTGTAATTATACGCTTATATATCAAGGAATCGTGCGTTATGTTTCTAAGTCCCCAAGGTCATCTCAATTCCTCTACCAGAAGCATAATGCTAGTCTTTCTCAAACATTTTTAAATTTCCTTTTGGATGACCTTGAAACATATTTTCAAAGTAATCAGCGTATACGTTGGTTTACATATCAAGGAATCGTTCGGAAAGTTTCTAAGTCCCCAAGGTCATCTCAATTCCTTCACCAGAAGCATAATAGTATCCTTTCTAAATCATTTTTAAAATTATATTTGGATGACCTTGAAACATATTTTCAATTCAATCGGTGTAATTGTACGTTTATATATCAAGGAATCGTTCGTTATGTTTCTAAGTCCCCAAGGTCATCTTAATTCCTCCACCAGAAGCATAATAGTAGTCTTTCTCAAACATTTTTAAATTTCCTTTTGGATGACGTTAAAACATATTTTCAAATTAATCAGCGTATACGTTGGTTTACATATCAAGGAATCGTTCGTTATGTTTCTAAGTCCCCAAGGTCATCTCAATCTCTCCACCAGAAGCATAGGTAATAATGATCTTTCTAAAAAATTTTTAAAATTCCTCGTGGATGACCTTGAAACATATTTTCAATTCAATCGGTGTAATTGTACGTTTATATATCAAGGAATCGTTCGTTATGTTTCTAAGTCCCCAAGGTCATCTCAATTCCTCCACCAGAAGCATAATAGTAGTCTTTCTCAAACATTTTTAAATTTCCTTTTGGATGACCTTGAAACATATTTTCAAATTAATCAGCGTATACGTTGGTTTACATATCAAGGAATCGTTCGTTATGTTTCTAAGTCCCCAAGGTCACTGCAATCCCTCCACCAGAAGCATAATAGTAGTCTTTTTAAAACATTTTTAAAATTCTATTTGGATGACCTTGAAACATATTTTCAATTCAACCGGTGTAATTGTTCGTTTGTATATCAAGGAATCGTTCGTTATGTTTCTAAGTCCTCAAGATCATCTCAATTCCTCCACCAGAAGCATAATAGTAGTCTTTCTCAAACATTTTTAAATTTCCTTTTGGATGACCTTGAAACATATTTTCAATTCAATCGGTGTAATCGTTCGTTTATATATCAAGGAATCGTTCGTTATGTTTATAAGTCCCCAAGGTCATCTCAATTCCTCCACCAGAAGCATAATAGTAGTCTTTCTAAAACATTTTTAAAATTATATTTGGATGACCTTGAAACATATTTTTAATTTAATCGGTGTAATTGTTCGTTTATATATCAAGGAATCGTTCGTTATGTTTCTAAGTCCCCAAGGTCATCTCAATTCCTCCACCAGAAGCATAATAGTAGTCTTTCTCAAACATTTTTAAATTTCCTTTTGGATGACCTTGAAACATATTTTCAAAGTAATCAGCGTATACGTTGGTTTACATATCAAGGAATCGTTCGGGATGTTTCTAAGTCCCCAAGGTCACTGCAATCCCTCTACCAGAAGCATAATGGTAGTCTTTCTAAAACATTTTTAAAATTCTATTTGGATGACCTTGAAACATATTTTCAATTCAATCGGTGTAATTGTTCGTTTATATATCAAGGAATCGTTCGTTATGTTTCTAAGTCCCCAAGGTCATCTCAATTCCTTCACCCGAAGCATAATAGTATTCTTTCTCAAACATTTTTAAATTTCCTTTTGGATGACCTTGAAACATATTTTTAATTCAATCGGTGTAATTGTTCGTTTATATATCAAGGAATCGTTCGTTATGTTTCTAAGTCCCTAAGGTCATCTTAATTCCTCCAACAGAAGCATAATAGTAGTCTTTCTAAAACATTTTTAAAATTATATTTGGATGACCTTGAAACATATTTTCAATTCAATCGGTGTAATTATACGCTTATATATCAAGGAATCGTGCGTTATGTTTCTAAGTCCCCAAGGTCATCTCAATTCCTCTACCAGAAGCATAATGCTAGTCTTTCTCAAACATTTTTAAATTTCCTTTTGGATGACGTTAAAACATATTTTCAAATTAATCAGCGTATACGTTGGTTTACATATCAAGGAATCGTTCGTTATGTTTCTAAGTCCCCAAGGTCATCTCAATCTCTCCACCAGAAGCATAGGTAATAATGATCTTTCTAAAAAATTTTTAAAATTCCTCGTGGATGACCTTGAAACATATTTTCAATTCAATCGGTGTAATTGTACGTTTATATATCAAGGAATCGTTCGTTATGTTTCTAAGTCCCCAAGGTCATCTCAATTCCTCCACCAGAAGCATAATAGTAGTCTTTCTCAAACATTTTTAAATTTCCTTTTGGATGACCTTGAAACATATTTTCAAATTAATCAGCGTATACGTTGGTTTACATATCAAGGAATCGTTCGTTATGTTTCTAAGTCCCCAAGGTCACTGCAATCCCTCCACCAGAAGCATAATAGTAGTCTTTTTAAAACATTTTTAAAATTCTATTTGGATGACCTTGAAACATATTTTCAATTCAACCGGTGTAATTGTTCGTTTGTATATCAAGGAATCGTTCGTTATGTTTCTAAGTCCTCAAGGTCATCTCAATTCCTCCACCAGAAGCATAATAGTAGTCTTTCTCAAACATTTTTAAATTTCCTTTTGGATGACCTTGAAACATATTTTCAATTCAATCGGTGTAATCGTTCGTTTATATATCAAGGAATCGTTCGTTATGTTTATAAGTCCCCAAGGTCATCTCAATTCCTCCACCAGAAGCATAATAGTAGTCTTTCTAAAACATTTTTAAAATTATATTTGGATGACCTTGAAACATATTTTTAATTTAATCGGTGTAATTGTTCGTTTATATATCAAGGAATCGTTCGTTATGTTTCTAAGTCCCCAAGGTCATCTCAATTCCTCCACCAGAAGCATAATAGTAGTCTTTCTCAAACATTTTTAAATTTCCTTTTGGATGACCTTGAAACATATTTTCAAAGTAATCAGCGTATACGTTGGTTTACATATCAAGGAATCGTTCGGGATGTTTCTAAGTCCCCAAGGTCACTGCAATCCCTCTACCAGAAGCATAATGGTAGTCTTTCTAAAACATTTTTAAAATTCTATTTGGATGACCTTGAAACATATTTTCAATTCAATCGGTGTAATTGTTCGTTTATATATCAAGGAATCGTTCGTTATGTTTCTAAGTCCCCAAGGTCATCTCAATTCCTTCACCCGAAGCATAATAGTATTCTTTCTCAAACATTTTTAAATTTCCTTTTGGATGACCTTGAAACATATTTTTAATTCAATCGGTGTAATTGTTCGTTTATATATCAAGGAATCGTTCGTTATGTTTCTAAGTCCCTAAGGTCATCTTAATTCCTCCAACAGAAGCATAATAGTAGTCTTTCTAAAACATTTTTAAAATTATATTTGGATGACCTTGAAACATATTTTCAATTCAATCGGTGTAATTATACGCTTATATATCAAGGAATCGTGCGTTATGTTTCTAAGTCCCCAAGGTCATCTCAATTCCTCTACCAGAAGCATAATGCTAGTCTTTCTCAAACATTTTTAAATTTCCTTTTGGATGACCTTGAAACATATTTTCAAAGTAATCAGCGTATACGTTGGTTTACATATCAAGGAATCATTCGGGATGTTTCTAAGTCCCCAAGGTCACTGCAATCCCTCCACCAAAAGCATAATAGTAGTCTTTCTAAAACATTTTTAAAATTCTATTTGGATGACCTTGAAACATATTTTCAATTCAATCGGTGTAATTGTACGTTTACATATCAAGGAATCGTTCGTTATGTTTCTAAGTCCCCAAGGTCATCTCAATTCCTCCACCAGAAGCATAATAGTAGTCTTTCTCAAACATTTTTAAATTTCCTTTTGGATGACCTTGAAACATATTTTCAAATTAATCAGCGTATACGTTGGTTTACATATCAAGGAATCGTTCGTTATGTTTCTAAGTCCCCAAGGTCACTGCAATCCCTCCACCAGAAGCATAATAGTAGTCTTTTTAAAACATTTTTAAAATTCTATTTGGATGACCTTGAAACATATTTTCAATTCAACCGGTGTAATTGTTCGTTTGTATATCAAGGAATCGTTCGTTATGTTTCTAAGTCCTCAAGGTCATCTCAATTCCTCCACCAGAAGCATAATAGTAGTCTTTCTCAAACATTTTTAAATTTCCTTTTGGATGACCTTGAAACATATTTTCAATTCAATCGGTGTAATCGTTCGTTTATATATCAAGGAATCGTTCGTTATGTTTATAAGTCCCCAAGGTCATCTCAATTCCTCCACCAGAAGCATAATAGTAGTCTTTCTAAAACATTTTTAAAATTATATTTGGATGACCTTGAAACATATTTTTAATTTAATCGGTGTAATTGTTCGTTTATATATCAAGGAATCGTTCGTTATGTTTCTAAGTCCCCAAGGTCATCTCAATTCCTCCACCAGAAGCATAATAGTAGTCTTTCTCAAACATTTTTAAATTTCCTTTTGGATGACCTTGAAACATATTTTCAAAGTAATCAGCGTATACGTTGGTTTACATATCAAGGAATCGTTCGGGATGTTTCTAAGTCCCCAAGGTCACTGCAATCCCTCTACCAGAAGCATAATGGTAGTCTTTCTAAAACATTTTTAAAATTCTATTTGGATGACCTTGAAACATATTTTCAATTCAATCGGTGTAATTGTTCGTTTATATATCAAGGAATCGTTCGTTATGTTTCTAAGTCCCCAAGGTCATCTCAATTCCTTCACCCGAAGCATAATAGTATTCTTTCTCAAACATTTTTAAATTTCCTTTTGGATGACCTTGAAACATATTTTTAATTCAATCGGTGTAATTGTTCGTTTATATATCAAGGAATCGTTCGTTATGTTTCTAAGTCCCTAAGGTCATCTTAATTCCTCCACCAGAAGCATAATAGTAGTCTTTCTAAAACATTTTTAAAATTATATTTGGATGACCTTGAAACATATTTTCAATTCAATCGGTGTAATTATACGCTTATATATCAAGGAATCGTGCGTTATGTTTCTAAGTCCCCAAGGTCATCTCAATTCCTCTACCAGAAGCATAATGCTAGTCTTTCTCAAACATTTTTAAATTTCCTTTTGGATGACCTTGAAACATATTTTCAAAGTAATCAGCGTATACGTTGGTTTACATATCAAGGAATTATTCGGGATGTTTCTAAGTCCCCAAGGTCACTGCAATCCCTCCACCAAAAGCATAATAGTAGTCTTTCTAAAACATTTTTAAAATTCTATTTGGATGACCTTGAAACATATTTTCAATTCAATCGGTGTAATTGTTCGTTTATATATCAAGGAATCGTTCGTTATGTTTCTAAGTCCCCAAGGTCATCTCAATTCCTCCACCAGAAGCATAATAGAAGTCTTTCTCAAACATTTTTAAATTTCCTTTTGGATGACATTGAAACATATTTTCAAAGTAATCAGCGTATACGTTGGTTTACATATCAAGGAATTTTTCGTTATGTTTCTAAGTCCCCAAGGTCATCTCAATTCCTCCACCAGAAGCATAATAGTATCCTTTCTAAATCATTTTTAAAATTATATTTGGATGACCTTGAAACATATTTTCAAATTAATCAGCGTATCCGTTCGTTTACATATAAAAAAAACGTTGGGGATGTTTTTAAGTACCCAAGGTCATCGCGATTCCTCCACCAGAAGCATAATAGTAGTCTTTCTTTAACATTTTTAAATTTCCTTTTGGATGACCTTGAAACATATTTTTAAAGTAATCAGCGTATACGTTGGTTTACATATCAAGGAATCGTTCGTTATGTTTCTAAGTCCCCAAGGTCACTGCAATCCCTCCACCAGAAGCATAATAGTAGTCTTTTTAAAACATTTTTAAAATTCTATTTGGATGACCTTGAAACATATTTTCAATTCAACCGGTGTAATTGTTCGTTTATATATCAAGGAATCGTTCGTTATGTTTCTAAGTCCCCAAGGTCATCTCAATTCCTCCACCAGAAGCATAATAGTAGTCTTTCTCAAACATTTTTAAATTTCCTTTTGGATGACCTTGAAACATATTTTCAATTCAATCGGTGTAATTGTTCGTTTATATATCAAGGAATCGTTCGTTATGTTTATAAGTCCCCAAGGTCATCTCAATTCCTCCACCAGAAGCATAATAGTAGTCTTTCTCAAACATTTTTAAATTTCCTTTTGGATGACCTTGAAACATATTTTCAAAGTAATCAGCGTATACGTTGGGTTACATATGAAAAATCGTTACGGATGTTCCTAAATAGCCCAGGTGAACGCAATTCCTCCACCAGAACATAATAGTAGTCTTTCTCAAACATTTTAAAAATTCTTTGTGGATGACCTTGAAACATATTTTCAAAGTAATCATCGTATCTGTTGGTTTACATATAAAGGAATAGTTCGGGATGTTTCTAAGTCCCCAAGGTTATTGCAATTCCTCAGCCAGAAGCATAATAGTAGTCTTTCTCAAACATTTTAAAATTTCCATTTGGATGACCTTGAAACATATTTTCAAATTAATCAGCGTATCCGTTCGTTTACATATAAAAAAAAACGTTGGGGATGTTTTTAAGTACCCAAGGTCATCGCAATTCCTCCACCAGAAGCATAATAGTAGTCTTTCTTAAACATTTTTAAATTTCCTTTTGGATGACCTTGAAACATATTTTTAAAGTAATCAGCGTATACGTTGGTTTACATATCAAGGAATCGTTCGGAAAGTTTCTAAGTCCCCAAGGTCATCTCAATTCCTTCACCAGAAGCATAATAGTATCCTTTCTAAATCATTTTTAAAATTATATTTGGATGACCTTGAAACATATTTTCAATTCAATCGGTGTAATTGTACGTTTATATATCAAGGAATCGTTCGTTATGTTTCTAAGTCCCCAAGGTCATCTTAATTCCTCCACCAGAAGCATAATAGTAGTCTTTCTCAAACATTTTTAAATTTCCTTTTGGATGACGTTAAAACATATTTTCAAATTAATCAGCGTATACGTTGGTTTACATATCAAGGAATCGTTCGTTATGTTTCTAAGTCCCCAAGGTCATCTCAATCTCTCCACCAGAAGCATAGGTAATAATGATCTTTCTAAAAAATTTTTAAAATTCCTCGTGGATGACCTTGAAACATATTTTCAATTCAATCGGTGTAATTGTACGTTTATATATCAAGGAATCGTTCGTTATGTTTCTAAGTCCCCAAGGTCATCTCAATTCCTCCACCAGAAGCATAATAGTAGTCTTTCTCAAACATTTTTAAATTTCCTTTTGGATGACCTTGAAACATATTTTCAAATTAATCAGCGTATACGTTGGTTTACATATCAAGGAATCGTTCGTTATGTTTCTAAGTCCCCAAGGTCACTGCAATCCCTCCACCAGAAGCATAATAGTAGTCTTTCTAAAACATTTTTAAAATTATATTTGGATGACCTTGAAACATATTTTTAATTTAATCGGTGTAATTGTTCGTTTATATATCAAGGAATCGTTCGTTATGTTTCTAAGTCCCCAAGGTCATCTCAATTCCTCCACCAGAAGCATAATAGTAGTCTTTCTCAAACATTTTTAAATTTCCTTTTGGATGACCTTGAAACATATTTTCAAAGTAATCAGCGTATACGTTGGTTTACATATCAAGGAATCGTTCGGGATGTTTCTAAGTCCCCAAGGTCACTGCAATCCCTCTACCAGAAGCATAATGGTAGTCTTTCTAAAACATTTTTAAAATTCTATTTGGATGACCTTGAAACATATTTTCAATTCAATCGGTGTAATTGTTCGTTTATATATCAAGGAATCGTTTGTTATGTTTCTAAGTCCCCAAGGTCATCTCAATTCCTTCACCCGAAGCATAATAGTATTCTTTCTCAAACATTTTTAAATTTCCTTTTGGATGACCTTGAAACATATTTTTAATTCAATCGGTGTAATTGTTCGTTTATATATCAAGGAATCGTTCGTTATGTTTCTAAGTCCCTAAGGTCATCTTAATTCCTCCACCAGAAGCTTAATAGTAGTCTTTCTAAAACATTTTTAAAATTATATTTGGATGACCTTGAAACATTTTTTCAATTCAATCGGTGTAATTATACGCTTATATATCAAGGAATCGTGCGTTATGTTTCTAAGTCCCCAAGGTCATCTCAATTCCTCTACCAGAAGCATAATGCTAGTCTTTCTCAAACATTTTTAAATTTCCTTTTGGATGACCTTGAAACATATTTTCAAAGTAATCAGCGTATACGTTGGTTTACATATCAAGGAATCATTCGGGATATTTCTAAGTCCCCAAGGTCACTGCAATCCCTCCACCAAAAGCATAATAGTAGTCTTTCTAAAACATTTTTAAAATTCTATTTGGATGACCTTGAAACATATTTTAAATTCAATCGGTGTAATTGTTCGTTTATATATCAAGGAATCGTTCGTTATGTTTCTAAGTCCCCAAGGTCATCTCAATTCCTCCACCAGAAGCATAATAGAAGTCTTTCTCAAACATTTTTAAATTTCCTTTTGGATGACATTGAAACATATTTTCAAAGTAATCAGCGTATTCGTTGGTTTACATATCAAGGAATCGTTCGTTATGTTTCTAAGTCCCCAAGGTCATCTCAATTCCTCCACCAGAAGCATAATAGTAGTCTTTCTAAATCATTTTTAAAATTATATTTGGATGACCTTGAAACATATTTTCAATTCAATCGGTGTAATTGTACGTTTATATATCAAGGAATCGTTCGTTATGTTTTTAAGTCCCCAAGGTCATCTCAATTCCTCCACCAGAAGCATAATAGTAGTCTTTCTCAAACATTTTTTAATTTCCTTTTGGATGACCTTGAAACATATTTTTAAAGTAATCAGCGTATACGTTGGTTTACATATCAAGGAATCGTTCGGAAAGTTTCTAAGTCCCCAAGGTCATCTCAATCTCTCCACCAGAAGCATAGGTAATAATGATCTTTCTAAAACATTTTTAAAATTCCTCGTGGATGACCTTGAAACATATTTTCAATTCAATCGGTGTAATTGTACGTTTATATATCAAGGAATCGTTCGTTATGTTTCTAAGTCCCCAAGGTCATCTCAATTCCTCCACCAGAAGCATAATAGTAGTCTTTCTCAAACATTTTTAAATTTCCTTTTGGATGACCTTTAAACATATTTTCAAATTAATCAGCGTATACGTTGGTTTACATATCAAGGAATCGTTCGTTATGTTTCTAAGTCCCCAAGGTCACTGCAATCCCTCCACCAGAAGCATAATAGTAGTCTTTTTAAAACATTTTTAAAATTCTATTTGGATGACCTTGAAACATATTTTCAATTCAACCGGTGTAATTGTTCGTTTATATATCAAGGAATCGTTCGTTATGTTTCTAAGTCCCCAAGGTCATCTCAATTCCTCCACCAGAAGCATAATAGTAGTCTTTCTCAAACATTTTTAAATTTCCTTTTGGATGACCTTGAAACATATTTTCAATTCAATCGGTGTAATTGTTCGTTTATATATCAAGGAATCGTTCGTTATGTTTATAAGTCCCCAAGGTCATCTCAATTCCTCCACCAGAAGCATAATAGTAGTCTTTTTAAAACATTTTTAAAATTATATTTAAATGACCTTGAAACATTTTTTCAATTCAATCGGTGTAATTATACGCTTATATATCAAGGAATCGTGCGTTATGTTTCTAAGTCCCCAAGGTCATCTCAATTCCTCTACCAGAAGCATAATGCTAGTCTTTCTCAAACATTTTTAATTTTCCTTTTGGATGACCTTGAAACATATTTTCAAAGTAATCAGCGTATACGTTGGTTTACATATCAAGGAATCATTCGGGATATTTCTAAGTCCCCAAGGTCACTGCAATCCCTCCACCAAAAGCATAATAGTAGTCTTTCTAAAACATTTTTAAAATTCTATTTGGATGACCTTGAAACATATTTTAAATTCAATCGGTGTAATTGTTCGTTTATATATCAAGGAATCGTTCGTTATGTTTCTAAGTCCCCAAGGTCATCTCAATTCCTCCACCAGAAGCATAATAGAAGTCTTTCTCAAACATTTTTAAATTTCCTTTTGGATGACATTGAAACATATTTTCAAAGTAATCAGCGTATACGTTGGTTTACATATCAAGGAATCGTTCGTTATGTTTCTAAGTCCCCAAGGTCATCTCAATCTCTCCACCAGAAGCATAGGTAATAATGATCTTTCTAAAAAATTTTTAAAATTCCTCGTGGATGACCTTGAAACATATTTTCAATTCAATCGGTGTAATTGTACGTTTATATATCAAGGAATCGTTCGTTATGTTTCTAAGTCCCCAAGGTCATCTCAATTCCTCCACCAGAAGCATAATAGTAGTCTTTCTCAAACATTTTTAAATTTCCTTTTGGATGACCTTGAAACATATTTTCAAATTAATCAGCGTATACGTTGGTTTACATATCAAGGAATCGTTCGTTATGTTTCTAAGTCCCCAAGGTCACTGCAATCCCTCCACCAGAAGCATAATAGTAGTCTTTCTAAAACATTTTTAAAATTATATTTGGATGACCTTGAAACATATTTTTAATTTAATCGGTGTAATTGTTCGTTTATATATCAAGGAATCGTTCGTTATGTTTCTAAGTCCCCAAGGTCATCTCAATTCCTCCACCAGAAGCATAATAGTAGTCTTTCTCAAACATTTTTAAATTTCCTTTTGGATGACCTTGAAACATATTTTCAAAGTAATCAGCGTATACGTTGGTTTACATATCAAGGAATCGTTCGGGATGTTTCTAAGTCCCCAAGGTCACTGCAATCCCTCTACCAGAAGCATAATGGTAGTCTTTCTAAAACATTTTTAAAATTCTATTTGGATGACCTTGAAACATATTTTCAATTCAATCGGTGTAATTGTTCGTTTATATATCAAGGAATCGTTTGTTATGTTTCTAAGTCCCCAAGGTCATCTCAATTCCTTCACCCGAAGCATAATAGTATTCTTTCTCAAACATTTTTAAATTTCCTTTTGGATGACCTTGAAACATATTTTTAATTCAATCGGTGTAATTGTTCGTTTATATATCAAGGAATCGTTCGTTATGTTTCTAAGTCCCTAAGGTCATCTTAATTCCTCCACCAGAAGCTTAATAGTAGTCTTTCTAAAACATTTTTAAAATTATATTTGGATGACCTTGAAACATTTTTTCAATTCAATCGGTGTAATTATACGCTTATATATCAAGGAATCGTGCGTTATGTTTCTAAGTCCCCAAGGTCATCTCAATTCCTCTACCAGAAGCATAATGCTAGTCTTTCTCAAACATTTTTAAATTTCCTTTTGGATGACCTTGAAACATATTTTCAAAGTAATCAGCGTATACGTTGGTTTACATATCAAGGAATCATTCGGGATATTTCTAAGTCCCCAAGGTCACTGCAATCCCTCCACCAAAAGCATAATAGTAGTCTTTCTAAAACATTTTTAAAATTCTATTTGGATGACCTTGAAACATATTTTAAATTCAATCGGTGTAATTGTTCGTTTATATATCAAGGAATCGTTCGTTATGTTTCTAAGTCCCCAAGGTCATCTCAATTCCTCCACCAGAAGCATAATAGAAGTCTTTCTCAAACATTTTTAAATTTCCTTTTGGATGACATTGAAACATATTTTCAAAGTAATCAGCGTATACGTTGGTTTACATATCAAGGAATCGTTCGTTATGTTTCTAAGTCTCCAAGGTCATCTCAATTCCTCCACCAGAAGCATAATAGTAGTCTTTCTAAATCATTTTTAAAATTATATTTGGATGACCTTGAAACATATTTTCAATTCAATCGGTGTAATTGTTCGTTTATATATCAAGGAATCGTTCGTTATGTTTATAAGTCCCCAAGGTCATCTCAATTCCTCCACCAGAAGCATAATAGTAGTCTTTCTCAAACATTTTTAAATTTCCTTTTGGATGACCTTGAAACATATTTTCAAAGTAATCAGCGTATACGTTGGGTTACATATGAAAAATCGTTACGGATGTTCCTAAATAGCCCAGGTGAACGCAATTCCTCCACCAGAACATAATAGTAGTCTTTCTCAAACATTTTAAAAATTCTTTGTGGATGACCTTGAAACATATTTTCAAAGTAATCATCGTATCTGTTGGTTTACATATAAAGGAATAGTTCGGGATGTTTCTAAGTCCCCAAGGTTATTGCAATTCCTCAGCCAGAAGCATAATAGTAGTCTTTCTCAAACATTTTAAAATTTCCATTTGGATGACCTTGAAACATATTTTCAAATTAATCAGCGTATCCGTTCGTTTACATATAAAAAAAAACGTTGGGGATGTTTTTAAGTACCCAAGGTCATCGCAATTCCTCCACCAGAAGCATAATAGTAGTCTTTCTTAAACATTTTTAAATTTCCTTTTGGATGACCTTGAAACATATTTTTAAAGTAATCAGCGTATACGTTGGTTTACATATCAAGGAATCGTTCGGAAAGTTTCTAAGTCCCCAAGGTCATCTCAATTCCTTCACCAGAAGCATAATAGTATCCTTTCTAAATCATTTTTAAAATTATATTTGGATGACCTTGAAACATATTTTCAATTCAATCGGTGTAATTGTACGTTTATATATCAAGGAATCGTTCGTTATGTTTCTAAGTCCCCAAGGTCATCTTAATTCCTCCACCAGAAGCATAATAGTAGTCTTTCTCAAACATTTTTAAATTTCCTTTTGGATGACGTTAAAACATATTTTCAAATTAATCAGCGTATACGTTGGTTTACATATCAAGGAATCGTTCGTTATGTTTCTAAGTCCCCAAGGTCATCTCAATCTCTCCACCAGAAGCATAGGTAATAATGATCTTTCTAAAAAATTTTTAAAATTCCTCGTGGATGACCTTGAAACATATTTTCAATTCAATCGGTGTAATTGTTCGTTTATATATCAAGGAATCGTTCGTTATGTTTATAAGTCCCCAAGGTCATCTCAATTCCTCCACCAGAAGCATAATAGTAGTCTTTCTCAAACATTTTTAAATTTCCTTTTGGATGACCTTGAAACATATTTTCAAAGTAATCAGCGTATACGTTGGGTTACATATGAAAAATCGTTACGGATGTTCCTAAATAGCCCAGGTGAACGCAATTCCTCCACCAGAACATAATAGTAGTCTTTCTCAAACATTTTAAAAATTCTTTGTGGATGACCTTGAAACATATTTTCAAAGTAATCATCGTATCTGTTGGTTTACATATAAAGGAATAGTTCGGGATGTTTCTAAGTCCCCAAGGTTATTGCAATTCCTCAGCCAGAAGCATAATAGTAGTCTTTCTCAAACATTTTAAAATTTCCATTTGGATGACCTTGAAACATATTTTCAAATTAATCAGCGTATCCGTTCGTTTACATATAAAAAAAAACGTTGGGGATGTTTTTAAGTACCCAAGGTCATCGCAATTCCTCCACCAGAAGCATAATAGTAGTCTTTCTTAAACATTTTTAAATTTCCTTTTGGATGACCTTGAAACATATTTTTAAAGTAATCAGCGTATACGTTGGTTTACATATCAAGGAATCGTTCGGAAAGTTTCTAAGTCCCCAAGGTCATCTCAATTCCTTCACCAGAAGCATAATAGTATCCTTTCTAAATCATTTTTAAAATTATATTTGGATGACCTTGAAACATATTTTCAATTCAATCGGTGTAATTGTACGTTTATATATCAAGGAATCGTTCGTTATGTTTCTAAGTCCCCAAGGTCATCTTAATTCCTCCACCAGAAGCATAATAGTAGTCTTTCTCAAACATTTTTAAATTTCCTTTTGGATGACGTTAAAACATATTTTCAAATTAATCAGCGTATACGTTGGTTTACATATCAAGGAATCGTTCGTTATGTTTCTAAGTCCCCAAGGTCATCTCAATCTCTCCACCAGAAGCATAGGTAATAATGATCTTTCTAAAAAATTTTTAAAATTCCTCGTGGATGACCTTGAAACATATTTTCAATTCAATCGGTGTAATTGTACGTTTATATATCAAGGAATCGTTCGTTATGTTTCTAAGTCCCCAAGGTCATCTCAATTCCTCCACCAGAAGCATAATAGTAGTCTTTCTCAAACATTTTTAAATTTCCTTTTGGATGACCTTGAAACATATTTTCAAATTAATCAGCGTATACGTTGGTTTACATATCAAGGAATCGTTCGTTATGTTTCTAAGTCCCCAAGGTCACTGCAATCCCTCCACCAGAAGCATAATAGTAGTCTTTCTAAAACATTTTTAAAATTATATTTGGATGACCTTGAAACATATTTTTAATTTAATCGGTGTAATTGTTCGTTTATATATCAAGGAATCGTTCGTTATGTTTCTAAGTCCCCAAGGTCATCTCAATTCCTCCACCAGAAGCATAATAGTAGTCTTTCTCAAACATTTTTAAATTTCCTTTTGGATGACCTTGAAACATATTTTCAAAGTAATCAGCGTATACGTTGGTTTACATATCAAGGAATCGTTCGGGATGTTTCTAAGTCCCCAAGGTCACTGCAATCCCTCTACCAGAAGCATAATGGTAGTCTTTCTAAAACATTTTTAAAATTCTATTTGGATGACCTTGAAACATATTTTCAATTCAATCGGTGTAATTGTTCGTTTATATATCAAGGAATCGTTTGTTATGTTTCTAAGTCCCCAAGGTCATCTCAATTCCTTCACCCGAAGCATAATAGTATTCTTTCTCAAACATTTTTAAATTTCCTTTTGGATGACCTTGAAACATATTTTTAATTCAATCGGTGTAATTGTTCGTTTATATATCAAGGAATCGTTCGTTATGTTTCTAAGTCCCTAAGGTCATCTTAATTCCTCCACCAGAAGCTTAATAGTAGTCTTTCTAAAACATTTTTAAAATTATATTTGGATGACCTTGAAACATTTTTTCAATTCAATCGGTGTAATTATACGCTTATATATCAAGGAATCGTGCGTTATGTTTCTAAGTCCCCAAGGTCATCTCAATTCCTCTACCAGAAGCATAATGCTAGTCTTTCTCAAACATTTTTAAATTTCCTTTTGGATGACCTTGAAACATATTTTCAAAGTAATCAGCGTATACGTTGGTTTACATATCAAGGAATCATTCGGGATATTTCTAAGTCCCCAAGGTCACTGCAATCCCTCCACCAAAAGCATAATAGTAGTCTTTCTAAAACATTTTTAAAATTCTATTTGGATGACCTTGAAACATATTTTAAATTCAATCGGTGTAATTGTTCGTTTATATATCAAGGAATCGTTCGTTATGTTTCTAAGTCCCCAAGGTCATCTCAATTCCTCCACCAGAAGCATAATAGAAGTCTTTCTCAAACATTTTTAAATTTCCTTTTGGATGACATTGAAACATATTTTCAAAGTAATCAGCGTATACGTTGGTTTACATATCAAGGAATCGTTCGTTATGTTTCTTAGTCCCCAAGGTCATCTCAATTCCTCCACCAGAAGCATAATAGTAGTCTTTCTAAATCATTTTTAAAATTATATTTGGATGACCTTGAAACATATTTTCAATTCAATCGGTGTAATTGTACGTTTATATATCAAGGAATCGTTCGTTATGTTTTTAAGTCCCCAAGGTCATCTCAATTCCTCCACCAGAAGCATAATAGTAGTCTTTCTCAAACATTTTTTAATTTCCTTTTGGATGACCTTGAAACATATTTTTAAAGTAATCAGCGTATACGTTGGTTTACATATCAAGGAATCGTTCGGAAAGTTTCTAAGTCCCCAAGGTCATCTCAATCTCTCCACCAGAAGCATAGGTAATAATGATCTTTCTAAAACATTTTTAAAATTCCTCGTGGATGACCTTGAAACATATTTTCAATTCAATCGGTGTAATTGTACGTTTATATATCAAGGAATCGTTCGTTATGTTTCTAAGTCCCCAAGGTCATCTCAATTCCTCCACCAGAAGCATAATAGTAGTCTTTCTCAAACATTTTTAAATTTCCTTTTGGATGACCTTTAAACATATTTTCAAATTAATCAGCGTATACGTTGGTTTACATATCAAGGAATCGTTCGTTATGTTTCTAAGTCCCCAAGGTCACTGCAATCCCTCCACCAGAAGCATAATAGTAGTCTTTTTAAAACATTTTTAAAATTCTATTTGGATGACCTTGAAACATATTTTCAATTCAACCGGTGTAATTGTTCGTTTATATATCAAGGAATCGTTCGTTATGTTTCTAAGTCCCCAAGGTCATCTCAATTCCTCCACCAGAAGCATAATAGTAGTCTTTCTCAAACATTTTTAAATTTCCTTTTGGATGACCTTGAAACATATTTTCAATTCAATCGGTGTAATTGTTCGTTTATATATCAAGGAATCGTTCGTTATGTTTATAAGTCCCCAAGGTCATCTCAATTCCTCCACCAGAAGCATAATAGTAGTCTTTTTAAAACATTTTTAAAATTATATTTAAATGACCTTGAAACATTTTTTCAATTCAATCGGTGTAATTATACGCTTATATATCAAGGAATCGTGCGTTATGTTTCTAAGTCCCCAAGGTCATCTCAATTCCTCTACCAGAAGCATAATGCTAGTCTTTCTCAAACATTTTTAATTTTCCTTTTGGATGACCTTGAAACATATTTTCAAAGTAATCAGCGTATACGTTGGTTTACATATCAAGGAATCATTCGGGATATTTCTAAGTCCCCAAGGTCACTGCAATCCCTCCACCAAAAGCATAATAGTAGTCTTTCTAAAACATTTTTAAAATTCTATTTGGATGACCTTGAAACATATTTTAAATTCAATCGGTGTAATTGTTCGTTTATATATCAAGGAATCGTTCGTTATGTTTCTAAGTCCCCAAGGTCATCTCAATTCCTCCACCAGAAGCATAATAGAAGTCTTTCTCAAACATTTTTAAATTTCCTTTTGGATGACATTGAAACATATTTTCAAAGTAATCAGCGTATACGTTGGTTTACATATCAAGGAATCGTTCGTTATGTTTCTAAGTCCCCAAGGTCATCTCAATCTCTCCACCAGAAGCATAGGTAATAATGATCTTTCTAAAAAATTTTTAAAATTCCTCGTGGATGACCTTGAAACATATTTTCAATTCAATCGGTGTAATTGTACGTTTATATATCAAGGAATCGTTCGTTATGTTTCTAAGTCCCCAAGGTCATCTCAATTCCTCCACCAGAAGCATAATAGTAGTCTTTCTCAAACATTTTTAAATTTCCTTTTGGATGACCTTGAAACATATTTTCAAATTAATCAGCGTATACGTTGGTTTACATATCAAGGAATCGTTCGTTATGTTTCTAAGTCCCCAAGGTCACTGCAATCCCTCCACCAGAAGCATAATAGTAGTCTTTCTAAAACATTTTTAAAATTATATTTGGATGACCTTGAAACATATTTTTAATTTAATCGGTGTAATTGTTCGTTTATATATCAAGGAATCGTTCGTTATGTTTCTAAGTCCCCAAGGTCATCTCAATTCCTCCACCAGAAGCATAATAGTAGTCTTTCTCAAACATTTTTAAATTTCCTTTTGGATGACCTTGAAACATATTTTCAAAGTAATCAGCGTATACGTTGGTTTACATATCAAGGAATCGTTCGGGATGTTTCTAAGTCCCCAAGGTCACTGCAATCCCTCTACCAGAAGCATAATGGTAGTCTTTCTAAAACATTTTTAAAATTCTATTTGGATGACCTTGAAACATATTTTCAATTCAATCGGTGTAATTGTTCGTTTATATATCAAGGAATCGTTTGTTATGTTTCTAAGTCCCCAAGGTCATCTCAATTCCTTCACCCGAAGCATAATAGTATTCTTTCTCAAACATTTTTAAATTTCCTTTTGGATGACCTTGAAACATATTTTTAATTCAATCGGTGTAATTGTTCGTTTATATATCAAGGAATCGTTCGTTATGTTTCTAAGTCCCTAAGGTCATCTTAATTCCTCCACCAGAAGCTTAATAGTAGTCTTTCTAAAACATTTTTAAAATTATATTTGGATGACCTTGAAACATTTTTTCAATTCAATCGGTGTAATTATACGCTTATATATCAAGGAATCGTGCGTTATGTTTCTAAGTCCCCAAGGTCATCTCAATTCCTCTACCAGAAGCATAATGCTAGTCTTTCTCAAACATTTTTAAATTTCCTTTTGGATGACCTTGAAACATATTTTCAAAGTAATCAGCGTATACGTTGGTTTACATATCAAGGAATCATTCGGGATATTTCTAAGTCCCCAAGGTCACTGCAATCCCTCCACCAAAAGCATAATAGTAGTCTTTCTAAAACATTTTTAAAATTCTATTTGGATGACCTTGAAACATATTTTAAATTCAATCGGTGTAATTGTTCGTTTATATATCAAGGAATCGTTCGTTATGTTTCTAAGTCCCCAAGGTCATCTCAATTCCTCCACCAGAAGCATAATAGAAGTCTTTCTCAAACATTTTTAAATTTCCTTTTGGATGACATTGAAACATATTTTCAAAGTAATCAGCGTATACGTTGGTTTACATATCAAGGAATCGTTCGTTATGTTTCTAAGTCTCCAAGGTCATCTCAATTCCTCCACCAGAAGCATAATAGTAGTCTTTCTAAATCATTTTTAAAATTATATTTGGATGACCTTGAAACATATTTTCAATTCAATCGGTGTAATTGTACGTTTATATATCAAGGAATCGTTCGTTATGTTTTTAAGTCCCCAAGGTCATCTCAATTCCTCCACCAGAAGCATAATAGTAGTCTTTCTCAAACATTTTTTAATTTCCTTTTGGATGACCTTGAAACATATTTTTAAAGTAATCAGCGTATACGTTGGTTTACATATCAAGGAATCGTTCGGAAAGTTTCTAAGTCCCCAAGGTCATCTCAATCTCTCCACCAGAAGCATAGGTAATAATGATCTTTCTAAAACATTTTTAAAATTCCTCGTGGATGACCTTGAAACATATTTTCAATTCAATCGGTGTAATTGTACGTTTATATATCAAGGAATCGTTCGTTATGTTTCTAAGTCCCCAAGGTCATCTCAATTCCTCCACCAGAAGCATAATAGTAGTCTTTCTCAAACATTTTTAAATTTCCTTTTGGATGACCTTTAAACATATTTTCAAATTAATCAGCGTATACGTTGGTTTACATATCAAGGAATCGTTCGTTATGTTTCTAAGTCCCCAAGGTCACTGCAATCCCTCCACCAGAAGCATAATAGTAGTCTTTTTAAAACATTTTTAAAATTCTATTTGGATGACCTTGAAACATATTTTCAATTCAACCGGTGTAATTGTTCGTTTATATATCAAGGAATCGTTCGTTATGTTTCTAAGTCCCCAAGGTCATCTCAATTCCTCCACCAGAAGCATAATAGTAGTCTTTCTCAAACATTTTTAAATTTCCTTTTGGATGACCTTGAAACATATTTTCAATTCAATAGGTGTAATTGTTCGTTTATATATCAAGGAATCGTTCGTTATGTTTATAAGTCCCCAAGGTCATCTCAATTCCTCCACCAGAAGCATAATAGTAGTCTTTTTAAAACATTTTTAAAATTATATTTAAATGACCTTGAAACATTTTTTCAATTCAATCGGTGTAATTATACGCTTATATATCAAGGAATCGTGCGTTATGTTTCTAAGTCCCCAAGGTCATCTCAATTCCTCTACCAGAAGCATAATGCTAGTCTTTCTCAAACATTTTTAATTTTCCTTTTGGATGACCTTGAAACATATTTTCAAAGTAATCAGCGTATACGTTGGTTTACATATCAAGGAATCATTCGGGATATTTCTAAGTCCCCAAGGTCACTGCAATCCCTCCACCAAAAGCATAATAGTAGTCTTTCTAAAACATTTTTAAAATTCTATTTGGATGACCTTGAAACATATTTTAAATTCAATCGGTGTAATTGTTCGTTTATATATCAAGGAATCGTTCGTTATGTTTCTAAGTCCCCAAGGTCATCTCAATTCCTCCACCAGAAGCATAATAGAAGTCTTTCTCAAACATTTTTAAATTTCCTTTTGGATGACATTGAAACATATTTTCAAAGTAATCAGCGTATACGTTGGTTTACATATCAAGGAATCGTTCGTTATGTTTCTAAGTCCCCAAGGTCATCTCAATTCCTCCACCAGAAGCATAATAGTAGTCTTTCTAAATCATTTTTAAAATTATATTTGGATGACCTTGAAACATATTTTCAATTCAATCGGTGTAATTGTACGTTTATATATCAAGGAATCGTTCGTTATGTTTTTAAGTCCCCAAGGTCATCTCAATTCCTCCACCAGAAGCATAATAGTAGTCTTTCTCAAACATTTTTTAATTTCCTTTTGGATGACCTTGAAACATATTTTTAAAGTAATCAGCGTATACGTTGGTTTACATATCAAGGAATCGTTCGGAAAGTTTCTAAGTCCCCAAGGTCATCTCAATCTCTCCACCAGAAGCATAGGTAATAATGATCTTTCTAAAAAATTTTTAAAATTCCTCGTGGATGACCTTGAAACATATTTTCAATTCAATCGGTGTAATTGTACGTTTATATATCAAGGAATCGTTCGTTATGTTTCTAAGTCCCCAAGGTCATCTCAATTCCTCCACCAGAAGCATAATAGTAGTCTTTCTCAAACATTTTTAAATTTCCTTTTGGATGACCTTGAAACATATTTTCAAATTAATCAGCGTATACGTTGGTTTACATATCAAGGAATCGTTCGTTATGTTTCTAAGTCCCCAAGGTCACTGCAATCCCTCCACCAGAAGCATAATAGTAGTCTTTTTAAAACATTTTTAAAATTCTATTTGGATGACCTTGAAACATATTTTCAATTCAACCGGTGTAATTGTTCGTTTGTATATCAAGGAATCGTTCGTTATGTTTCTAAGTCCTCAAGGTCATCTCAATTCCTCCACCAGAAGCATAATAGTAGTCTTTCTCAAACATTTTTAAATTTCCTTTTGGATGACCTTGAAACATATTTTCAATTCAATCGGTGTAATCGTTCGTTTATATATCAAGGAATCGTTCGTTATGTTTATAAGTCCCCAAGGTCATCTCAATTCCTCCACCAGAAGCATAATAGTAGTCTTTCTAAAACATTTTTAAAATTATATTTGGATGACCTTGAAACATATTTTTAATTTAATCGGTGTAATTGTTCGTTTATATATCAAGGAATCGTTCGTTATGTTTCTAAGTCCCCAAGGTCATCTCAATTCCTCCACCAGAAGCATAATAGTAGTCTTTCTCAAACATTTTTAAATTTCCTTTTGGATGACCTTGAAACATATTTTCAAAGTAATCAGCGTATACGTTGGTTTACATATCAAGGAATCGTTCGGGATGTTTCTAAGTCCCCAAGGTCACTGCAATCCCTCTACCAGAAGCATAATGGTAGTCTTTCTAAAACATTTTTAAAATTCTATTTGGATGACCTTGAAACATATTTTCAATTCAATCGGTGTAATTGTTCGTTTATATATCAAGGAATCGTTCGTTATGTTTCTAAGTCCCCAAGGTCATCTCAATTCCTTCACCCGAAGCATAATAGTATTCTTTCTCAAACATTTTTAAATTTCCTTTTGGATGACCTTGAAACATATTTTTAATTCAATCGGTGTAATTGTTCGTTTATATATCAAGGAATCGTTCGTTATGTTTCTAAGTCCCTAAGGTCATCTTAATTCCTCCACCAGAAGCATAATAGTAGTCTTTCTAAAACATTTTTAAAATTATATTTGGATGACCTTGAAACATATTTTCAATTCAATCGGTGTAATTATACGCTTATATATCAAGGAATCGTGCGTTATGTTTCTAAGTCCCCAAGGTCATCTCAATTCCTCTACCAGAAGCATAATGCTAGTCTTTCTCAAACATTTTTAAATTTCCTTTTGGATGACCTTGAAACATATTTTCAAAGTAATCAGCGTATACGTTGGTTTACATATCAAGGAATCATTCGGGATGTTTCTAAGTCCCCAAGGTCACTGCAATCCCTCCACCAAAAGCATAATAGTAGTCTTTCTAAAACATTTTTAAAATTCTATTTGGATGACCTTGAAACATATTTTCAATTCAATCGGTGTAATTGTACGTTTATATATCAAGGAATCGTTCGTTATGTTTCTAAGTCCCCAAGGTCATCTCAATTCCTCCACCAGAAGCATAATAGTAGTCTTTCTCAAACATTTTTAAATTTCCTTTTGGATGACCTTGAAACATATTTTCAAATTAATCAGCGTATACGTTGGTTTACATATCAAGGAATCGTTCGTTATGTTTCTAAGTCCCCAAGGTCACTGCAATCCCTCCACCAGAAGCATAATAGTAGTCTTTTTAAAACATTTTTAAAATTCTATTTGGATGACCTTGAAACATATTTTCAATTCAACCGGTGTAATTGTTTGTTTGTATATCAAGGAATCGTTCGTTATGTTTCTAAGTCCTCAAGGTCATCTCAATTCCTCCACCAGAAGCATAATAGTAGTCTTTCTCAAACATTTTTAAATTTCCTTTTGGATGACCTTGAAACATATTTTCAATTCAATCGGTGTAATCGTTCGTTTATATATCAAGGAATCGTTCGTTATGTTTATAAGTCCCCAAGGTCATCTCAATTCCTCCACCAGAAGCATAATAGTAGTCTTTCTAAAACATTTTTAAAATTATATTTGGATGACCTTGAAACATATTTTTAATTTAATCGGTGTAATTGTTCGTTTATATATCAAGGAATCGTTCGTTATGTTTCTAAGTCCCCAAGGTCATCTCAATTCCTCCACCAGAAGCATAATAGTAGTCTTTCTCAAACATTTTTAAATTTCCTTTTGGATGACCTTGAAACATATTTTCAAAGTAATCAGCGTATACGTTGGTTTACATATCAAGGAATCGTTCGGGATGTTTCTAAGTCCCCAAGGTCACTGCAATCCCTCTACCAGAAGCATAATGGTAGTCTTTCTAAAACATTTTTAAAATTCTATTTGGATGACCTTGAAACATATTTTCAATTCAATCGGTGTAATTGTTCGTTTATATATCAAGGAATCGTTCGTTATGTTTCTAAGTCCCCAAGGTCATCTCAATTCCTTCACCCGAAGCATAATAGTATTCTTTCTCAAACATTTTTAAATTTCCTTTTGGATGACCTTGAAACATATTTTTAATTCAATCGGTGTAATTGTTCGTTTATATATCAAGGAATCGTTCGTTATGTTTCTAAGTCCCTAAGGTCATCTTAATTCCTCCACCAGAAGCATAATAGTAGTCTTTCTAAAACATTTTTAAAATTATATTTGGATGACCTTGAAACATATTTTCAATTCAATCGGTGTAATTATACGCTTATATATCAAGGAATCGTGCGTTATGTTTCTAAGTCCCCAAGGTCATCTCAATTCCTCTACCAGAAGCATAATGCTAGTCTTTCTCAAACATTTTTAAATTTCCTTTTGGATGACCTTGAAACATATTTTCAAAGTAATCAGCGTATACGTTGGTTTACATATCAAGGAATCATTCGGGATGTTTCTAAGTCCCCAAGGTCACTGCAATCCCTCCACCAAAAGCATAATAGTAGTCTTTCTAAAACATTTTTAAAATTCTATTTGGATGACCTTGAAACATATTTTCAATTCAATCGGTGTAATTGTTCGTTTATATATCAAGGAATCGTTCGTTATGTTTCTAAGTCCCCAAGGTCATCTCAATTCCTCCACCAGAAGCATAATAGAAGTCTTTCTCAAACATTTTTAAATTTCCTTTTGGATGACATTGAAACATATTTTCAAAGTAATCAGCGTATACGTTGGTTTACATATCAAGGAATTTTTCGTTATGTTTCTAAGTCCCCAAGGTCATCTCAATTCCTCCACCAGAAGCATAATAGTATCCTTTCTAAATCATTTTTAAAATTATATTTGGATGACCTTGAAACATATTTTCAAATTAATCAGCGTATCCGTTCGTTTACATATAAAAAAAACGTTGGGGATGTTTTTAAGTACCCAAGGTCATCGCAATTCCTCCACCAGAAGCATAATAGTAGTCTTTCTTTAACATTTTTAAATTTCCTTTTGGATGACCTTGAAACATATTTTTAAAGTAATCAGCGTATACGTTGGTTTACATATCAAGGAATCGTTCGTTATGTTTCTAAGTCCCCAAGGTCACTGCAATCCCTCCACCAGAAGCATAATAGTAGTCTTTTTAAAACATTTTTAAAATTCTATTTGGATGACCTTGAAACATATTTTCAATTCAACCGGTGTAATTGTTCGTTTATATATCAAGGAATCGTTCGTTATGTTTCTAAGTCCCCAAGGTCATCTCAATTCCTCCACCAGAAGCATAATAGTAGTCTTTCTCAAACATTTTTAAATTTCCTTTTGGATGACCTTGAAACATATTTTCAATTCAATCGGTGTAATTGTTCGTTTATATATCAAGGAATCGTTCGTTATGTTTATAAGTCCCCAAGGTCATCTCAATTCCTCCACCAGAAGCATAATAGTAGTCTTTCTCAAACATTTTTAAATTTCCTTTTGGATGACCTTGAAACATATTTTCAAAGTAATCAGCGTATACGTTGGGTTACATATGAAAAATCGTTACGGATGTTCCTAAATAGCCCAGGTGAACGCAATTCCTCCACCAGAACATAATAGTAGTCTTTCTCAAACATTTTAAAAATTCTTTGTGGATGACCTTGAAACATATTTTCAAAGTAATCATCGTATCTGTTGGTTTACATATAACGGAATAGTTCGGGATGTTTCTAAGTCCCCAAGGTTATTGCAATTCCTCAGCCAGAAGCATAATAGTAGTCTTTCTCAAACATTTTAAAATTTCCATTTGGATGACCTTGAAACATATTTTCAAATTAATCAGCGTATCCGTTCGTTTACATATAAAAAAAACGTTGGGGATGTTTTTAAGTACCCAAGGTCATCGCAATTCCTCCACCAGAAGCATAATAGTAGTCTTTCTTAAACATTTTTAAATTTCCTTTTGGATGACCTTGAAACATATTTTTAAAGTAATCAGCGTATACGTTGGTTTACATATCAAGGAATCGTTCGGAAAGTTTCTAAGTCCCCAAGGTCATCTCAATTCCTTCACCAGAAGCATAATAGTATCCTTTCTAAATCATTTTTAAAATTATATTTGGATGACCTTGAAACATATTTTCAATTCAATCGGTGTAATTGTACGTTTATATATCAAGGAATCGTTCGTTATGTTTCTAAGTCCCCAAGGTCATCTTAATTCCTCCACCAGAAGCATAATAGTAGTCTTTCTCAAACATTTTTAAATTTCCTTTTGGATGACGTTAAAACATATTTTCAAATTAATCAGCGTATACGTTGGTTTACATATCAAGGAATCGTTCGTTATGTTTCTAAGTCCCCAAGGTCATCTCAATCTCTCCACCAGAAGCATAGGTAATAATGATCTTTCTAAAAAATTTTTAAAATTCCTCGTGGATGACCTTGAAACATATTTTCAATTCAATCGGTGTAATTGTACGTTTATATATCAAGGAATCGTTCGTTATGTTTCTAAGTCCCCAAGGTCATCTCAATTCCTCCACCAGAAGCATAATAGTAGTCTTTCTCAAACATTTTTAAATTTCCTTTTGGATGACCTTGAAACATATTTTCAAATTAATCAGCGTATACGTTGGTTTACATATCAAGGAATCGTTCGTTATGTTTCTAAGTCCCCAAGGTCACTGCAATCCCTCCACCAGAAGCATAATAGTAGTCTTTCTAAAACATTTTTAAAATTATATTTGGATGACCTTGAAACATATTTTTAATTTAATCGGTGTAATTGTTCGTTTATATATCAAGGAATCGTTCGTTATGTTTCTAAGTCCCCAAGGTCATCTCAATTCCTCCACCAGAAGCATAATAGTAGTCTTTCTCAAACATTTTTAAATTTCCTTTTGGATGACCTTGAAACATATTTTCAAAGTAATCAGCGTATACGTTGGTTTACATATCAAGGAATCGTTCGGGATGTTTCTAAGTCCCCAAGGTCACTGCAATCCCTCTACCAGAAGCATAATGGTAGTCTTTCTAAAACATTTTTAAAATTCTATTTGGATGACCTTGAAACATATTTTCAATTCAATCGGTGTAATTGTTCGTTTATATATCAAGGAATCGTTTGTTATGTTTCTAAGTCCCCAAGGTCATCTCAATTCCTTCACCCGAAGCATAATAGTATTCTTTCTCAAACATTTTTAAATTTCCTTTTGGATGACCTTGAAACATATTTTTAATTCAATCGGTGTAATTGTTCGTTTATATATCAAGGAATCGTTCGTTATGTTTCTAAGTCCCTAAGGTCATCTTAATTCCTCCACCAGAAGCTTAATAGTAGTCTTTCTAAAACATTTTTAAAATTATATTTGGATGACCTTGAAACATTTTTTCAATTCAATCGGTGTAATTATACGCTTATATATCAAGGAATCGTGCGTTATGTTTTTAAGTCCCCAAGGTCATCTCAATTCCTCTACCAGAAGCATAATGCTAGTCTTTCTCAAACATTTTTAAATTTCCTTTTGGATGACCTTGAAACATATTTTCAAAGTAATCAGCGTATACGTTGGTTTACATATCAAGGAATCATTCGGGATATTTCTAAGTCCCCAAGGTCACTGCAATCCCTCCACCAAAAGCATAATAGTAGTCTTTCTAAAACATTTTTAAAATTCTATTTGGATGACCTTGAAACATATTTTAAATTCAATCGGTGTAATTGTTCGTTTATATATCAAGGAATCGTTCGTTATGTTTCTAAGTCCCCAAGGTCATCTCAATTCCTCCACCAGAAGCATAATAGAAGTCTTTCTCAAACATTTTTAAATTTCCTTTTGGATGACATTGAAACATATTTTCAAAGTAATCAGCGTATACGTTGGTTTACATATCAAGGAATCGTTCGTTATGTTTCTAAGTCCCCAAGGTCATCTCAATTCCTCCACCAGAAGCATAATAGTAGTCTTTCTAAATCATTTTTAAAATTATATTTGGATGACCTTGAAACATATTTTCAATTCAATCGGTGTAATTGTACGTTTATATATCAAGGAATCGTTCGTTATGTTTTTAAGTCCCCAAGGTCATCTCAATTCCTCCACCAGAAGCATAATAGTAGTCTTTCTCAAACATTTTTTAATTTCCTTTTGGATGACCTTGAAACATATTTTTAAAGTAATCAGCGTATACGTTGGTTTACATATCAAGGAATCGTTCGGAAAGTTTCTAAGTCCCCAAGGTCATCTCAATCTCTCCACCAGAAGCATAGGTAATAATGATCTTTCTAAAACATTTTTAAAATTCCTCGTGGATGACCTTGAAACATATTTTCAATTCAATCGGTGTAATTGTACGTTTATATATCAAGGAATCGTTCGTTATGTTTCTAAGTCCCCAAGGTCATCTCAATTCCTCCACCAGAAGCATAATAGTAGTCTTTCTCAAACATTTTTAAATTTCCTTTTGGATGACCTTTAAACATATTTTCAAATTAATCAGCGTATACGTTGGTTTACATATCAAGGAATCGTTCGTTATGTTTCTAAGTCCCCAAGGTCACTGCAATCCCTCCACCAGAAGCATAATAGTAGTCTTTTTAAAACATTTTTAAAATTCTATTTGGATGACCTTGAAACATATTTTCAATTCAACCGGTGTAATTGTTCGTTTATATATCAAGGAATCGTTCGTTATGTTTCTAAGTCCCCAAGGTCATCTCAATTCCTCCACCAGAAGCATAATAGTAGTCTTTCTCAAACATTTTTAAATTTCCTTTTGGATGACCTTGAAACATATTTTCAATTCAATCGGTGTAATTGTTCGTTTATATATCAAGGAATCGTTCGTTATGTTTATAAGTCCCCAAGGTCATCTCAATTCCTCCACCAGAAGCATAATAGTAGTCTTTTTAAAACATTTTTAAAATTATATTTAAATGACCTTGAAACATTTTTTCAATTCAATCGGTGTAATTATACGCTTATATATCAAGGAATCGTGCGTTATGTTTCTAAGTCCCCAAGGTCATCTCAATTCCTCTACCAGAAGCATAATGCTAGTCTTTCTCAAACATTTTTAATTTTCCTTTTGGATGACCTTGAAACATATTTTCAAAGTAATCAGCGTATACGTTGGTTTACATATCAAGGAATCATTCGGGATATTTCTAAGTCCCCAAGGTCACTGCAATCCCTCCACCAAAAGCATAATAGTAGTCTTTCTAAAACATTTTTAAAATTCTATTTGGATGACCTTGAAACATATTTTAAATTCAATCGGTGTAATTGTTCGTTTATATATCAAGGAATCGTTCGTTATGTTTCTAAGTCCCCAAGGTCATCTCAATTCCTCCACCAGAAGCATAATAGAAGTCTTTCTCAAACATTTTTAAATTTCCTTTTGGATGACATTGAAACATATTTTCAAAGTAATCAGCGTATACGTTGGTTTACATATCAAGGAATCGTTCGTTATGTTTCTAAGTCCCCAAGGTCATCTCAATTCCTCCACCAGAAGCATAATAGTAGTCTTTCTAAATCATTTTTAAAATTATATTTGGATGACCTTGAAACATATTTTCAATTCAATCGGTGTAATTGTACGTTTATATATCAAGGAATCGTTCGTTATGTTTTTAAGTCCCCAAGGTCATCTCAATTCCTCCACCAGAAGCATAATAGTAGTCTTTCTCAAACATTTTTTAATTTCCTTTTGGATGACCTTGAAACATATTTTTAAAGTAATCAGCGTATACGTTGGTTTACATATCAAGGAATCGTTCGGAAAGTTTCTAAGTCCCCAAGGTCATCTCAATCTCTCCACCAGAAGCATAGGTAATAATGATCTTTCTAAAACATTTTTAAAATTCCTCGTGGATGACCTTGAAACATATTTTCAATTCAATCGGTGTAATTGTACGTTTATATATCAAGGAATCGTTCGTTATGTTTCTAAGTCCCCAAGGTCATCTCAATTCCTCCACCAGAAGCATAATAGTAGTCTTTCTCAAACATTTTTAAATTTCCTTTTGGATGACCTTTAAACATATTTTCAAATTAATCAGCGTATACGTTGGTTTACATATCAAGGAATCGTTCGTTATGTTTCTAAGTCCCCAAGGTCACTGCAATCCCTCCACCAGAAGCATAATAGTAGTCTTTTTAAAACATTTTTAAAATTCTATTTGGATGACCTTGAAACATATTTTCAATTCAACCGGTGTAATTGTTCGTTTATATATCAAGGAATCGTTCGTTATGTTTCTAAGTCCCCAAGGTCATCTCAATTCCTCCACCAGAAGCATAATAGTAGTCTTTCTCAAACATTTTTAAATTTCCTTTTGGATGACCTTGAAACATATTTTCAATTCAATCGGTGTAATTGTTCGTTTATATATCAAGGAATCGTTCGTTATGTTTATAAGTCCCCAAGGTCATCTCAATTCCTCCACCAGAAGCATAATAGTAGTCTTTTTAAAACATTTTTAAAATTATATTTGGATGACCTTGAAACATTTTTTCAATTCAATCGGTGTAATTATACGCTTATATATCAAGGAATCGTGCGTTATGTTTCTAAGTCCCCAAGGTCATCTCAATTCCTCTACCAGAAGCATAATGCTAGTCTTTCTCAAACATTTTTAATTTTCCTTTTGGATGACCTTGAAACATATTTTCAAAGTAATCAGCGTATACGTTGGTTTACATATCAAGGAATCATTCGGGATATTTCTAAGTCCCCAAGGTCACTGCAATCCCTCCACCAAAAGCATAATAGTAGTCTTTCTAAAACATTTTTAAAATTCTATTTGGATGACCTTGAAACATATTTTAAATTCAATCGGTGTAATTGTTCGTTTATATATCAAGGAATCGTTCGTTATGTTTCTAAGTCCCCAAGGTCATCTCAATTCCTCCACCAGAAGCATAATAGAAGTCTTTCTCAAACATTTTTAAATTTCCTTTTGGATGACATTGAAACATATTTTCAAAGTAATCAGCGTATACGTTGGTTTACATATCAAGGAATCGTTCGTTATGTTTCTAAGTCCCCAAGGTCATCTCAATTCCTCCACCAGAAGCATAATAGTAGTCTTTCTAAATCATTTTTAAAATTATATTTGGATGACCTTGAAACATATTTTCAATTCAATCGGTGTAATTGTACGTTTATATATCAAGGAATCGTTCGTTATGTTTTTAAGTCCCCAAGGTCATCTCAATTCCTCCACCAGAAGCATAATAGTAGTCTTTCTCAAACATTTTTTAATTTCCTTTTGGATGACCTTGAAACATATTTTTAAAGTAATCAGCGTATACGTTGGTTTACATATCAAGGAATCGTTCGGAAAGTTTCTAAGTCCCCAAGGTCATCTCAATCTCTCCACCAGAAGCATAGGTAATAATGATCTTTCTAAAACATTTTTAAAATTCCTCGTGGATGACCTTGAAACATATTTTCAATTCAATCGGTGTAATTGTACGTTTATATATCAAGGAATCGTTCGTTATGTTTCTAAGTCCCCAAGGTCATCTCAATTCCTCCACCAGAAGCATAATAGTAGTCTTTCTCAAACATTTTTAAATTTCCTTTTGGATGACCTTTAAACATATTTTCAAATTAATCAGCGTATACGTTGGTTTACATATCAAGGAATCGTTCGTTATGTTTCTAAGTCCCCAAGGTCACTGCAATCCCTCCACCAGAAGCATAATAGTAGTCTTTTTAAAACATTTTTAAAATTCTATTTGGATGACCTTGAAACATATTTTCAATTCAACCGGTGTAATTGTTCGTTTATATATCAAGGAATCGTTCGTTATGTTTCTAAGTCCCCAAGGTCATCTCAATTCCTCCACCAGAAGCATAATAGTAGTCTTTCTCAAACATTTTTAAATTTCCTTTTGGATGACCTTGAAACATATTTTCAATTCAATCGGTGTAATTGTTCGTTTATATATCAAGGAATCGTTCGTTATGTTTATAAGTCCCCAAGGTCATCTCAATTCCTCCACCAGAAGCATAATAGTAGTCTTTTTAAAACATTTTTAAAATTATATTTGGATGACCTTGAAACATATTTTCAATTCAATCGGTGTAATTATACGCTTATATATCAAGGAATCGTTCGTTATGTTTCTAAGTCCCCAAGGTCATCTCAATTCCTCCACCAGAAGCATAATAGTAGTCTTTCTCAAACATTTTTAAATTTCCTTTTGGATGACGTTAAAACATATTTTCAAATTAATCAGCGTATACGTTGGTTTACATATCAAGGAATCGTTCGTTATGTTTCTAAGTCCCCAAGGTCATCTCAATCTCTCCACCAGAAGCATAGGTAATAATGATCTTTCTAAAAAATTTTTAAAATTCCTCGTGGATGACCTTGAAACATATTTTCAATTCAATCGGTGTAATTGTACGTTTATATATCAAGGAATCGTTCGTTATGTTTCTAAGTCCCCAAGGTCATCTCAATTCCTCCACCAGAAGCATAATAGTAGTCTTTCTCAAACATTTTTAAATTTCCTTTTGGATGACCTTGAAACATATTTTCAAATTAATCAGCGTATACGTTGGTTTACATATCAAGGAATCGTTCGTTATGTTTCTAAGTCCCCAAGGTCACTGCAATCCCTCCACCAGAAGCATAATAGTAGTCTTTCTAAAACATTTTTAAAATTATATTTGGATGACCTTGAAACATATTTTTAATTTAATCGGTGTAATTGTTCGTTTATATATCAAGGAATCGTTCGTTATGTTTCTAAGTCCCCAAGGTCATCTCAATTCCTCCACCAGAAGCATAATAGTAGTCTTTCTCAAACATTTTTAAATTTCCTTTTGGATGACCTTGAAACATATTTTCAAAGTAATCAGCGTATACGTTGGTTTACATATCAAGGAATCGTTCGGGATGTTTCTAAGTCCCCAAGGTCACTGCAATCCCTCTACCAGAAGCATAATGGTAGTCTTTCTAAAACATTTTTAAAATTCTATTTGGATGACCTTGAAACATATTTTCAATTCAATCGGTGTAATTGTTCGTTTATATATCAAGGAATCGTTTGTTATGTTTCTAAGTCCCCAAGGTCATCTCAATTCCTTCACCCGAAGCATAATAGTATTCTTTCTCAAACATTTTTAAATTTCCTTTTGGATGACCTTGAAACATATTTTTAATTCAATCGGTGTAATTGTTCGTTTATATATCAAGGAATCGTTCGTTATGTTTCTAAGTCCCTAAGGTCATCTTAATTCCTCCACCAGAAGCTTAATAGTAGTCTTTCTAAAACATTTTTAAAATTATATTTGGATGACCTTGAAACATTTTTTCAATTCAATCGGTGTAATTATACGCTTATATATCAAGGAATCGTGCGTTATGTTTCTAAGTCCCCAAGGTCATCTCAATTCCTCTACCAGAAGCATAATGCTAGTCTTTCTCAAACATTTTTAAATTTCCTTTTGGATGACCTTGAAACATATTTTCAAAGTAATCAGCGTATACGTTGGTTTACATATCAAGGAATCATTCGGGATATTTCTAAGTCCCCAAGGTCACTGCAATCCCTCCACCAAAAGCATAATAGTAGTCTTTCTAAAACATTTTTAAAATTCTATTTGGATGACCTTGAAACATATTTTAAATTCAATCGGTGTAATTGTTCGTTTATATATCAAGGAATCGTTCGTTATGTTTCTAAGTCCCCAAGGTCATCTCAATTCCTCCACCAGAAGCATAATAGAAGTCTTTCTCAAACATTTTTAAATTTCCTTTTGGATGACATTGAAACATATTTTCAAAGTAATCAGCGTATACGTTGGTTTACATATCAAGGAATCGTTCGTTATGTTTCTAAGTCCCCAAGGTCATCTCAATTCCTCCACCAGAAGCATAATAGTAGTCTTTCTAAATCATTTTTAAAATTATATTTGGATGACCTTGAAACATATTTTCAATTCAATCGGTGTAATTGTACGTTTATATATCAAGGAATCGTTCGTTATGTTTTTAAGTCCCCAAGGTCATCTCAATTCCTCCACCAGAAGCATAATAGTAGTCTTTCTCAAACATTTTTTAATTTCCTTTTGGATGACCTTGAAACATATTTTTAAAGTAATCAGCGTATACGTTGGTTTACATATCAAGGAATCGTTCGGAAAGTTTCTAAGTCCCCAAGGTCATCTCAATCTCTCCACCAGAAGCATAGGTAATAATGATCTTTCTAAAACATTTTTAAAATTCCTCGTGGATGACCTTGAAACATATTTTCAATTCAATCGGTGTAATTGTACGTTTATATATCAAGGAATCGTTCGTTATGTTTCTAAGTCCCCAAGGTCATCTCAATTCCTCCACCAGAAGCATAATAGTAGTCTTTCTAAATCATTTTTAAAATTATATTTGGATGACCTTGAAACATATTTTCAATTCAATCGGTGTAATTGTACGTTTATATATCAAGGAATCGTTCGTTATGTTTTTAAGTCCCCAAGGTCATCTCAATTCCTCCACCAGAAGCATAATAGTAGTCTTTCTCAAACATTTTTTAATTTCCTTTTGGATGACCTTGAAACATATTTTTAAAGTAATCAGCGTATACGTTGGTTTACATATCAAGGAATCGTTCGGAAAGTTTCTAAGTCCCCAAGGTCATCTCAATCTCTCCACCAGAAGCATAGGTAATAATGATCTTTCTAAAACATTTTTAAAATTCCTCGTGGATGACCTTGAAACATATTTTCAATTCAATCGGTGTAATTGTACGTTTATATATCAAGGAATCGTTCGTTATGTTTCTAAGTCCCCAAGGTCATCTCAATTCCTCCACCAGAAGCATAATAGTAGTCTTTCTCAAACATTTTTAAATTTCCTTTTGGATGACCTTTAAACATATTTTCAAATTAATCAGCGTATACGTTGGTTTACATATCAAGGAATCGTTCGTTATGTTTCTAAGTCCCCAAGGTCACTGCAATCCCTCCACCAGAAGCATAATAGTAGTCTTTTTAAAACATTTTTAAAATTCTATTTGGATGACCTTGAAACATATTTTCAATTCAACCGGTGTAATTGTTCGTTTATATATCAAGGAATCGTTCGTTATGTTTCTAAGTCCCCAAGGTCATCTCAATTCCTCCACCAGAAGCATAATAGTAGTCTTTCTCAAACATTTTTAAATTTCCTTTTGGATGACCTTGAAACATATTTTCAATTCAATCGGTGTAATTGTTCGTTTATATATCAAGGAATCGTTCGTTATGTTTATAAGTCCCCAAGGTCATCTCAATTCCTCCACCAGAAGCATAATAGTAGTCTTTTTAAAACATTTTTAAAATTATATTTGGATGACCTTGAAACATATTTTCAATTCAATCGGTGTAATTATACGCTTATATATCAAGGAATCGTTCGTTATGTTTCTAAGTCCCCAAGGTCATCTCAATTCCTCCACCAGAAGCATAATAGTAGTCTTTCTCAAACATTTTTAAATTTCCTTTTGGATGACCTTGAAACATATTTTCAAAGTAATCAGCGTATACGTTGGTTTACATATGAAAAATCGTTACGGATGTTCCTAAATAGCCCAGGTGAACGCAATTGATACACCAGAACATAATAGTAGTCTTTCTCAAACATTTTAAAAATTCTTTGTGGATGACCTTGAAACATATTTTCAAAGTAATCATCGTATCTGTTGGTTTACATATAACGGAATAGTTCGGGATGTTTCTAAGTCCCCAAGGTTATTGCAATTCCTCAGCCAGAAGCATAATAGTAGTCTTTCTCAAACATTTTAAAATTTCCATTTGGATGACCTTGAAACATATTTTCAAATTAATCAGCGTATCCGTTCGTTTACATATAAAAAAAAACGTTGGGGATGTTTTTAAGTACCCAAGGTCATCGCAATTCCTCCACCAGAAGCATAATAGTAGTCTTTCTTAAACATTTTTAAATTTCCTTTTGGATGACCTTGAAACATATTTTTAAAGTAATCAGCGTATACGTTGGTTTACATATCAAGGAATCGTTCGGAAAGTTTCTAAGTCCCCAAGGTCATCTCAATTCCTTCACCAGAAGCATAATAGTATCCTTTCTAAATCATTTTTAAAATTATATTTGGATGACCTTGAAACATATTTTCAATTCAATCGGTGTAATTGTACGTTTATATATCAAGGAATCGTTCGTTATGTTTCTAAGTCCCCAAGGTCATCTTAATTCCTCCACCAGAAGCATAATAGTAGTCTTTCTCAAACATTTTTAAATTTCCTTTTGGATGACGTTAAAACATATTTTCAAATTAATCAGCGTATACGTTGGTTTACATATCAAGGAATCGTTCGTTATGTTTCTAAGTCCCCAAGGTCATCTCAATCTCTCCACCAGAAGCATAGGTAATAATGATCTTTCTAAAAAATTTTTAAAATTCCTCGTGGATGACCTTGAAACATATTTTCAATTCAATCGGTGTAATTGTACGTTTATATATCAAGGAATCGTTCGTTATGTTTCTAAGTCCCCAAGGTCATCTCAATTCCTCCACCAGAAGCATAATAGTAGTCTTTCTCAAACATTTTTAAATTTCCTTTTGGATGACCTTGAAACATATTTTCAAATTAATCAGCGTATACGTTGGTTTACATATCAAGGAATCGTTCGTTATGTTTCTAAGTCCCCAAGGTCACTGCAATCCCTCCACCAGAAGCATAATAGTAGTCTTTTTAAAACATTTTTAAAATTCTATTTGGATGACCTTGAAACATATTTTCAATTCAACCGGTGTAATTGTTCGTTTGTATATCAAGGAATCGTTCGTTATGTTTCTAAGTCCTCAAGGTCATCTCAATTCCTCCACCAGAAGCATAATAGTAGTCTTTCTCAAACATTTTTAAATTTCCTTTTGGATGACCTTGAAACATATTTTCAATTCAATCGGTGTAATCGTTCGTTTATATATCAAGGAATCGTTCGTTATGTTTATAAGTCCCCAAGGTCATCTCAATTCCTCCACCAGAAGCATAATAGTAGTCTTTCTAAAACATTTTTAAAATTATATTTGGATGACCTTGAAACATATTTTTAATTTAATCGGTGTAATTGTTCGTTTATATATCAAGGAATCGTTCGTTATGTTTCTAAGTCCCCAAGGTCATCTCAATTCCTCCACCAGAAGCATAATAGTAGTCTTTCTCAAACATTTTTAAATTTCCTTTTGGATGACCTTGAAACATATTTTTAAAGTAATCAGCGTATACGTTGGTTTACATATCAAGGAATCGTTCGGAAAGTTTCTAAGTCCCCAAGGTCATCTCAATCTCTCCACCAGAAGCATAGGTAATAATGATCTTTCTAAAACATTTTTAAAATTCCTCGTGGATGACCTTGAAACATATTTTCAATTCAATCGGTGTAATTGTACGTTTATATATCAAGGAATCGTTCGTTATGTTTCTAAGTCCCCAAGGTCATCTCAATTCCTCCACCAGAAGCATAATAGTAGTCTTTCTAAATCATTTTTAAAATTATATTTGGATGACCTTGAAACATATTTTCAATTCAATCGGTGTAATTGTACGTTTATATATCAAGGAATCGTTCGTTATGTTTTTAAGTCCCCAAGGTCATCTCAATTCCTCCACCAGAAGCATAATAGTAGTCTTTCTCAAACATTTTTTAATTTCCTTTTGGATGACCTTGAAACATATTTTTAAAGTAATCAGCGTATACGTTGGTTTACATATCAAGGAATCGTTCGGAAAGTTTCTAAGTCCCCAAGGTCATCTCAATCTCTCCACCAGAAGCATAGGTAATAATGATCTTTCTAAAACATTTTTAAAATTCCTCGTGGATGACCTTGAAACATATTTTCAATTCAATCGGTGTAATTGTACGTTTATATATCAAGGAATCGTTCGTTATGTTTCTAAGTCCCCAAGGTCATCTCAATTCCTCCACCAGAAGCATAATAGTAGTCTTTCTCAAACATTTTTAAATTTCCTTTTGGATGACCTTTAAACATATTTTCAAATTAATCAGCGTATACGTTGGTTTACATATCAAGGAATCGTTCGTTATGTTTCTAAGTCCCCAAGGTCACTGCAATCCCTCCACCAGAAGCATAATAGTAGTCTTTTTAAAACATTTTTAAAATTCTATTTGGATGACCTTGAAACATATTTTCAATTCAACCGGTGTAATTGTTCGTTTATATATCAAGGAATCGTTCGTTATGTTTCTAAGTCCCCAAGGTCATCTCAATTCCTCCACCAGAAGCATAATAGTAGTCTTTCTCAAACATTTTTAAATTTCCTTTTGGATGACCTTGAAACATATTTTCAATTCAATCGGTGTAATTGTTCGTTTATATATCAAGGAATCGTTCGTTATGTTTATAAGTCCCCAAGGTCATCTCAATTCCTCCACCAGAAGCATAATAGTAGTCTTTTTAAAACATTTTTAAAATTATATTTGGATGACCTTGAAACATATTTTCAATTCAATCGGTGTAATTATACGCTTATATATCAAGGAATCGTTCGTTATGTTTCTAAGTCCCCAAGGTCATCTCAATTCCTCCACCAGAAGCATAATAGTAGTCTTTCTCAAACATTTTTAAATTTCCTTTTGGATGACCTTGAAACATATTTTCAAAGTAATCAGCGTATACGTTGGTTTACATATGAAAAATCGTTACGGATGTTCCTAAATAGCCCAGGTGAACGCAATTGATACACCAGAACATAATAGTAGTCTTTCTCAAACATTTTAAAAATTCTTTGTGGATGACCTTGAAACATATTTTCAAAGTAATCATCGTATCTGTTGGTTTACATATAACGGAATAGTTCGGGATGTTTCTAAGTCCCCAAGGTTATTGCAATTCCTCAGCCAGAAGCATAATAGTAGTCTTTCTCAAACATTTTAAAATTTCCATTTGGATGACCTTGAAACATATTTTCAAATTAATCAGCGTATCCGTTCGTTTACATATAAAAAAAAACGTTGAAGATGTTTTTAAGTACCCAAGGTCATCGCAATTCCTCCACCAGAAGCATAATAGTAGTCTTTCTTAAACATTTTTAAATTTCCTTTTGGATGACCTTGAAACATATTTTTAAAGTAATCAGCGTATACGTTGGTTTACATATCAAGGAATCGTTCGGAAAGTTTCTAAGTCCCCAAGGTCATCTCAATTCCTTCACCAGAAGCATAATAGTATCCTTTCTAAATCATTTTTAAAATTATATTTGGATGACCTTGAAACATATTTTCAATTCAATCGGTGTAATTGTACGTTTATATATCAAGGAATCGTTCGTTATGTTTCTAAGTCCCCAAGGTCATCTTAATTCCTCCACCAGAAGCATAATAGTAGTCTTTCTCAAACATTTTTAAATTTCCTTTTGGATGACGTTAAAACATATTTTCAAATTAATCAGCGTATACGTTGGTTTACATATCAAGGAATCGTTCGTTATGTTTCTAAGTCCCCAAGGTCATCTCAATCTCTCCACCAGAAGCATAGGTAATAATGATCTTTCTAAAAAATTTTTAAAATTCCTCGTGGATGACCTTGAAACATATTTTCAATTCAATCGGTGTAATTGTACGTTTATATATCAAGGAATCGTTCGTTATGTTTCTAAGTCCCCAAGGTCATCTCAATTCCTCCACCAGAAGCATAATAGTAGTCTTTCTCAAACATTTTTAAATTTCCTTTTGGATGACCTTGAAACATATTTTCAAATTAATCAGCGTATACGTTGGTTTACATATCAAGGAATCGTTCGTTATGTTTCTAAGTCCCCAAGGTCACTGCAATCCCTCCACCAGAAGCATAATAGTAGTCTTTTTAAAACATTTTTAAAATTCTATTTGGATGACCTTGAAACATATTTTCAATTCAACCGGTGTAATTGTTCGTTTGTATATCAAGGAATCGTTCGTTATGTTTCTAAGTCCTCAAGGTCATCTCAATTCCTCCACCAGAAGCATAATAGTAGTCTTTCTCAAACATTTTTAAATTTCCTTTTGGATGACCTTGAAACATATTTTCAATTCAATCGGTGTAATCGTTCGTTTATATATCAAGGAATCGTTCGTTATGTTTATAAGTCCCCAAGGTCATCTCAATTCCTCCACCAGAAGCATAATAGTAGTCTTTCTAAAACATTTTTAAAATTATATTTGGATGACCTTGAAACATATTTTTAATTTAATCGGTGTAATTGTTCGTTTATATATCAAGGAATCGTTCGTTATGTTTCTAAGTCCCCAAGGTCATCTCAATTCCTCCACCAGAAGCATAATAGTAGTCTTTCTCAAACATTTTTAAATTTCCTTTTGGATGACCTTGAAACATATTTTCAAAGTAATCAGCGTATACGTTGGTTTACATATCAAGGAATCGTTCGGGATGTTTCTAAGTCCCCAAGGTCACTGCAATCCCTCTACCAGAAGCATAATGGTAGTCTTTCTAAAACATTTTTAAAATTCTATTTGGATGACCTTGAAACATATTTTCAATTCAATCGGTGTAATTGTTCGTTTATATATCAAGGAATCGTTCGTTATGTTTCTAAGTCCCCAAGGTCATCTCAATTCCTTCACCCGAAGCATAATAGTATTCTTTCTCAAACATTTTTAAATTTCCTTTTGGATGACCTTGAAACATATTTTTAATTCAATCGGTGTAATTGTTCGTTTATATATCAAGGAATCGTTCGTTATGTTTCTAAGTCCCTAAGGTCATCTTAATTCCTCCACCAGAAGCATAATAGTAGTCTTTCTAAAACATTTTTAAAATTATATTTGGATGACCTTGAAACATATTTTCAATTCAATCGGTGTAATTATACGCTTATATATCAAGGAATCGTGCGTTATGTTTCTAAGTCCCCAAGGTCATCTCAATTCCTCTACCAGAAGCATAATGCTAGTCTTTCTCAAACATTTTTAAATTTCCTTTTGGATGACCTTGAAACATATTTTCAAAGTAATCAGCGTATACGTTGGTTTACATATCAAGGAATCATTCGGGATGTTTCTAAGTCCCCAAGGTCACTGCAATCCCTCCACCAAAAGCATAATAGTAGTCTTTCTAAAACATTTTTAAAATTCTATTTGGATGACCTTGAAACATATTTTCAATTCAATCGGTGTAATTGTTCGTTTATATATCAAGGAATCGTTCGTTATGTTTCTAAGTCCCCAAGGTCATCTCAATTCCTCCACCAGAAGCATAATAGAAGTCTTTCTCAAACATTTTTAAATTTCCTTTTGGATGACATTGAAACATATTTTCAAAGTAATCAGCGTATACGTTGGTTTACATATCAAGGAATTTTTCGTTATGTTTCTAAGTCCCCAAGGTCATCTCAATTCCTCCACCAGAAGCATAATAGTATCCTTTCTAAATCATTTTTAAAATTATATTTGGATGACCTTGAAACATATTTTCAAATTAATCAGCGTATCCGTTCGTTTACATATAAAAAAAACGTTGGGGATGTTTTTAAGTACCCAAGGTCATCGCAATTCCTCCACCAGAAGCATAATAGTAGTCTTTCTTTAACATTTTTAAATTTCCTTTTGGATGACCTTGAAACATATTTTTAAAGTAATCAGCGTATACGTTGGTTTACATATCAAGGAATCGTTCGTTATGTTTCTAAGTCCCCAAGGTCACTGCAATCCCTCCACCAGAAGCATAATAGTAGTCTTTTTAAAACATTTTTAAAATTCTATTTGGATGACCTTGAAACATATTTTCAATTCAACCGGTGTAATTGTTCGTTTATATATCAAGGAATCGTTCGTTATGTTTCTAAGTCCCCAAGGTCATCTCAATTCCTCCACCAGAAGCATAATAGTAGTCTTTCTCAAACATTTTTAAATTTCTTTTTGGATGACCTTGAAACATATTTTCAATTCAATCGGTGTAATTGTTCGTTTATATATCAAGGAATCGTTCGTTATGTTTATAAGTCCCCAAGGTCATCTCAATTCCTCCACCAGAAGCATAATAGTAGTCTTTTTAAAACATTTTTAAAATTATATTTGGATGACCTTGAAACGTATTTTCAATTCAATCGGTGTAATTGTTCGTTTATATATCAAGGAATCGTTCGTTATGTTTCTAAGTCCCCAAGGTCATCTCAATTCCTCCACCAGAAGCATAATAGAAGTCTTTCTCAAACATTTTTAAATTTCCTTTTGGATGACATTGAAACATATTTTCAAAGTAATCAGCGTATACGTTGGTTTACATATCAAGGAATTTTTCGTTATGTTTCTAAGTCCCCAAGGTCATCTCAATTCCTCCACCAGAAGCATAATAGTATCCTTTCTAAATCATTTTTAAAATTATATTTGGATGACCTTGAAACATATTTTCAAATTAATCAGCGTATCCGTTCGTTTACATATAAAAAAAACGTTGGGGATGTTTTTAAGTACCCAAGGTCATCGCAATTCCTCCACCAGAAGCATAATAGTAGTCTTTCTTTAACATTTTTAAATTTCCTTTTGGATGACCTTGAAACATATTTTTAAAGTAATCAGCGTATACGTTGGTTTACATATCAAGGAATCGTTCGTTATGTTTCTAAGTCCCCAAGGTCACTGCAATCCCTCCACCAGAAGCATAATAGTAGTCTTTTTAAAACATTTTTAAAATTCTATTTGGATGACCTTGAAACATATTTTCAATTCAACCGGTGTAATTGTTCGTTTATATATCAAGGAATCGTTCGTTATGTTTCTAAGTCTCCAAGGTCATCTCAATTCCTCCACCAGAAGCATAATAGTAGTCTTTCTCAAACATTTTTAAATTTCCTTTTGGATGACCTTGAAACATATTTTCAAAGTAATCAGCGTATACGTTGGTTTACATATGAAAAATCGTTACGGATGTTCCTAAATAGCCCAGGTGAACGCAATTCCTCCACCAGAACATAATAGTAGTCTTTCTCAAACATTTTAAAAATTCTTTGTGGATGACCTTGAAACATATTTTCAAAGTAATCATCGTATCTGTTGGTTTACATATAACGGAATAGTTCGGGATGTTTCTAAGTCCCCAAGGTTATTGCAATTCCTCAGCCAGAAGCATAATAGTAGTCTTTCTCAAACATTTTAAAATTTCCATTTGGATGACCTTGAAACATATTTTCAAATTAATCAGCGTATCCGTTCGTTTACATATAAAAAAAAACGTTGGGGATGTTTTTAAGTACCCAAGGTCATCGCAATTCCTCCACCAGAAGCATAATAGTAGTCTTTCTTAAACATTTTTAAATTTCCTTTTGGATGACCTTGAAACATATTTTTAAAGTAATCAGCGTATACGTTGGTTTACATATCAAGGAATCGTTCGGAAAGTTTCTAAGTCCCCAAGGTCATCTCAATTCCTTCACCAGAAGCATAATAGTATCCTTTCTAAATCATTTTTAAAATTATATTTGGATGACCTTGAAACATATTTTCAATTCAATCGGTGTAATTGTACGTTTATATATCAAGGAATCGTTCGTTATGTTTCTAAGTCCCCAAGGTCATCTTAATTCCTCCACCAGAAGCATAATAGTAGTCTTTCTCAAACATTTTTAAATTTCCTTTTGGATGACGTTAAAACATATTTTCAAATTAATCAGCGTATACGTTGGTTTACATATCAAGGAATCGTTCGTTATGTTTCTAAGTCCCCAAGGTCATCTCAATCTCTCCACCAGAAGCATAGGTAATAATGATCTTTCTAAAAAATTTTTAAAATTCCTCGTGGATGACCTTGAAACATATTTTCAATTCAATCGGTGTAATTGTACGTTTATATATCAAGGAATCGTTCGTTATGTTTCTAAGTCCCCAAGGTCATCTCAATTCCTCCACCAGAAGCATAATAGTAGTCTTTCTCAAACATTTTTAAATTTCCTTTTGGATGACCTTGAAACATATTTTCAAATTAATCAGCGTATACGTTGGTTTACATATCAAGGAATCGTTCGTTATGTTTCTAAGTCCCCAAGGTCACTGCAATCCCTCCACCAGAAGCATAATAGTAGTCTTTTTAAAACATTTTTAAAATTCTATTTGGATGACCTTGAAACATATTTTCAATTCAACCGGTGTAATTGTTCGTTTGTATATCAAGGAATCGTTCGTTATGTTTCTAAGTCCTCAAGGTCATCTCAATTCCTCCACCAGAAGCATAATAGTAGTCTTTCTCAAACATTTTTAAATTTCCTTTTGGATGACCTTGAAACATATTTTCAATTCAATCGGTGTAATCGTTCGTTTATATATCAAGGAATCGTTCGTTATGTTTATAAGTCCCCAAGGTCATCTCAATTCCTCCACCAGAAGCATAATAGTAGTCTTTCTAAAACATTTTTAAAATTATATTTGGATGACCTTGAAACATATTTTTAATTTAATCGGTGTAATTGTTCGTTTATATATCAAGGAATCGTTCGTTATGTTTCTAAGTCCCCAAGGTCATCTCAATTCCTCCACCAGAAGCATAATAGTAGTCTTTCTCAAACATTTTTAAATTTCCTTTTGGATGACCTTGAAACATATTTTCAAAGTAATCAGCGTATACGTTGGTTTACATATCAAGGAATCGTTCGGGATGTTTCTAAGTCCCCAAGGTCACTGCAATCCCTCTACCAGAAGCATAATGGTAGTCTTTCTAAAACATTTTTAAAATTCTAGTTGGATGACCTTGAAACATATTTTCAATTCAATCGGTGTAATTGTTCGTTTATATATCAAGGAATCGTTCGTTATGTTTCTAAGTCCCCAAGGTCATCTCAATTCCTTCACCCGAAGCATAATAGTATTCTTTCTCAAACATTTTTAAATTTCCTTTTGGATGACCTTGAAACATATTTTTAATTCAATCGGTGTAATTGTTCGTTTATATATCAAGGAATCGTTCGTTATGTTTCTAAGTCCCTAAGGTCATCTTAATTCCTCCACCAGAAGCATAATAGTAGTCTTTCTAAAACATTTTTAAAATTATATTTGGATGACCTTGAAACATATTTTCAATTCAATCGGTGTAATTATACGCTTATATATCAAGGAATCGTGCGTTATGTTTCTAAGTCCCCAAGGTCATCTCAATTCCTCTACCAGAAGCATAATGCTAGTCTTTCTCAAACATTTTTAAATTTCCTTTTGGATGACCTTGAAACATATTTTCAAAGTAATCAGCGTATACGTTGGTTTACATATCAAGGAATCATTCGGGATGTTTCTAAGTCCCCAAGGTCACTGCAATCCCTCCACCAAAAGCATAATAGTAGTCTTTCTAAAACATTTTTAAAATTCTATTTGGATGACCTTGAAACATATTTTCAATTCAATCGGTGTAATTGTTCGTTTATATATCAAGGAATCGTTCGTTATGTTTCTAAGTCCCCAAGGTCATCTCAATTCCTCCACCAGAAGCATAATAGAAGTCTTTCTCAAACATTTTTAAATTTCCTTTTGGATGACATTGAAACATATTTTCAAAGTAATCAGCGTATACGTTGGTTTACATATCAAGGAATTTTTCGTTATGTTTCTAAGTCCCCAAGGTCATCTCAATTCCTCCACCAGAAGCATAATAGTATCCTTTCTAAATCATTTTTAAAATTATATTTGGATGACCTTGAAACATATTTTCAAATTAATCAGCGTATCCGTTCGTTTACATATAAAAAAAACGTTGGGGATGTTTTTAAGTACCCAAGGTCATCGCAATTCCTCCACCAGAAGCATAATAGTAGTCTTTCTTTAACATTTTTAAATTTCCTTTTGGATGACCTTGAAACATATTTTTAAAGTAATCAGCGTATACGTTGGTTTACATATCAAGGAATCGTTCGGAAAGTTTCTAAGTCCCCAAGGTCATCACAATTCCTCCACCAGAAGCATAGGTAATAATGATCTTTCTAAAACATTTTTAAAATTCCTCGTGGATGACCTTGAAACATATTTTCAATTCAATCGGTGTAATTGTACGTTTATATATCAAGGAATCGTTCGTTATGTTTCTAAGTCCCCAAGGTCATCTCAATTCCTCCACCAGAAGCATAATAGTAGTCTTTCTCAAACATTTTTAAATTTCCTTTTGGATGACCTTGAAACATATTTTCAAATTAATCAGCGTATACGTTGGTTTACATATCAAGGAATCGTTCGTTATGTTTCTAAGTCCCCAAGGTCACTGCAATCCCTCCACCAGAAGCATAATAGTAGTCTTTTTAAAACATTTTTAAAATTCTATTTGGATGACCTTGAAACATATTTTCAATTCAACCGGTGTAATTGTTCGTTTGTATATCAAGGAATCGTTCGTTATGTTTCTAAGTCCTCAAGGTCATCTCAATTCCTCCACCAGAAACATAATAGTAGTCTTTCTCAAACATTTTTAAATTTCCTTTTGGATGACCTTGAAACATATTTTCAATTCAATCGGTGTAATCGTTCGTTTATATATCAAGGAATCGTTCGTTATGTTTATAAGTCCCCAAGGTCATCTCAATTCCTCCACCAGAAGCATAATAGTAGTCTTTCTAAAACATTTTAAAAATTATATTTGGATGACCTTGAAACATATTTTTAATTTAATCGGTGTAATTGTTCGTTTATATATCAAGGAATCGTTCGTTATGTTTCTAAGTCCCCAAGGTCATCTCAATTCCTCCACCAGAAGCATAATAGTAGTCTTTCTCAAACATTTTTAAATTTCCTTTTGGATGACCTTGAAACATATTTTCAAAGTAATCAGCGTATACGTTGGTTTACATATCAAGGAATCGTTCGGGATGTTTCTAAGTCCCCAAGGTCACTGCAATCCCTCTACCAGAAGCATAATGGTAGTCTTTCTAAAACATTTTTAAAATTCTATTTGGATGACCTTGAAACATATTTTCAATTCAATCGGTGTAATTGTTCGTTTATATATCAAGGAATCGTTCGTTATGTTTCTAAGTCCCCAAGGTCATCTCAATTCCTTCACCCGAAGCATAATAGTATTCTTTCTCAAACATTTTTAAATTTCCTTTTGGATGACATTGAAACATATTTTCAAAGTAATCAGCGTATACGTTGGTTTACATATCAAGGAATCGTTCGTTATGTTTCTAAGTCCCCAAGGTCATCTCAATTCCTCCACCAGAAGCATAATAGTAGTCTTTCTAAATCATTTTTAAAATTATATTTGGATGACCTTGAAACATATTTTTAAAGTAATCAGCGTATACGTTGGTTTACATATCAAGGAATCGTCCGTTATGTTTCTAAGTCCCCAAGGTCACTGCAATCCCTCCACCAGAAGCATAATAGTAGTCTTTTTAAAACATTTTTAAAATTCTATTTGGATGACCTTGAAACATATTTTCAATTCAACCGGTGTAATTGTTCGTTTGTATATCAAGGAATCGTTCGTTATGTTTCTAAGTCCTCAAGGTCATCTCAATTCCTCCACCAGAAACATAATAGTAGTCTTTCTCAAACATTTTTAAATTTCCTTTTGGATGACCTTGAAACATATTTTCAATTCAATCGGTGTAATCGTTCGTTTATATATCAAGGAATCGTTCGTTATGTTTATAAGTCCCCAAGGTCATCTCAATTCCTCCACCAGAAGCATAATAGTAGTCTTTCTAAAACATTTTAAAAATTATATTTGGATGACCTTGAAACATATTTTTAATTTAATCGGTGTAATTGTTCGTTTATATATCAAGGAATCGTTCGTTATGTTTCTAAGTCCCCAAGGTCATCTCAATTCCTCCACCAGAAGCATAATAGTAGTCTTTCTCAAACATTTTTAAATTTCCTTTTGGATGACCTTGAAACATATTTTCAAAGTAATCAGCGTATACGTTGGTTTACATATCAAGGAATCGTTCGGGATGTTTCTAAGTCCCCAAGGTCACTGCAATCCCTCTACCAGAAGCATAATGGTAGTCTTTCTAAAACATTTTTAAAATTCTATTTGGATGACCTTGAAACATATTTTCAATTCAATCGGTGTAATTGTTCGTTTATATATCAAGGAATCGTTCGTTATGTTTCTAAGTCCCCAAGGTCATCTCAATTCCTTCACCCGAAGCATAATAGTATTCTTTCTCAAACATTTTTAAATTTCCTTTTGGATGACCTTGAAACATATTTTTAATTCAATCGGTGTAATTGTTCGTTTATATATCAAGGAATCGTTCGTTATGTTTCTAAGTCCCTAAGGTCATCTTAATTCCTCCACCAGAAGCATAATAGAAGTCTTTCTAAAACATTTTTAAAATTATATTTGGATGACCTTGAAACATATTTTCAATTCAATCGGTGTAATTATACGCTTATATATCAAGGAATCGTGCGTTATGTTTCTAAGTCCCCAAGGTCATCTCAATTCCTCTACCAGAAGCATAATCCTAGTCTTTCTCAAACATTTTTAAATTTCCTTTTGGATGACCTTGAAACATATTTTCAAAGTAATCAGCGTATACGTTGGTTTACATATCAAGGAATCATTCGGGATGTTTCTAAGTCCCCAAGGTCACTGCAATCCCTCCACCAAAAGCATAATAGTAGTCTTTCTAAAACATTTTTAAAATTCTATTTGGATGACCTTGAAACATATTTTCAATTCAATCGGTGTAATTGTTCGTTTATATATCAAGGAATCGTTCGTTATGTTTCTAAGTCCCCAAGGTCATCTCAATTCCTCCACCAGAAGCATAATAGAAGTCTTTCTCAAACATTTTTAAATTTCCTTTTGGATGACATTGAAACATATTTTCAAAGTAATCAGCGTATACGTTGGTTTACATATCAAGGAATTTTTCGTTATGTTTCTAAGTCCCCAAGGTCATCTCAATTCCTCCACCAGAAGCATAATAGTAGTCTTTCTAAATCATTTTTAAAATTATATTTGGATGACCTTGAAACATATTTTCAATTCAATCGGTGTAATTGTACGTTTATATATCAAGGAATCGTTCGTTATGTTTTTAAGTCCCCAAGGTCATCTCAATTCCTCCACCAGAAGCATAATAGTAGTCTTTCTCAAACATTTTTTAATTTCCTTTTGGATGACCTTGAAACATATTTTTAAAGTAATCAGCGTATACGTTGGTTTACATATCAAGGAATCGTTCGGAAAGTTTCTAAGTCCCCAAGGTCATCTCAATTCCTCCACCAGAAGCATAATAGTATCCTTTCTAAATCATTTTTAAAAATATATTTGGATGACCTTGAAACATATTTTCAATTCAATCGGTGTAATTGTACGTTTATATATCAAGGAATCGTTCGTTATGTTTCTAAGTCCCCAAGGTCATCTTAATTCCTCCACCAGAAGCATAATAGTAGTCTTTCTCAAACATTTTTAAATTTCCTTTTGGATGACCTTAAAACATATTTTCAAATTAATCAGCGTATACGTTGGTTTACATATCAAGGAATCGTTCGGAAAGTTTCTAAGTCCCCAAGGTCATCTCAATCTCTCCACCAGAAGCATAGGTAATAATGATCTTTCTAAAACATTTTTAAAATTCCTCGTGGATGACCTTGAAACATATTTTCAATTCAATCGGTGTAATTGTACTTTTATATATCAAGGAATCGTTCGTTATGTTTCTAAGTCCCCAAGGTCATCTCAATTCCTCCACCAGAAGCATAATAGTAGTCTTTCTCAAACATTTTTAAATTTCCTTTTGGATGACATTGAAACATATTTTCAAAGTAATCAGCGTATACGTTGGTTTACATATCAAGGAATCGTTCGTTATGTTTCTAAGTCCCCAAGGTCATCTCAATTCCTCCACCAGAAGCATAATAGTAGTCTTTCTAAATCATTTTTAAAATTATATTTGGATGACCTTGAAACATATTTTCAATTCAATCGGTGTAATTGTACGTTTATATATCAAGGAATCGTTCGTTATGTTTTTAAGTCCCCAAGGTCATCTCAATTCCTCCACCAGAAGCATAATAGTAGTCTTTCTCAAACATTTTTTAATTTCTTTTTGGATGACCTTGAAACATATTTTTAAAGTAATCAGCGTATACGTTGGTTTACATATCAAGGAATCGTTCGGAAAATTTCTAAGTCCCCAAGGTCATCTCAATTCCTCCACCAGAAGCATAATAGTATCCTTTCTAAATCATTTTTAAAAATATATTTGGATGACCTTGAAACATATTTTCAATTCAATCGGTGTAATTGTACGTTTATATATCAAGGAATCGTTCGTTATGTTTCTAAGTCCCCAAGGTCATCTTAATTCCTCCACCAGAAGCATAATAGTAGTCTTTCTCAAACATTTTTAAATTTCCTTTTGGATGACCTTAAAACATATTTTCAAATTAATCAGGGTATACGTTGGTTTTCATATCAAGGAATCGTTCGGAAAGTTTCTAAGTCCCCAAGGTCATCTCAATCTCTCCACCAGAAGCATAGGTAATAATGATCTTTCTAAAACATTTTTAAAATTCCTCGTGGATGACCTTGAAACATATTTTCAATTCAATCGGTGTAATTGTACGTTTATATATCAAGGAATCGTTCGTTATGTTTCTAAGTCCCCAAGGTCATCTCAATTCCTCCACCAGAAGCATAATAGTAGTCTTTCTCAAACATTTTTAAATTTCCTTTTGGATGACCTTTAAACATATTTTCAAATTAATCAGCGTATACGTTGGTTTACATATCAAGGAATCGTTCGTTATGTTTCTAAGTCCCCAAGGTCACTGCAATCCCTCCACCAGAAGCATAATAGTAGTCTTTTTAAAACATTTTTAAAATTCTATTTGGATGACCTTGAAACATATTTTCAATTCAACCGGTGTAATTGTTCGTTTATATATCAAGGAATCGTTCGTTATGTTTCTAAGTCCCCAAGGTCATCTCAATTCCTCCACCAGAAGCATAATAGAAGTCTTTCTCAAACATTTTTAAATTTCCTTTTGGATGACATTGAAACATATTTTCAAAGTAATCAGCGTATACGTTGGTTTACATATCAAGGAATCGTTCGTTATGTTTCTAAGTCCCCAAGGTCATCTCAATTCCTCCACCAGAAGCATAATAGTAGTCTTTCTAAATCATTTTTAAAATTATATTTGGATGACCTTGAAACATATTTTTAAAGTAATCAGCGTATACGTTGGTTTACATATCAAGGAATCGTTCGTTATGTTTCTAAGTCCCCAAGGTCATCTCAATTCCTCCACCAGAAGCATAATAGTAGTCTTTCTCAAACATTTTTAAATTTCCTTTTGGATGACCTTGAAACATATTTTCAAAGTAATCAGCGTATACGTTGGTTTACATATCAAGGAATCGTTCGGGATGTTTCTAAGTCCCCAAGGTCACTGCAATCCCTCTACCAGAAGCATAATGGTAGTCTTTCTAAAACATTTTTAAAATTCTATTTGGATGACCTTGAAACATATTTTCAATTCAATCGGTGTAATTGTTCGTTTATATATCAAGGAATCGTTCGTTATGTTTCTAAGTCCCCAAGGTCATCTCAATTCCTTCACCCGAAGCATAATAGTATTCTTTCTCAAACATTTTTAAATTTCCTTTTGGATGACATTGAAACATATTTTCAAAGTAATCAGCGTATACGTTGGTTTACATATCAAGGAATCGTTCGTTATGTTTCTAAGTCCCCAAGGTCATCTCAATTCCTCCACCAGAAGCATAATAGTAGTCTTTCTAAATCATTTTTAAAATTATATTTGGATGACCTTGAAACATATTTTTAAAGTAATCAGCGTATACGTTGGTTTACATATCAAGGAATCGTTCGTTATGTTTCTAAGTCCCCAAGGTCACTGCAATCCCTCCACCAGAAGCATAATAGTAGTCTTTTTAAAACATTTTTAAAATTCTATTTGGATGACCTTGAAACATATTTTCAATTCAACCGGTGTAATTGTTCGTTTGTATATCAAGGAATCGTTCGTTATGTTTCTAAGTCCTCAAGGTCATCTCAATTCCTCCACCAGAAACATAATAGTAGTCTTTCTCAAACATTTTTAAATTTCCTTTTGGATGACCTTGAAACATATTTTCAATTCAATCGGTGTAATCGTTCGTTTATATATCAAGGAATCGTTCGTTATGTTTATAAGTCCCCAAGGTCATCTCAATTCCTCCACCAGAAGCATAATAGTAGTCTTTCTAAAACATTTTAAAAATTATATTTGGATGACCTTGAAACATATTTTTAATTTAATCGGTGTAATTGTTCGTTTATATATCAAGGAATCGTTCGTTATGTTTCTAAGTCCCCAAGGTCATCTCAATTCCTCCACCAGAAGCATAATAGTAGTCTTTCTCAAACATTTTTAAATTTCCTTTTGGATGACCTTGAAACATATTTTCAAAGTAATCAGCGTATACGTTGGTTTACATATCAAGGAATCGTTCGGGATGTTTCTAAGTCCCCAAGGTCACTGCAATCCCTCTACCAGAAGCATAATGGTAGTCTTTCTAAAACATTTTTAAAATTCTATTTGGATGACCTTGAAACATATTTTCAATTCAATCGGTGTAATTGTTCGTTTATATATCAAGGAATCGTTCGTTATGTTTCTAAGTCCCCAAGGTCATCTCAATTCCTTCACCCGAAGCATAATAGTATTCTTTCTCAAACATTTTTAAATTTCCTTTTGGATGACCTTGAAACATATTTTTAATTCAATCGGTGTAATTGTTCGTTTATATATCAAGGAATCGTTCGTTATGTTTCTAAGTCCCTAAGGTCATCTTAATTCCTCCACCAGAAGCATAATAGAAGTCTTTCTAAAACATTTTTAAAATTATATTTGGATGACCTTGAAACATATTTTCAATTCAATCGGTGTAATTATACGCTTATATATCAAGGAATCGTGCGTTATGTTTCTAAGTCCCCAAGGTCATCTCAATCTCTCCACCAGAAGCATAGGTAATAATGATCTTTCTAAAACATTTTTAAAATTCCTCGTGGATGACCTTGAAACATATTTTCAATTCAATCGGTGTAATTGTACGTTTATATATCAAGGAATCGTTCGTTATGTTTCTAAGTCCCCAAGGTCATCTCAATTCCTCCACCAGAAGCATAATAGTAGTCTTTCTCAAACATTTTTAAATTTCCTTTTGGATGACCTTTAAACATATTTTCAAATTAATCAGCGTATACGTTGGTTTACATATCAAGGAATCGTTCGTTATGTTTCTAAGTCCCCAAGGTCACTGCAATCCCTCCACCAGAAGCATAATAGTAGTCTTTTTAAAACATTTTTAAAATTCTATTTGGATGACCTTGAAACATATTTTCAATTCAACCGGTGTAATTGTTCGTTTATATATCAAGGAATCGTTCGTTATGTTTCTAAGTCCCCAAGGTCATCTCAATTCCTCCACCAGAAGCATAATAGAAGTCTTTCTCAAACATTTTTAAATTTCCTTTTGGATGACATTGAAACATATTTTCAAAGTAATCAGCGTATACGTTGGTTTACATATCAAGGAATCGTTCGTTATGTTTCTAAGTCCCCAAGGTCATCTCAATTCCTCCACCAGAAGCATAATAGTAGTCTTTCTAAATCATTTTTAAAATTATATTTGGATGACCTTGAAACATATTTTTAAAGTAATCAGCGTATACGTTGGTTTACATATCAAGGAATCGTTCGTTATGTTTCTAAGTCCCCAAGGTCATCTCAATTCCTCCACCAGAAGCATAATAGTAGTCTTTCTCAAACATTTTTAAATTTCCTTTTGGATGACCTTGAAACATATTTTCAAAGTAATCAGCGTATACGTTGGTTTACATATCAAGGAATCGTTCGGGATGTTTCTAAGTCCCCAAGGTCACTGCAATCCCTCTACCAGAAGCATAATGGTAGTCTTTCTAAAACATTTTTAAAATTCTATTTGGATGACCTTGAAACATATTTTCAATTCAATCGGTGTAATTGTTCGTTTATATATCAAGGAATCGTTCGTTATGTTTCTAAGTCCCCAAGGTCATCTCAATTCCTTCACCCGAAGCATAATAGTATTCTTTCTCAAACATTTTTAAATTTCCTTTTGGATGACATTGAAACATATTTTCAAAGTAATCAGCGTATACGTTGGTTTACATATCAAGGAATCGTTCGTTATGTTTCTAAGTCCCCAAGGTCATCTCAATTCCTCCACCAGAAGCATAATAGTAGTCTTTCTAAATCATTTTTAAAATTATATTTGGATGACCTTGAAACATATTTTTAAAGTAATCAGCGTATACGTTGGTTTACATATCAAGGAATCGTTCGTTATGTTTCTAAGTCCCCAAGGTCACTGCAATCCCTCCACCAGAAGCATAATAGTAGTCTTTTTAAAACATTTTTAAAATTCTATTTGGATGACCTTGAAACATATTTTCAATTCAACCGGTGTAATTGTTCGTTTGTATATCAAGGAATCGTTCGTTATGTTTCTAAGTCCTCAAGGTCATCTCAATTCCTCCACCAGAAACATAATAGTAGTCTTTCTCAAACATTTTTAAATTTCCTTTTGGATGACCTTGAAACATATTTTCAATTCAATCGGTGTAATCGTTCGTTTATATATCAAGGAATCGTTCGTTATGTTTATAAGTCCCCAAGGTCATCTCAATTCCTCCACCAGAAGCATAATAGTAGTCTTTCTAAAACATTTTAAAAATTATATTTGGATGACCTTGAAACATATTTTTAATTTAATCGGTGTAATTGTTCGTTTATATATCAAGGAATCGTTCGTTATGTTTCTAAGTCCCCAAGGTCATCTCAATTCCTCCACCAGAAGCATAATAGTAGTCTTTCTCAAACATTTTTAAATTTCCTTTTGGATGACCTTGAAACATATTTTCAAAGTAATCAGCGTATACGTTGGTTTACATATCAAGGAATCGTTCGGGATGTTTCTAAGTCCCCAAGGTCACTGCAATCCCTCTACCAGAAGCATAATGGTAGTCTTTCTAAAACATTTTTAAAATTCTATTTGGATGACCTTGAAACATATTTTCAATTCAATCGGTGTAATTGTTCGTTTATATATCAAGGAATCGTTCGTTATGTTTCTAAGTCCCCAAGGTCATCTCAATTCCTTCACCCGAAGCATAATAGTATTCTTTCTCAAACATTTTTAAATTTCCTTTTGGATGACCTTGAAACATATTTTTAATTCAATCGGTGTAATTGTTCGTTTATATATCAAGGAATCGTTCGTTATGTTTCTAAGTCCCTAAGGTCATCTTAATTCCTCCACCAGAAGCATAATAGAAGTCTTTCTAAAACATTTTTAAAATTATATTTGGATGACCTTGAAACATATTTTCAATTCAATCGGTGTAATTATACGCTTATATATCAAGGAATCGTGCGTTATGTTTCTAAGTCCCCAAGGTCATCTCAATTCCTCTACCAGAAGCATAATCCTAGTCTTTCTCAAACATTTTTAAATTTCCTTTTGGATGACCTTGAAACATATTTTCAAAGTAATCAGCGTATACGTTGGTTTACATATCAAGGAATCATTCGGGATGTTTCTAAGTCCCCAAGGTCACTGCAATCCCTCCACCAAAAGCATAATAGTAGTCTTTCTAAAACATTTTTAAAATTCTATTTGGATGACCTTGAAACATATTTTCAATTCAATCGGTGTAATTGTTCGTTTATATATCAAGGAATCGTTCGTTATGTTTCTAAGTCCCCAAGGTCATCTCAATTCCTCCACCAGAAGCATAATAGAAGTCTTTCTCAAACATTTTTAAATTTCCTTTTGGATGACATTGAAACATATTTTCAAAGTAATCAGCGTATACGTTGGTTTACATATCAAGGAATTTTTCGTTATGTTTCTAAGTCCCCAAGGTCATCTCAATTCCTCCACCAGAAGCATAATAGTAGTCTTTCTAAATCATTTTTAAAATTATATTTGGATGACCTTGAAACATATTTTCAATTCAATCGGTGTAATTGTACGTTTATATATCAAGGAATCGTTCGTTATGTTTTTAAGTCCCCAAGGTCATCTCAATTCCTCCACCAGAAGCATAATAGTAGTCTTTCTCAAACATTTTTTAATTTCCTTTTGGATGACCTTGAAACATATTTTTAAAGTAATCAGCGTATACGTTGGTTTACATATCAAGGAATCGTTCGGAAAGTTTCTAAGTCCCCAAGGTCATCTCAATCTCTCCACCAGAAGCATAGGTAATAATGATCTTTCTAAAACATTTTTAAAATTCCTCGTGGATGACCTTGAAACATATTTTCAATTCAATCGGTGTAATTGTACGTTTATATATCAAGGAATCGTTCGTTATGTTTCTAAGTCCCCAAGGTCATCTCAATTCCTCCACCAGAAGCATAATAGTAGTCTTTCTCAAACATTTTTAAATTTCCTTTTGGATGACCTTTAAACATATTTTCAAATTAATCAGCGTATACGTTGGTTTACATATCAAGGAATCGTTCGTTATGTTTCTAAGTCCCCAAGGTCACTGCAATCCCTCCACCAGAAGCATAATAGTAGTCTTTTTAAAACATTTTTAAAATTCTATTTGGATGACCTTGAAACATATTTTCAATTCAACCGGTGTAATTGTTCGTTTATATATCAAGGAATCGTTCGTTATGTTTCTAAGTCCCCAAGGTCATCTCAATTCCTCCACCAGAAGCATAATAGAAGTCTTTCTCAAACATTTTTAAATTTCCTTTTGGATGACATTGAAACATATTTTCAAAGTAATCAGCGTATACGTTGGTTTACATATCAAGGAATCGTTCGTTATGTTTCTAAGTCCCCAAGGTCATCTCAATTCCTCCACCAGAAGCATAATAGTAGTCTTTCTAAATCATTTTTAAAATTATATTTGGATGACCTTGAAACATATTTTTAAAGTAATCAGCGTATACGTTGGTTTACATATCAAGGAATCGTTCGTTATGTTTCTAAGTCCCCAAGGTCATCTCAATTCCTCCACCAGAAGCATAATAGTAGTCTTTCTCAAACATTTTTAAATTTCCTTTTGGATGACCTTGAAACATATTTTCAAAGTAATCAGCGTATACGTTGGTTTACATATCAAGGAATCGTTCGGGATGTTTCTAAGTCCCCAAGGTCACTGCAATCCCTCTACCAGAAGCATAATGGTAGTCTTTCTAAAACATTTTTAAAATTCTATTTGGATGACCTTGAAACATATTTTCAATTCAATCGGTGTAATTGTTCGTTTATATATCAAGGAATCGTTCGTTATGTTTCTAAGTCCCCAAGGTCATCTCAATTCCTTCACCCGAAGCATAATAGTATTCTTTCTCAAACATTTTTAAATTTCCTTTTGGATGACATTGAAACATATTTTCAAAGTAATCAGCGTATACGTTGGTTTACATATCAAGGAATCGTTCGTTATGTTTCTAAGTCCCCAAGGTCATCTCAATTCCTCCACCAGAAGCATAATAGTAGTCTTTCTAAATCATTTTTAAAATTATATTTGGATGACCTTGAAACATATTTTTAAAGTAATCAGCGTATACGTTGGTTTACATATCAAGGAATCGTTCGTTATGTTTCTAAGTCCCCAAGGTCACTGCAATCCCTCCACCAGAAGCATAATAGTAGTCTTTTTAAAACATTTTTAAAATTCTATTTGGATGACCTTGAAACATATTTTCAATTCAACCGGTGTAATTGTTCGTTTGTATATCAAGGAATCGTTCGTTATGTTTCTAAGTCCTCAAGGTCATCTCAATTCCTCCACCAGAAACATAATAGTAGTCTTTCTCAAACATTTTTAAATTTCCTTTTGGATGACCTTGAAACATATTTTCAATTCAATCGGTGTAATCGTTCGTTTATATATCAAGGAATCGTTCGTTATGTTTATAAGTCCCCAAGGTCATCTCAATTCCTCCACCAGAAGCATAATAGTAGTCTTTCTAAAACATTTTAAAAATTATATTTGGATGACCTTGAAACATATTTTTAATTTAATCGGTGTAATTGTTCGTTTATATATCAAGGAATCGTTCGTTATGTTTCTAAGTCCCCAAGGTCATCTCAATTCCTCCACCAGAAGCATAATAGTAGTCTTTCTCAAACATTTTTAAATTTCCTTTTGGATGACCTTGAAACATATTTTCAAAGTAATCAGCGTATACGTTGGTTTACATATCAAGGAATCGTTCGGGATGTTTCTAAGTCCCCAAGGTCACTGCAATCCCTCTACCAGAAGCATAATGGTAGTCTTTCTAAAACATTTTTAAAATTCTATTTGGATGACCTTGAAACATATTTTCAATTCAATCGGTGTAATTGTTCGTTTATATATCAAGGAATCGTTCGTTATGTTTCTAAGTCCCCAAGGTCATCTCAATTCCTTCACCCGAAGCATAATAGTATTCTTTCTCAAACATTTTTAAATTTCCTTTTGGATGACCTTGAAACATATTTTTAATTCAATCGGTGTAATTGTTCGTTTATATATCAAGGAATCGTTCGTTATGTTTCTAAGTCCCTAAGGTCATCTTAATTCCTCCACCAGAAGCATAATAGAAGTCTTTCTAAAACATTTTTAAAATTATATTTGGATGACCTTGAAACATATTTTCAATTCAATCGGTGTAATTATACGCTTATATATCAAGGAATCGTGCGTTATGTTTCTAAGTCCCCAAGGTCATCTCAATTCCTCTACCAGAAGCATAATCCTAGTCTTTCTCAAACATTTTTAAATTTCCTTTTGGATGACCTTGAAACATATTTTCAAAGTAATCAGCGTATACGTTGGTTTACATATCAAGGAATCATTCGGGATGTTTCTAAGTCCCCAAGGTCACTGCAATCCCTCCACCAAAAGCATAATAGTAGTCTTTCTAAAACATTTTTAAAATTCTATTTGGATGACCTTGAAACATATTTTCAATTCAATCGGTGTAATTGTTCGTTTATATATCAAGGAATCGTTCGTTATGTTTCTAAGTCCCCAAGGTCATCTCAATTCCTCCACCAGAAGCATAATAGAAGTCTTTCTCAAACATTTTTAAATTTCCTTTTGGATGACATTGAAACATATTTTCAAAGTAATCAGCGTATACGTTGGTTTACATATCAAGGAATTTTTCGTTATGTTTCTAAGTCCCCAAGGTCATCTCAATTCCTCCACCAGAAGCATAATAGTAGTCTTTCTAAATCATTTTTAAAATTATATTTGGATGACCTTGAAACATATTTTCAATTCAATCGGTGTAATTGTACGTTTATATATCAAGGAATCGTTCGTTATGTTTTTAAGTCCCCAAGGTCATCTCAATTCCTCCACCAGAAGCATAATAGTAGTCTTTCTCAAACATTTTTTAATTTCCTTTTGGATGACCTTGAAACATATTTTTAAAGTAATCAGCGTATACGTTGGTTTACATATCAAGGAATCGTTCGGAAAGTTTCTAAGTCCCCAAGGTCATCTCAATTCCTCCACCAGAAGCATAATAGTATCCTTTCTAAATCATTTTTAAAAATATATTTGGATGACCTTGAAACATATTTTCAATTCAATCGGTGTAATTGTACGTTTATATATCAAGGAATCGTTCGTTATGTTTCTAAGTCCCCAAGGTCATCTTAATTCCTCCACCAGAAGCATAATAGTAGTCTTTCTCAAACATTTTTAAATTTCCTTTTGGATGACCTTAAAACATATTTTCAAATTAATCAGCGTATACGTTGGTTTACATATCAAGGAATCGTTCGGAAAGTTTCTAAGTCCCCAAGGTCATCTCAATCTCTCCACCAGAAGCATAGGTAATAATGATCTTTCTAAAACATTTTTAAAATTCCTCGTGGATGACCTTGAAACATATTTTCAATTCAATCGGTGTAATTGTACTTTTATATATCAAGGAATCGTTCGTTATGTTTCTAAGTCCCCAAGGTCATCTCAATTCCTCCACCAGAAGCATAATAGTAGTCTTTCTCAAACATTTTTAAATTTCCTTTTGGATGACATTGAAACATATTTTCAAAGTAATCAGCGTATACGTTGGTTTACATATCAAGGAATCGTTCGTTATGTTTCTAAGTCCCCAAGGTCATCTCAATTCCTCCACCAGAAGCATAATAGTAGTCTTTCTAAATCATTTTTAAAATTATATTTGGATGACCTTGAAACATATTTTCAATTCAATCGGTGTAATTGTACGTTTATATATCAAGGAATCGTTCGTTATGTTTTTAAGTCCCCAAGGTCATCTCAATTCCTCCACCAGAAGCATAATAGTAGTCTTTCTCAAACATTTTTTAATTTCCTTTTGGATGACCTTGAAACATATTTTTAAAGTAATCAGCGTATACGTTGGTTTACATATCAAGGAATCGTTCGGAAAATTTCTAAGTCCCCAAGGTCATCTCAATTCCTCCACCAGAAGCATAATAGTATCCTTTCTAAATCATTTTTAAAAATATATTTGGATGACCTTGAAACATATTTTCAATTCAATCGGTGTAATTGTACGTTTATATATCAAGGAATCGTTCGTTATGTTTCTAAGTCCCCAAGGTCATCTTAATTCCTCCACCAGAAGCATAATAGTAGTCTTTCTCAAACATTTTTAAATTTCCTTTTGGATGACCTTAAAACATATTTTCAAATTAATCAGCGTATACGTTGGTTTACATATCAAGGAATCGTTCGGAAAGTTTCTAAGTCCCCAAGGTCATCTCAATCTCTCCACCAGAAGCATAGGTAATAATGATCTTTCTAAAACATTTTTAAAATTCCTCGTGGATGACCTTGAAACATATTTTCAATTCAATCGGTGTAATTGTACGTTTATATATCAAGGAATCGTTCGTTATGTTTCTAAGTCCCCAAGGTCATCTCAATTCCTCCACCAGAAGCATAATAGTAGTCTTTCTCAAACATTTTTAAATTTCCTTTTGGATGACCTTTAAACATATTTTCAAATTAATCAGCGTATACGTTGGTTTACATATCAAGGAATCGTTCGTTATGTTTCTAAGTCCCCAAGGTCACTGCAATCCCTCCACCAGAAGCATAATAGTAGTCTTTTTAAAACATTTTTAAAATTCTATTTGGATGACCTTGAAACATATTTTCAATTCAACCGGTGTAATTGTTCGTTTATATATCAAGGAATCGTTCGTTATGTTTCTAAGTCCCCAAGGTCATCTCAATTCCTCCACCAGAAGCATAATAGAAGTCTTTCTCAAACATTTTTAAATTTCCTTTTGGATGACATTGAAACATATTTTCAAAGTAATCAGCGTATACGTTGGTTTACATATCAAGGAATCGTTCGTTATGTTTCTAAGTCCCCAAGGTCATCTCAATTCCTCCACCAGAAGCATAATAGTAGTCTTTCTAAATCATTTTTAAAATTATATTTGGATGACCTTGAAACATATTTTTAAAGTAATCAGCGTATACGTTGGTTTACATATCAAGGAATCGTTCGTTATGTTTCTAAGTCCCCAAGGTCATCTCAATTCCTCCACCAGAAGCATAATAGTAGTCTTTCTAAAACATTTTAAAAATTATATTTGGATGACCTTGAAACATATTTTTAATTTAATCGGTGTAATTGTTCGTTTATATATCAAGGAATCGTTCGTTATGTTTCTAAGTCCCCAAGGTCATCTCAATTCCTCCACCAGAAGCATAATAGTAGTCTTTCTCAAACATTTTTAAATTTCCTTTTGGATGACCTTGAAACATATTTTCAAAGTAATCAGCGTATACGTTGGTTTACATATCAAGGAATCGTTCGGGATGTTTCTAAGTCCCCAAGGTCACTGCAATCCCTCTACCAGAAGCATAATGGTAGTCTTTCTAAAACATTTTTAAAATTCTATTTGGATGACCTTGAAACATATTTTCAATTCAATCGGTGTAATTGTTCGTTTATATATCAAGGAATCGTTCGTTATGTTTCTAAGTCCCCAAGGTCATCTCAATTCCTTCACCCGAAGCATAATAGTATTCTTTCTCAAACATTTTTAAATTTCCTTTTGGATGACATTGAAACATATTTTCAAAGTAATCAGCGTATACGTTGGTTTATATATCAAGGAATCGTTCGTTATGTTTCTAAGTCCCCAAGGTCATCTCAATTCCTCCACCAGAAGCATAATAGTAGTCTTTCTCAAACATTTTTTAATTTCCTTTTGGATGACCTTGAAACATATTTTTAAAGTAATCAGCGTATACGTTGGTTTACATATCAAGGAATCGTTCGGAAAGTTTCTAAGTCCCCAAGGTCATCTCAATCTCTCCACCAGAAGCATAGGTAATAATGATCTTTCTAAAACATTTTTAAAATTCCTCGTGGATGACCTTGAAACATATTTTCAATTCAATCGGTGTAATTGTACGTTTATATATCAAGGAATCGTTCGTTATGTTTCTAAGTCCCCAAGGTCATCTCAATTCCTCCACCAGAAGCATAATAGTAGTCTTTCTCAAACATTTTTAAATTTCCTTTTGGATGACCTTTAAACATATTTTCAAATTAATCAGCGTATACGTTGGTTTACATATCAAGGAATCGTTCGTTATGTTTCTAAGTCCCCAAGGTCACTGCAATCCCTCCACCAGAAGCATAATAGTAGTCTTTTTAAAACATTTTTAAAATTCTATTTGGATGACCTTGAAACATATTTTCAATTCAACCGGTGTAATTGTTCGTTTATATATCAAGGAATCGTTCGTTATGTTTCTAAGTCCCCAAGGTCATCTCAATTCCTCCACCAGAAGCATAATAGAAGTCTTTCTCAAACATTTTTAAATTTCCTTTTGGATGACATTGAAACATATTTTCAAAGTAATCAGCGTATACGTTGGTTTACATATCAAGGAATCGTTCGTTATGTTTCTAAGTCCCCAAGGTCATCTCAATTCCTCCACCAGAAGCATAATAGTAGTCTTTCTAAATCATTTTTAAAATTATATTTGGATGACCTTGAAACATATTTTTAAAGTAATCAGCGTATACGTTGGTTTACATATCAAGGAATCGTTCGTTTTGTTTCTAAGTCCCCAAGGTCATCTCAATTCCTCCACCAGAAGCATAATAGTAGTCTTTCTCAAACATTTTTAAATTTCCTTTTGGATGACCTTGAAACATATTTTCAAAGTAATCAGCGTATACGTTGGTTTACATATCAAGGAATCGTTCGGGATGTTTCTAAGTCCCCAAGGTCACTGCAATCCCTCTACCAGAAGCATAATGGTAGTCTTTCTAAAACATTTTTAAAATTCTATTTGGATGACCTTGAAACATATTTTCAATTCAATCGGTGTAATTGTTCGTTTATATATCAAGGAATCGTTCGTTATGTTTCTAAGTCCCCAAGGTCATCTCAATTCCTTCACCCGAAGCATAATAGTATTCTTTCTCAAACATTTTTAAATTTCCTTTTGGATGACATTGAAACATATTTTCAAAGTAATCAGCGTATACGTTGGTTTACATATCAAGGAATCGTTCGTTATGTTTCTAAGTCCCCAAGGTCATCTCAATTCCTCCACCAGAAGCATAATAGTAGTCTTTCTAAATCATTTTTAAAATTATATTTGGATGACCTTGAAACATATTTTTAAAGTAATCAGCGTATACGTTGGTTTACATATCAAGGAATCGTTCGTTATGTTTCTAAGTCCCCAAGGTCACTGCAATCCCTCCACCAGAAGCATAATAGTAGTCTTTTTAAAACATTTTTAAAATTCTATTTGGATGACCTTGAAACATATTTTCAATTCAACCGGTGTAATTGTTCGTTTGTATATCAAGGAATCGTTCGTTATGTTTCTAAGTCCTCAAGGTCATCTCAATTCCTCCACCAGAAACATAATAGTAGTCTTTCTCAAACATTTTAAATTTCCTTTTGGATGACCTTGAAACATATTTTCAATTCAATCGGTGTAATCGTTCGTTTATATATCAAGGAATCGTTCGTTATGTTTATAAGTCCCAAGGTCATCTCAATTCCTCCACCAGAAGCATAATAGTAGTCTTTCTAAAACATTTTAAAAATTATATTTGGATGACCTTGAAACATATTTTTAATTTAATCGGTGTAATTGTTCGTTTATATATCAAGGAATCGTTCGTTATGTTTCTAAGTCCCCAAGGTCATCTCAATTCCTCCACCAGAAGCATAATAGTAGTCTTTCTCAAACATTTTTAAATTTCCTTTTGGATGACCTTGAAACATATTTTCAAAGTAATCAGCGTATACGTTGGTTTACATATCAAGGAATCGTTCGGGATGTTTCTAAGTCCCCAAGGTCACTGCAATCCCTCTACCAGAAGCATAATGGTAGTCTTTCTAAAACATTTTTAAAATTCTATTTGGATGACCTTGAAACATATTTTCAATTCAATCGGTGTAATTGTTCGTTTATATATCAAGGAATCGTTCGTTATGTTTCTAAGTCCCCAAGGTCATCTCAATTCCTTCACCCGAAGCATAATAGTATTCTTTCTCAAACATTTTTAAATTTCCTTTTGGATGACCTTGAAACATATTTTTAATTCAATCGGTGTAATTGTTCGTTTATATATCAAGGAATCGTTCGTTATGTTTCTAAGTCCCTAAGGTCATCTTAATTCCTCCACCAGAAGCATAATAGAAGTCTTTCTAAAACATTTTTAAAATTATATTTGGATGACCTTGAAACATATTTTCAATTCAATCGGTGTAATTATACGCTTATATATCAAGGAATCGTGCGTTATGTTTCTAAGTCCCCAAGGTCATCTCAATTCCTCTACCAGAAGCATAATCCTAGTCTTTCTCAAACATTTTTAAATTTCCTTTTGGATGACCTTGAAACATATTTTCAAAGTAATCAGCGTATACGTTGGTTTACATATCAAGGAATCATTCGGGATGTTTCTAAGTCCCCAAGGTCACTGCAATCCCTCCACCAAAAGCATAATAGTAGTCTTTCTAAAACATTTTTTAAAATTCTATTTGGATGACCTTGAAACATATTTTCAATTCAATCGGTGTAATTGTTCGTTTATATATCAAGGAATCGTTCGTTATGTTTCTAAGTCCCCAAGGTCATCTCAATTCCTCCACCAGAAGCATAATAGAAGTCTTCTCAAACATTTTTAAATTTCCTTTTGGATGACATTGAAACATATTTTCAAAGTAATCAGCGTATACGTTGGTTTACATATCAAGGAATTTTTCGTTATGTTTCTAAGTCCCCAAGGTCATCTCAATTCCTCCACCAGAAGCATAATAGTAGTCTTCTAAATCATTTTTAAAATTATATTTGGATGACCTTGAAACATATTTTCAATTCAATCGTGTAATTGTACGTTTATATATCAAGGAATCGTTCGTTATGTTTTTAAGTCCCAAGGTCATCTCAATTCCTCCACCAGAAGCATAATAGTAGTCTTTCTCAAACATTTTTTAATTTCCTTTTGGATGACCTTGAAACATATTTTTAAAGTAATCAGCGTATACGTTGGTTTACATATCAAGGAATCGTTCGGAAAGTTTCTAAGTCCCCAAGGTCATCTCAATTCCTCCACCAGAAGCATAATAGTATCCTTTCTAAATCATTTTTAAAAATATATTTGGATGACCTTGAAACATATTTTCAATTCAATCGGTGTAATTGTACGTTTATATATCAAGGAATCGTTCGTTATGTTTCTAAGTCCCCAAGGTCATCTTAATTCCTCCACCAGAAGCATAATAGTAGTCTTTCTCAAACATTTTAAATTTCCTTTTGGATGACCTTAAAACATATTTTCAAATTAATCAGCGTATACGTTGGTTTACATATCAAGGAATCGTTCGGAAAGTTTCTAAGTCCCCAAGGTCACTGCAATCCCTCCACCAAAAGCATAATAGTAGTCTTTCTAAAACATTTTTAAAATTCTATTTGGATGACCTTGAAACATATTTTCAATTCAATCGTGTAATTGTTCGTTTATATATCAAGGAATCGTTCGTTATGTTTCTAAGTCCCCAAGGTCATCTCAATTCCTCCACCAGAAGCATAATAGAAGTCTTTCTCAAACATTTTTAAATTTCCTTTTGGATGACATTGAAACATATTTTCAAAGTAATCAAGCGTATACGTTGGTTTACATATCAAGGAATTTTTCGTTATGTTTCTAAGTCCCCAAGGTCATCTCAATTCCTCCACCAGAAGCATAATAGTAGTCTTTCTAAATCATTTTTAAATTATATTTGGATGACCTTGAAACATATTTTCAATTCAATCGGTGTAATTGTACGTTTATATATCAAGGAATCGTTCGTTATGTTTTTAAGTCCCCAAGGTCATCTCAATTCTCCACCAGAAGCATAATAGTAGTCTTTCTCAAACATTTTTTAATTTCCTTTTGGATGACCTTGAAACATATTTTTAAAGTAATCAGCGTATACGTTGGTTTACATATCAAGGAATCGTTCGGAAAGTTTCTAAGTCCCCAAGGTCATCTCAATTCCTCCACCAGAAGCATAATAGTATCCTTTCTAAATCATTTTTAAAAATATATTTGGATGACCTTGAAACATATTTTCAATTCAATCGGTGTAATTGTACGTTTATATATCAAGGAATCGTTCGTTATGTTTCTAAGTCCCCAAGGTCATCTTAATTCCTCCACCAGAAGCATAATAGTAGTCTTTCTCAAACATTTTTAAATTTCCTTTTGGATGACCTTAAAACATATTTTCAAATTAATCAGCGTATACGTTGGTTTACATATCAAGGAATCGTTCGGAAAGTTTCTAAGTCCCCAAGGTCATCTCAATCTCTCCACCAGAAGCATAGGTAATAATGATCTTTCTAAAACATTTTTAAAATTCCTCGTGGATGACCTTGAAACATATTTTCAATTCAATCGGTGTAATTGTACTTTTATATATCAAGGAATCGTTCGTTATGTTTCTAAGTCCCAAGGTCATCTCAATTCCTCCACCAGAAGCATAATAGTAGTCTTTCTCAAACATTTTTAAATTCCTTTTGGATGACATTGAAACATATTTTCAAAGTAATCAGCGTATACGTTGGTTTACATATCAAGGAATCGTTCGTTATGTTTCTAAGTCCCCAAGGTCATCTCAATTCCTCCACCAGAAGCATAATAGTAGTCTTTCTAAATCATTTTTAAAATTATATTTGGATGACCTTGAAACATATTTTCAATTCAATCGGTGTAATTGTACGTTTATATATCAAGGAATCGTTCGTTATGTTTTTAAGTCCCCAAGGTCATCTCAATTCCTCCACCAGAAGCATAATAGTAGTCTTTCTCAAACATTTTTTAATTTCCTTTTGGATGACCTTGAAACATATTTTTAAAGTAATCAGCGTATACGTTGGTTTACATATCAAGGAATCGTTCGGAAAATTTCTAAGTCCCCAAGGTCATCTCAATTCCTCCACCAGAAGCATAATAGTATCCTTTCTAAATCATTTTTAAAAATATATTTGGATGACCTTGAAACATATTTTCAATTCAATCGGTGTAATTGTACGTTTATATATCAAGGGAATCGTTCGTTATGTTTCTAAGTCCCCAAAGTCATCTTAATTCCTCCACCAGAAGCATAATAGTAGTCTTTCTCAAACATTTTTAAATTTCCTTTTGGATGACCTTAAAACATATTTTCAAATTAATCAGCGTATACGTTGGTTACATATCAAGGAATCGTTCGGAAAGTTTCTAAGTCCCCAAGGTCATCTCAATCTCTCCACCAGAAGCATAGGTAATAATGATCTTTCTAAAACATTTTTAAAATCCTCGTGGCCTCGTGGATGACCTTGAAACATATTTTCAATTCAATCGGTGTAATTGTACGTTTATATATCAAGGAATCGTTCGTTATGTTTCTAAGTCCCCAAGGTCATCTCAATTCCTCCACCAGAAGCATAATAGTAGTCTTTCTCAAACATTTTTAAATTTCCTTTTGGATGACCTTTAAACATATTTTCAAATTAATCAGCGTATACGTTGGTTTACATATCAAGGAATCGTTCGTTATGTTTCTAAGTCCCCAAGGTCACTGCAATCCCTCCACCAGAAGCATAATAGTAGTCTTTTTAAAACATTTTTAAAATTCTATTTGGATGACCTTGAAACATATTTTCAATTCAACCGGTGTAATTGTTCGTTTATATATCAAGGAATCGTTCGTTATGTTTCTAAGTCCCCAAGGTCATCTCAATTCCTCCACCAGAAGCATAATAGAAGTCTTTCTCAAACATTTTTAAATTTCCTTTTGGATGACATTGAAACATATTTTCAAAGTAATCAGCGTATACGTTGGTTTACATATCAAGGAATCGTTCGTTATGTTTCTAAGTCCCCAAGGTCATCTCAATTCCTCCACCAGAAGCATAATAGTAGTCTTTCTAAATCATTTTTAAAATTATATTTGGATGACCTTGAAACATATTTTTAAAGTAATCAGCGTATACGTTGGTTTACATATCAAGGAATCGTTCGTTATGTTTCTAAGTCCCCAAGGTCATCTCAATTCCTCCACCAGAAGCATAATAGTAGTCTTTCTAAAACATTTTAAAAATTATATTTGGATGACCTTGAAACATATTTTTAATTTAATCGGTGTAATTGTTCGTTTATATATCAAGGAATCGTTCGTTATGTTTCTAAGTCCCCAAGGTCATCTCAATTCCTCCACCAGAAGCATAATAGTAGTCTTTCTCAAACATTTTTAAATTTCCTTTTGGATGACCTTGAAACATATTTTCAAAGTAATCAGCGTATACGTTGGTTTACATATCAAGGAATCGTTCGGGATGTTTCTAAGTCCCCAAGGTCACTGCAATCCCTCTACCAGAAGCATAATGGTAGTCTTTCTAAAACATTTTTAAAATTCTATTTGGATGACCTTGAAACATATTTTCAATTCAATCGGTGTAATTGTTCGTTTATATATCAAGGAATCGTTCGTTATGTTTCTAAGTCCCCAAGGTCATCTCAATTCCTTCACCCGAAGCATAATAGTATTCTTTCTCAAACATTTTTAAATTTCCTTTTGGATGACATTGAAACATATTTTCAAAGTAATCAGCGTATACGTTGGTTTACATATCAAGGAATCGTTCGTTATGTTTCTAAGTCCCCAAGGTCATCTCAATTCCTCCACCAGAAGCATAATAGTAGTCTTTCTAAATCATTTTTAAAATTATATTTGGATGACCTTGAAACATATTTTTAAAGTAATCAGCGTATACGTTGGTTTACATATCAAGGAATCGTTCGTTATGTTTCTAAGTCCCCAAGGTCACTGCAATCCCTCCACCAGAAGCATAATAGTAGTCTTTTTAAAACATTTTTAAAATTCTATTTGGATGACCTTGAAACATATTTTCAATTCAACCGGTGTAATTGTTCGTTTGTATATCAAGGAATCGTTCGTTATGTTTCTAAGTCCTCAAGGTCATCTCAATTCCTCCACCAGAAACATAATAGTAGTCTTTCTCAAACATTTTTAAATTTCCTTTTGGATGACCTTGAAACATATTTTCAATTCAATCGGTGTAATCGTTCGTTTATATATCAAGGAATCGTTCGTTATGTTTATAAGTCCCCAAGGTCATCTCAATTCCTCCACCAGAAGCATAATAGTAGTCTTTCTAAAACATTTTAAAAATTATATTTGGATGACCTTGAAACATATTTTTAATTTAATCGGTGTAATTGTTCGTTTATATATCAAGGAATCGTTCGTTATGTTTCTAAGTCCCCAAGGTCATCTCAATTCCTCCACCAGAAGCATAATAGTAGTCTTTCTCAAACATTTTTAAATTTCCTTTTGGATGACCTTGAAACATATTTTCAAAGTAATCAGCGTATACGTTGGTTTACATATCAAGGAATCGTTCGGGATGTTTCTAAGTCCCCAAGGTCACTGCAATCCCTCTACCAGAAGCATAATGGTAGTCTTTCTAAAACATTTTTAAAATTCTATTTGGATGACCTTGAAACATATTTTCAATTCAATCGGTGTAATTGTTCGTTTATATATCAAGGAATCGTTCGTTATGTTTCTAAGTCCCCAAGGTCATCTCAATTCCTTCACCCGAAGCATAATAGTATTCTTTCTCAAACATTTTTAAATTTCCTTTTGGATGACCTTGAAACATATTTTTAATTCAATCGGTGTAATTGTTCGTTTATATATCAAGGAATCGTTCGTTATGTTTCTAAGTCCCTAAGGTCATCTTAATTCCTCCACCAGAAGCATAATAGAAGTCTTTCTAAAACATTTTTAAAATTATATTTGGATGACCTTGAAACATATTTTCAATTCAATCGGTGTAATTATACGCTTATATATCAAGGAATCGTGCGTTATGTTTCTAAGTCCCCAAGGTCATCTCAATTCCTCTACCAGAAGCATAATCCTAGTCTTTCTCAAACATTTTTAAATTTCCTTTTGGATGACCTTGAAACATATTTTCAAAGTAATCAGCGTATACGTTGGTTTACATATCAAGGAATCATTCGGGATGTTTCTAAGTCCCCAAGGTCACTGCAATCCCTCCACCAAAAGCATAATAGTAGTCTTTCTAAATCATTTTTAAAATTATATTTGGATGACCTTGAAACATATTTTCAATTCAATCGGTGTAATTGTACGTTTATATATCAAGGAATCGTTCGTTATGTTTTTAAGTCCCCAAGGTCATCTCAATTCCTCCACCAGAAGCATAATAGTAGTCTTTCTCAAACATTTTTTAATTTCCTTTTGGATGACCTTGAAACATATTTTTAAAGTAATCAGCGTATACGTTGGTTTACATATCAAGGAATCGTTCGGAAAGTTTCTAAGTCCCCAAGGTCATCTCAATTCCTCCACCAGAAGCATAATAGTATCCTTTCTAAATCATTTTTAAAAATATATTTGGATGACCTTGAAACATATTTTCAATTCAATCGGTGTAATTGTACGTTTATATATCAAGGAATCGTTCGTTATGTTTCTAAGTCCCCAAGGTCATCTTAATTCCTCCACCAGAAGCATAATAGTAGTCTTTCTCAAACATTTTTAAATTTCCTTTTGGATGACCTTAAAACATATTTTCAAATTAATCAGCGTATACGTTGGTTTACATATCAAGGAATCGTTCGGAAAGTTTCTAAGTCCCCAAGGTCATCTCAATCTCTCCACCAGAAGCATAGGTAATAATGATCTTTCTAAAACATTTTTAAAATTCCTCGTGGATGACCTTGAAACATATTTTCAATTCAATCGGTGTAATTGTACTTTTATATATCAAGGAATCGTTCGTTATGTTTCTAAGTCCCCAAGGTCATCTCAATTCCTCCACCAGAAGCATAATAGTAGTCTTTCTCAAACATTTTTAAATTTCCTTTTGGATGACATTGAAACATATTTTCAAAGTAATCAGCGTATACGTTGGTTTACATATCAAGGAATCGTTCGTTATGTTTCTAAGTCCCCAAGGTCACTGCAATCCCTCCACCAGAAGCATAATAGTAGTCTTTTTAAAACATTTTTAAAATTCTATTTGGATGACCTTGAAACATATTTTCAATTCAACCGGTGTAATTGTTCGTTTGTATATCAAGGAATCGTTCGTTATGTTTCTAAGTCCTCAAGGTCATCTCAATTCCTCCACCAGAAACATAATAGTAGTCTTTCTCAAACATTTTTAAATTTCCTTTTGGATGACCTTGAAACATATTTTCAATTCAATCGGTGTAATCGTTCGTTTATATATCAAGGAATCGTTCGTTATGTTTATAAGTCCCCAAGGTCATCTCAATTCCTCCACCAGAAGCATAATAGTAGTCTTTCTAAAACATTTTAAAAATTATATTTGGATGACCTTGAAACATATTTTTAATTTAATCGGTGTAATTGTTCGTTTATATATCAAGGAATCGTTCGTTATGTTTCTAAGTCCCCAAGGTCATCTCAATTCCTCCACCAGAAGCATAATAGTAGTCTTTCTCAAACATTTTTAAATTTCCTTTTGGATGACCTTGAAACATATTTTCAAAGTAATCAGCGTATACGTTGGTTTACATATCAAGGAATCGTTCGGGATGTTTCTAAGTCCCCAAGGTCACTGCAATCCCTCTACCAGAAGCATAATGGTAGTCTTTCTAAAACATTTTTAAAATTCTATTTGGATGACCTTGAAACATATTTTCAATTCAATCGGTGTAATTGTTCGTTTATATATCAAGGAATCGTTCGTTATGTTTCTAAGTCCCCAAGGTCATCTCAATTCCTTCACCCGAAGCATAATAGTATTCTTTCTCAAACATTTTTAAATTTCCTTTTGGATGACCTTGAAACATATTTTTAATTCAATCGGTGTAATTGTTCGTTTATATATCAAGGAATCGTTCGTTATGTTTCTAAGTCCCTAAGGTCATCTTAATTCCTCCACCAGAAGCATAATAGAAGTCTTTCTAAAACATTTTTAAAATTATATTTGGATGACCTTGAAACATATTTTCAATTCAATCGGTGTAATTATACGCTTATATATCAAGGAATCGTGCGTTATGTTTCTAAGTCCCCAAGGTCATCTCAATTCCTCTACCAGAAGCATAATCCTAGTCTTTCTCAAACATTTTTAAATTTCCTTTTGGATGACCTTGAAACATATTTTCAAAGTAATCAGCGTATACGTTGGTTTACATATCAAGGAATCATTCGGGATGTTTCTAAGTCCCCAAGGTCACTGCAATCCCTCCACCAAAAGCATAATAGTAGTCTTTCTAAAACATTTTTAAAATTCTATTTGGATGACCTTGAAACATATTTTCAATTCAATCGGTGTAATTGTTCGTTTATATATCAAGGAATCGTTCGTTATGTTTCTAAGTCCCCAAGGTCATCTCAATTCCTCCACCAGAAGCATAATAGAAGTCTTTCTCAAACATTTTTAAATTTCCTTTTGGATGACATTGAAACATATTTTCAAAGTAATCAGCGTATACGTTGGTTTACATATCAAGGAATTTTTCGTTATGTTTCTAAGTCCCCAAGGTCATCTCAATTCCTCCACCAGAAGCATAATAGTAGTCTTTCTAAATCATTTTTAAAATTATATTTGGATGACCTTGAAACATATTTTCAATTCAATCGGTGTAATTGTACGTTTATATATCAAGGAATCGTTCGTTATGTTTTTAAGTCCCCAAGGTCATCTCAATTCCTCCACCAGAAGCATAATAGTAGTCTTTCTCAAACATTTTTTAATTTCCTTTTGGATGACCTTGAAACATATTTTTAAAGTAATCAGCGTATACGTTGGTTTACATATCAAGGAATCGTTCGGAAAGTTTCTAAGTCCCCAAGGTCATCTCAATTCCTCCACCAGAAGCATAATAGTATCCTTTCTAAATCATTTTTAAAAATATATTTGGATGACCTTGAAACATATTTTCAATTCAATCGGTGTAATTGTACGTTTATATATCAAGGAATCGTTCGTTATGTTTCTAAGTCCCCAAGGTCATCTTAATTCCTCCACCAGAAGCATAATAGTAGTCTTTCTCAAACATTTTTAAATTTCCTTTTGGATGACCTTAAAACATATTTTCAAATTAATCAGCGTATACGTTGGTTTACATATCAAGGAATCGTTCGGAAAGTTTCTAAGTCCCCAAGGTCATCTCAATCTCTCCACCAGAAGCATAGGTAATAATGATCTTTCTAAAACATTTTTAAAATTCCTCGTGGATGACCTTGAAACATATTTTCAATTCAATCGGTGTAATTGTACTTTTATATATCAAGGAATCGTTCGTTATGTTTCTAAGTCCCCAAGGTCATCTCAATTCCTCCACCAGAAGCATAATAGTAGTCTTTCTCAAACATTTTTAAATTTCCTTTTGGATGACATTGAAACATATTTTCAAAGTAATCAGCGTATACGTTGGTTTACATATCAAGGAATCGTTCGTTATGTTTCTAAGTCCCCAAGGTCATCTCAATTCCTCCACCAGAAGCATAATAGTAGTCTTTCTAAATCATTTTTAAAATTATATTTGGATGACCTTGAAACATATTTTCAATTCAATCGGTGTAATTGTACGTTTATATATCAAGGAATCGTTCGTTATGTTTTTAAGTCCCCAAGGTCATCTCAATTCCTCCACCAGAAGCATAATAGTAGTCTTTCTCAAACATTTTTTAATTTCCTTTTGGATGACCTTGAAACATATTTTTAAAGTAATCAGCGTATACGTTGGTTTACATATCAAGGAATCGTTCGGAAAATTTCTAAGTCCCCAAGGTCATCTCAATTCCTCCACCAGAAGCATAATAGTATCCTTTCTAAATCATTTTTAAAAATATATTTGGATGACCTTGAAACATATTTTCAATTCAATCGGTGTAATTGTACGTTTATATATCAAGGAATCGTTCGTTATGTTTCTAAGTCCCCAAGGTCATCTTAATTCCTCCACCAGAAGCATAATAGTAGTCTTTCTCAAACATTTTTAAATTTCCTTTTGGATGACCTTAAAACATATTTTCAAATTAATCAGCGTATACGTTGGTTTACATATCAAGGAATCGTTCGGAAAGTTTCTAAGTCCCCAAGGTCATCTCAATCTCTCCACCAGAAGCATAGGTAATAATGATCTTTCTAAAACATTTTTAAAATTCCTCGTGGATGACCTTGAAACATATTTTCAATTCAATCGGTGTAATTGTACGTTTATATATCAAGGAATCGTTCGTTATGTTTCTAAGTCCCCAAGGTCATCTCAATTCCTCCACCAGAAGCATAATAGTAGTCTTTCTCAAACATTTTTAAATTTCCTTTTGGATGACCTTTAAACATATTTTCAAATTAATCAGCGTATACGTTGGTTTACATATCAAGAAATCGTTCGTTATGTTTCTAAGTCCCCAAGGTCACTGCAATCCCTCCACCAGAAGCATAATAGTAGTCTTTTTAAAACATTTTTAAAATTCTATTTGGATGACCTTGAAACATATTTTCAATTCAACCGGTGTAATTGTTCGTTTATATATCAAGGAATCGTTCGTTATGTTTCTAAGTCCCCAAGGTCATCTCAATTCCTCCACCAGAAGCATAATAGAAGTCTTTCTCAAACATTTTTAAATTTCCTTTTGGATGACATTGAAACATATTTTCAAAGTAATCAGCGTATACGTTGGTTTACATATCAAGGAATCGTTCGTTATGTTTCTAAGTCCCCAAGGTCATCTCAATTCCTCCACCAGAAGCATAATAGTAGTCTTTCTAAATCATTTTTAAAATTATATTTGGATGACCTTGAAACATATTTTTAAAGTAATCAGCGTATACGTTGGTTTACATATCAAGGAATCGTTCGTTATGTTTCTAAGTCCCCAAGGTCATCTCAATTCCTCCACCAGAAGCATAATAGTAGTCTTTCTAAAACATTTTAAAAATTATATTTGGATGACCTTGAAACATATTTTTAATTTAATCGGTGTAATTGTTCGTTTATATATCAAGGAATCGTTCGTTATGTTTCTAAGTCCCCAAGGTCATCTCAATTCCTCCACCAGAAGCATAATAGTAGTCTTTCTCAAACATTTTTAAATTTCCTTTTGGATGACCTTGAAACATATTTTCAAAGTAATCAGCGTATACGTTGGTTTACATATCAAGGAATCGTTCGGGATGTTTCTAAGTCCCCAAGGTCACTGCAATCCCTCTACCAGAAGCATAATGGTAGTCTTTCTAAAACATTTTTAAAATTCTATTTGGATGACCTTGAAACATATTTTCAATTCAATCGGTGTAATTGTTCGTTTATATATCAAGGAATCGTTCGTTATGTTTCTAAGTCCCCAAGGTCATCTCAATTCCTTCACCCGAAGCATAATAGTATTCTTTCTCAAACATTTTTAAATTTCCTTTTGGATGACATTGAAACATATTTTCAAAGTAATCAGCGTATACGTTGGTTTACATATCAAGGAATCGTTCGTTATGTTTCTAAGTCCCCAAGGTCATCTCAATTCCTCCACCAGAAGCATAATAGTAGTCTTTCTAAATCATTTTTAAAATTATATTTGGATGACCTTGAAACATATTTTTAAAGTAATCAGCGTATACGTTGGTTTACATATCAAGGAATCGTTCGTTATGTTTCTAAGTCCCCAAGGTCACTGCAATCCCTCCACCAGAAGCATAATAGTAGTCTTTTAAAAACATTTTTAAAATTCTATTTGGATGACCTTGAAACATATTTTCAATTCAATCGGTGTAATTGTACGTTTATATATCAAGGAATCGTTCGTTATGTTTTTAAGTCCCCAAGGTCATCTCAATTCCTCCACCAGAAGCATAATAGTAGTCTTTCTCAAACATTTTTTAATTTCCTTTTGGATGACCTTGAAACATATTTTTAAAGTAATCAGCGTATACGTTGGTTTACATATCAAGGAATCGTTCGGAAAATTTCTAAGTCCCCAAGGTCATCTCAATTCCTCCACCAGAAGCATAATAGTATCCTTTCTAAATCATTTTTAAAAATATATTTGGATGACCTTGAAACATATTTTCAATTCAATCGGTGTAATTGTACGTTTATATATCAAGGAATCGTTCGTTATGTTTCTAAGTCCCCAAGGTCATCTTAATTCCTCCACCAGAAGCATAATAGTAGTCTTTCTCAAACATTTTTAAATTTCCTTTTGGATGACCTTAAAACATATTTTCAAATTAATCAGCGTATACGTTGGTTTACATATCAAGGAATCGTTCGGAAAGTTTCTAAGTCCCCAAGGTCATCTCAATCTCTCCACCAGAAGCATAGGTAATAATGATCTTTCTAAAACATTTTTAAAATTCCTCGTGGATGACCTTGAAACATATTTTCAATTCAATCGGTGTAATTGTACGTTTATATATCAAGGAATCGTTCGTTATGTTTCTAAGTCCCCAAGGTCATCTCAATTCCTCCACCAGAAGCATAATAGTAGTCTTTCTCAAACATTTTTAAATTTCCTTTTGGATGACCTTTAAACATATTTTCAAATTAATCAGCGTATACGTTGGTTTACATATCAAGGAATCGTTCGTTATGTTTCTAAGTCCCCAAGGTCACTGCAATCCCTCCACCAGAAGCATAATAGTAGTCTTTTTAAAACATTTTTAAAATTCTATTTGGATGACCTTGAAACATATTTTCAATTCAACCGGTGTAATTGTTCGTTTATATATCAAGGAATCGTTCGTTATGTTTCTAAGTCCCCAAGGTCATCTCAATTCCTCCACCAGAAGCATAATAGAAGTCTTTCTCAAACATTTTTAAATTTCCTTTTGGATGACATTGAAACATATTTTCAAAGTAATCAGCGTATACGTTGGTTTACATATCAAGGAATCGTTCGTTATGTTTCTAAGTCCCCAAGGTCATCTCAATTCCTCCACCAGAAGCATAATAGTAGTCTTTCTAAATCATTTTTAAAATTATATTTGGATGACCTTGAAACATATTTTTAAAGTAATCAGCGTATACGTTGGTTTACATATCAAGGAATCGTTCGTTATGTTTCTAAGTCCCCAAGGTCATCTCAATTCCTCCACCAGAAGCATAATAGTAGTCTTTCTAAAACATTTTAAAAATTATATTTGGATGACCTTGAAACATATTTTTAATTTAATCGGTGTAATTGTTCGTTTATATATCAAGGAATCGTTCGTTATGTTTCTAAGTCCCCAAGGTCATCTCAATTCCTCCACCAGAAGCATAATAGTAGTCTTTCTCAAACATTTTTAAATTTCCTTTTGGATGACCTTGAAACATATTTTCAAAGTAATCAGCGTATACGTTGGTTTACATATCAAGGAATCGTTCGGGATGTTTCTAAGTCCCCAAGGTCACTGCAATCCCTCTACCAGAAGCATAATGGTAGTCTTTCTAAAACATTTTTAAAATTCTATTTGGATGACCTTGAAACATATTTTCAATTCAATCGGTGTAATTGTTCGTTTATATATCAAGGAATCGTTCGTTATGTTTCTAAGTCCCCAAGGTCATCTCAATTCCTTCACCCGAAGCATAATAGTATTCTTTCTCAAACATTTTTAAATTTCCTTTTGGATGACATTGAAACATATTTTCAAAGTAATCAGCGTATACGTTGGTTTACATATCAAGGAATCGTTCGTTATGTTTCTAAGTCCCCAAGGTCATCTCAATTCCTCCACCAGAAGCATAATAGTAGTCTTTCTAAATCATTTTTAAAATTATATTTGGATGACCTTGAAACATATTTTTAAAGTAATCAGCGTATACGTTGGTTTACATATCAAGGAATCGTTCGTTATGTTTCTAAGTCCCCAAGGTCACTGCAATCCCTCCACCAGAAGCATAATAGTAGTCTTTTTAAAACATTTTTAAAATTCTATTTGGATGACCTTGAAACATATTTTCAATTCAACCGGTGTAATTGTTCGTTTGTATATCAAGGAATCGTTCGTTATGTTTCTAAGTCCTCAAGGTCATCTCAATTCCTCCACCAGAAACATAATAGTAGTCTTTCTCAAACATTTTTAAATTTCCTTTTGGATGACCTTGAAACATATTTTCAATTCAATCGGTGTAATCGTTCGTTTATATATCAAGGAATCGTTCGTTATGTTTATAAGTCCCCAAGGTCATCTCAATTCCTCCACCAGAAGCATAATAGTATCCTTTCTAAATCATTTTTAAAAATATATTTGGATGACCTTGAAACATATTTTCAATTCAATCGGTGTAATTGTACGTTTATATATCAAGGAATCGTTCGTTATGTTTCTAAGTCCCCAAGGTCATCTTAATTCCTCCACCAGAAGCATAATAGTAGTCTTTCTCAAACATTTTTAAATTTCCTTTTGGATGACCTTAAAACATATTTTCAAATTAATCAGCGTATACGTTGGTTTACATATCAAGGAATCGTTCGGAAAGTTTCTAAGTCCCCAAGGTCATCTCAATCTCTCCACCAGAAGCATAGGTAATAATGATCTTTCTAAAACATTTTTAAAATTCCTCGTGGATGACCTTGAAACATATTTTCAATTCAATCGGTGTAATTGTACGTTTATATATCAAGGAATCGTTCGTTATGTTTCTAAGTCCCCAAGGTCATCTCAATTCCTCCACCAGAAGCATAATAGTAGTCTTTCTCAAACATTTTTAAATTTCCTTTTGGATGACCTTTAAACATATTTTCAAATTAATCAGCGTATACGTTGGTTTACATATCAAGGAATCGTTCGTTATGTTTCTAAGTCCCCAAGGTCACTGCAATCCCTCCACCAGAAGCATAATAGTAGTCTTTTTAAAACATTTTTAAAATTCTATTTGGATGACCTTGAAACATATTTTCAATTCAACCGGTGTAATTGTTCGTTTATATATCAAGGAATCGTTCGTTATGTTTCTAAGTCCCCAAGGTCATCTCAATTCCTCCACCAGAAGCATAATAGAAGTCTTTCTCAAACATTTTTAAATTTCCTTTTGGATGACATTGAAACATATTTTCAAAGTAATCAGCGTATACGTTGGTTTACATATCAAGGAATCGTTCGTTATGTTTCTAAGTCCCCAAGGTCATCTCAATTCCTCCACCAGAAGCATAATAGTAGTCTTTCTAAATCATTTTTAAAATTATATTTGGATGACCTTGAAACATATTTTTAAAGTAATCAGCGTATACGTTGGTTTACATATCAAGGAATCGTTCGTTATGTTTCTAAGTCCCCAAGGTCATCTCAATTCCTCCACCAGAAGCATAATAGTAGTCTTTCTAAAACATTTTAAAAATTATATTTGGATGACCTTGAAACATATTTTTAATTTAATCGGTGTAATTGTTCGTTTATATATCAAGGAATCGTTCGTTATGTTTCTAAGTCCCCAAGGTCATCTCAATTCCTCCACCAGAAGCATAATAGTAGTCTTTCTCAAACATTTTTAAATTTCCTTTTGGATGACCTTGAAACATATTTTCAAAGTAATCAGCGTATACGTTGGTTTACATATCAAGGAATCGTTCGGGATGTTTCTAAGTCCCCAAGGTCACTGCAATCCCTCTACCAGAAGCATAATGGTAGTCTTTCTAAAACATTTTTAAAATTCTATTTGGATGACCTTGAAACATATTTTCAATTCAATCGGTGTAATTGTTCGTTTATATATCAAGGAATCGTTCGTTATGTTTCTAAGTCCCCAAGGTCATCTCAATTCCTTCACCCGAAGCATAATAGTATTCTTTCTCAAACATTTTTAAATTTCCTTTTGGATGACATTGAAACATATTTTCAAAGTAATCAGCGTATACGTTGGTTTACATATCAAGGAATCGTTCGTTATGTTTCTAAGTCCCCAAGGTCATCTCAATTCCTCCACCAGAAGCATAATAGTAGTCTTTCTAAATCATTTTTAAAATTATATTTGGATGACCTTGAAACATATTTTTAAAGTAATCAGCGTATACGTTGGTTTACATATCAAGGAATCGTTCGTTATGTTTCTAAGTCCCCAAGGTCACTGCAATCCCTCCACCAGAAGCATAATAGTAGTCTTTTTAAAACATTTTTAAAATTCTATTTGGATGACCTTGAAACATATTTTCAATTCAACCGGTGTAATTGTTCGTTTGTATATCAAGGAATCGTTCGTTATGTTTCTAAGTCCTCAAGGTCATCTCAATTCCTCCACCAGAAACATAATAGTAGTCTTTCTCAAACATTTTTAAATTTCCTTTTGGATGACCTTGAAACATATTTTCAATTCAATCGGTGTAATCGTTCGTTTATATATCAAGGAATCGTTCGTTATGTTTATAAGTCCCCAAGGTCATCTCAATTCCTCCACCAGAAGCATAATAGTAGTCTTTCTAAAACATTTTAAAAATTATATTTGGATGACCTTGAAACATATTTTTAATTTAATCGGTGTAATTGTTCGTTTATATATCAAGGAATCGTTCGTTATGTTTCTAAGTCCCCAAGGTCATCTCAATTCCTCCACCAGAAGCATAATAGTAGTCTTTCTCAAACATTTTTAAATTTCCTTTTGGATGACCTTGAAACATATTTTCAAAGTAATCAGCGTATACGTTGGTTTACATATCAAGGAATCGTTCGGGATGTTTCTAAGTCCCCAAGGTCACTGCAATCCCTCTACCAGAAGCATAATGGTAGTCTTTCTAAAACATTTTTAAAATTCTATTTGGATGACCTTGAAACATATTTTCAATTCAATCGGTGTAATTGTTCGTTTATATATCAAGGAATCGTTCGTTATGTTTCTAAGTCCCCAAGGTCATCTCAATTCCTTTACCCGAAGCATAATAGTATTCTTTCTCAAACATTTTTAAATTTCCTTTTGGATGACCTTGAAACATATTTTTAATTCAATCGGTGTAATTGTTCGTTTATATATCAAGGAATCGTTCGTTATGTTTCTAAGTCCCTAAGGTCATCTTAATTCCTCCACCAGAAGCATAATAGAAGTCTTTCTAAAACATTTTTAAAATTATATTTGGATGACCTTGAAACATATTTTCAATTCAATCGGTGTAATTATACGCTTATATATCAAGGAATCGTGCGTTATGTTTCTAAGTCCCCAAGGTCATCTCAATTCCTCTACCAGAAGCATAATCCTAGTCTTTCTCAAACATTTTTAAATTTCCTTTTGGATGACCTTGAAACATATTTTCAAAGTAATCAGCGTATACGTTGGTTTACATATCAAGGAATCATTCGGGATGTTTCTAAGTCCCCAAGGTCACTGCAATCCCTCCACCAAAAGCATAATAGTAGTCTTTCTAAAACATTTTTAAAATTCTATTTGGATGACCTTGAAACATATTTTCAATTCAATCGGTGTAATTGTTCGTTTATATATCAAGGAATCGTTCGTTATGTTTCTAAGTCCCCAAGGTCATCTCAATTCCTCCACCAGAAGCATAATAGAAGTCTTTCTCAAACATTTTTAAATTTCCTTTTGGATGACATTGAAACATATTTTCAAAGTAATCAGCGTATACGTTGGTTTACATATCAAGGAATTTTTCGTTATGTTTCTAAGTCCCCAAGGTCATCTCAATTCCTCCACCAGAAGCATAATAGTAGTCTTTCTAAATCATTTTTAAAATTATATTTGGATGACCTTGAAACATATTTTCAATTCAATCGGTGTAATTGTACGTTTATATATCAAGGAATCGTTCGTTATGTTTTTAAGTCCCCAAGGTCATCTCAATTCCTCCACCAGAAGCATAATAGTAGTCTTTCTCAAACATTTTTTAATTTCCTTTTGGATGACCTTGAAACATATTTTTAAAGTAATCAGCGTATACGTTGGTTTACATATCAAGGAATCGTTCGGAAAGTTTCTAAGTCCCCAAGGTCATCTCAATTCCTCCACCAGAAGCATAATAGTATCCTTTCTAAATCATTTTTAAAAATATATTTGGATGACCTTGAAACATATTTTCAATTCAATCGGTGTAATTGTACGTTTATATATCAAGGAATCGTTCGTTATGTTTCTAAGTCCCCAAGGTCATCTTAATTCCTCCACCAGAAGCATAATAGTAGTCTTTCTCAAACATTTTTAAATTTCCTTTTGGATGACCTTAAAACATATTTTCAAATTAATCAGCGTATACGTTGGTTTACATATCAAGGAATCGTTCGGAAAGTTTCTAAGTCCCCAAGGTCATCTCAATCTCTCCACCAGAAGCATAGGTAATAATGATCTTTCTAAAACATTTTTAAAATTCCTCGTGGATGACCTTGAAACATATTTTCAATTCAATCGGTGTAATTGTACTTTTATATATCAAGGAATCGTTCGTTATGTTTCTAAGTCCCCAAGGTCATCTCAATTCCTCCACCAGAAGCATAATAGTAGTCTTTCTCAAACATTTTTAAATTTCCTTTTGGATGACATTGAAACATATTTTCAAAGTAATCAGCGTATACGTTGGTTTACATATCAAGGAATCGTTCGTTATGTTTCTAAGTCCCCAAGGTCATCTCAATTCCTCCACCAGAAGCATAATAGTAGTCTTTCTAAATCATTTTTAAAATTATATTTGGATGACCTTGAAACATATTTTCAATTCAATCGGTGTAATTGTACGTTTATATATCAAGGAATCGTTCGTTATGTTTTTAAGTCCCCAAGGTCATCTCAATTCCTCCACCAGAAGCATAATAGTAGTCTTTCTCAAACATTTTTTAATTTCCTTTTGGATGACCTTGAAACATATTTTTAAAGTAATCAGCGTATACGTTGGTTTACATATCAAGGAATCGTTCGGAAAATTTCTAAGTCCCCAAGGTCATCTCAATTCCTCCACCAGAAGCATAATAGTATCCTTTCTAAATCATTTTTAAAAATATATTTGGATGACCTTGAAACATATTTTCAATTCAATCGGTGTAATTGTACGTTTATATATCAAGGAATCGTTCGTTATGTTTCTAAGTCCCCAAGGTCATCTTAATTCCTCCACCAGAAGCATAATAGTAGTCTTTCTCAAACATTTTTAAATTTCCTTTTGGATGACCTTAAAACATATTTTCAAATTAATCAGCGTATACGTTGGTTTACATATCAAGGAATCGTTCGGAAAGTTTCTAAGTCCCCAAGGTCATCTCAATCTCTCCACCAGAAGCATAGGTAATAATGATCTTTCTAAAACATTTTTAAAATTCCTCGTGGATGACCTTGAAACATATTTTCAATTCAATCGGTGTAATTGTACGTTTATATATCAAGGAATCGTTCGTTATGTTTCTAAGTCCCCAAGGTCATCTCAATTCCTCCACCAGAAGCATAATAGTAGTCTTTCTCAAACATTTTTAAATTTCCTTTTGGATGACCTTTAAACATATTTTCAAATTAATCAGCGTATACGTTGGTTTACATATCAAGGAATCGTTCGTTATGTTTCTAAGTCCCCAAGGTCACTGCAATCCCTCCACCAGAAGCATAATAGTAGTCTTTTTAAAACATTTTTAAAATTCTATTTGGATGACCTTGAAACATATTTTCAATTCAACCGGTGTAATTGTTCGTTTATATATCAAGGAATCGTTCGTTATGTTTCTAAGTCCCCAAGGTCATCTCAATTCCTCCACCAGAAGCATAATAGAAGTCTTTCTCAAACATTTTTAAATTTCCTTTTGGATGACATTGAAACATATTTTCAAAGTAATCAGCGTATACGTTGGTTTACATATCAAGGAATCGTTCGTTATGTTTCTAAGTCCCCAAGGTCATCTCAATTCCTCCACCAGAAGCATAATAGTAGTCTTTCTAAATCATTTTTAAAATTATATTTGGATGACCTTGAAACATATTTTTAAAGTAATCAGCGTATACGTTGGTTTACATATCAAGGAATCGTTCGTTATGTTTCTAAGTCCCCAAGGTCATCTCAATTCCTCCACCAGAAGCATAATAGTAGTCTTTCTCAAACATTTTTAAATTTCCTTTTGGATGACCTTGAAACATATTTTCAAAGTAATCAGCGTATACGTTGGTTTACATATCAAGGAATCGTTCGGGATGTTTCTAAGTCCCCAAGGTCACTGCAATCCCTCTACCAGAAGCATAATGGTAGTCTTTCTAAAACATTTTTAAAATTCTATTTGGATGACCTTGAAACATATTTTCAATTCAATCGGTGTAATTGTTCGTTTATATATCAAGGAATCGTTCGTTATGTTTCTAAGTCCCCAAGGTCATCTCAATTCCTTCACCCGAAGCATAATAGTATTCTTTCTCAAACATTTTTAAATTTCCTTTTGGATGACCTTGAAACATATTTTTAATTCAATCGGTGTAATTGTTCGTTTATATATCAAGGAATCGTTCGTTATGTTTCTAAGTCCCTAAGGTCATCTTAATTCCTCCACCAGAAGCATAATAGAAGTCTTTCTAAAACATTTTTAAAATTATATTTGGATGACCTTGAAACATATTTTCAATTCAATCGGTGTAATTATACACTTATATATCAAGGAATCGTGCGTTATGTTTCTAAGTCCCCAAGGTCATCTCAATTCCTCTACCAGAAGCATAATGCTAGTCTTTCTCAAACATTTTTAAATTTCCTTTTGGATCACCTTGAAACATATTTTCAAAGTAATCAGCGTATACGTTGGTTTACATATCAAGGAATCATTCGGGATGTTTCTAAGTCCCCAAGGTCACTGCAATCCCTCCACCAAAAGCATAATAGTAGTCTTTCTAAAACATTTTTAAAATTCTATTTGGATGACCTTGAAACATATTTTCAATTCAATCGGTGTAATTGTTCGTTTATATATCAAGGAATCGTTCGTTATGTTTCTAAGTCCCCAAGGTCATCTCAATTCCTCCACCAGAAGCATAATAGAAGTCTTTCTCAAACATTTTTAAATTTCCTTTTGGATGACATTGAAACATATTTTCAAAGTAATCAGCGTATACGTTGGTTTACATATCAAGGAATCGTTCGTTATGTTTCTAAGTCCCCAAGGTCATCTCAATTCCTCCACCAGAAGCATAATAGTAGTCTTTCTAAATCATTTTTAAAATTATATTTGGATGACCTTGAAACATATTTTCAATTCAATCGGTGTAATTGTACGTTTATATATCAAGGAATCGTTCGTTATGTTTTTAAGTCCCCAAGGTCATCTCAATTCCTCCACCAGAAGCATAATAGTAGTCTTTCTCAAACATTTTTTAATTTCCTTTTGGATGACCTTGAAACATATTTTTAAAGTAATCAGCGTATACGTTGGTTTACATATCAAGGAATCGTTCGGAAAGTTTCTAAGTCCCCAAGGTCATCTCAATTCCTCCACCAGAAGCATAATAGTATCCTTTCTAAATCATTTTTAAAAATATATTTGGATGACCTTGAAACATATTTTCAATTCAATCGGTGTAATTGTACGTTTATATATCAAGGAATCGTTCGTTATGTTTCTAAGTCCCCAAGGTCATCTTAATTCCTCCACCAGAAGCATAATAGTAGTCTTTCTCAAACATTTTTAAATTTCCTTTTGGATGACCTTAAAACATATTTTCAAATTAATCAGCGTATACGTTGGTTTACATATCAAGGAATCGTTCGGAAAGTTTCTAAGTCCCCAAGGTCATCTCAATCTCTCCACCAGAAGCATAGGTAATAATGATCTTTCTAAAACATTTTTAAAATTCCTCGTGGATGACCTTGAAACATATTTTCAATTCAATCGGTGTAATTGTACTTTTATATATCAAGGAATCGTTCGTTATGTTTCTAAGTCCCCAAGGTCATCTCAATTCCTCCACCAGAAGCATAATAGTAGTCTTTCTCAAACATTTTTAAATTTCCTTTTGGATGACATTGAAACATATTTTCAAAGTAATCAGCGTATACGTTGGTTTACATATCAAGGAATCGTTCGTTATGTTTCTAAGTCCCCAAGGTCATCTCAATTCCTCCACCAGAAGCATAATAGTAGTCTTTCTAAATCATTTTTAAAATTATATTTGGATGACCTTGAAACATATTTTCAATTCAATCGGTGTAATTGTACGTTTATATATCAAGGAATCGTTCGTTATGTTTTTAAGTCCCCAAGGTCATCTCAATTCCTCCACCAGAAGCATAATAGTAGTCTTTCTCAAACATTTTTTAATTTCCTTTTGGATGACCTTGAAACATATTTTTAAAGTAATCAGCGTATACGTTGGTTTACATATCAAGGAATCGTTCGGAAAGTTTCTAAGTCCCCAAGGTCATCTCAATTCCTCCACCAGAAGCATAATAGTATCCTTTCTAAATCATTTTTAAAAATATATTTGGATGACCTTGAAACATATTTTCAATTCAATCGGTGTAATTGTACGTTTATATATCAAGGAATCGTTCGTTATGTTTCTAAGTCCCCAAGGTCATCTTAATTCCTCCACCAGAAGCATAATAGTAGTCTTTCTCAAACATTTTTAAATTTCCTTTTGGATGACCTTAAAACATATTTTCAAATTAATCAGCGTATACGTTGGTTTACATATCAAGGAATCGTTCGGAAAGTTTCTAAGTCCCCAAGGTCATCTCAATCTCTCCACCAGAAGCATAGGTAATAATGATCTTTCTAAAACATTTTTAAAATTCCTCGTGGATGACCTTGAAACATATTTTCAATTCAATCGGTGTAATTGTACGTTTATATATCAAGGAATCGTTCGTTATGTTTCTAAGTCCCCAAGGTCATCTCAATTCCTCCACCAGAAGCATAATAGTAGTCTTTCTCAAACATTTTTAAATTTCCTTTTGGATGACCTTTAAACATATTTTCAAATTAATCAGCGTATACGTTGGTTTACATATCAAGGAATCGTTCGTTATGTTTCTAAGTCCCCAAGGTCACTGCAATCCCTCCACCAGAAGCATAATAGTAGTCTTTTTAAAACATTTTTAAAATTCTATTTGGATGACCTTGAAACATATTTTCAATTCAACCGGTGTAATTGTTCGTTTATATATCAAGGAATCGTTCGTTATGTTTCTAAGTCCCCAAGGTCATCTCAATTCCTCCACCAGAAGCATAATAGAAGTCTTTCTCAAACATTTTTAAATTTCCTTTTGGATGACATTGAAACATATTTTCAAAGTAATCAGCGTATACGTTGGTTTACATATCAAGGAATCGTTCGGAAAGTTTCTAAGTCCCCAAGGTCATCTCAATCTCTCCACCAGAAGCATAGGTAATAATGATCTTTCTAAAACATTTTTAAAATTCCTCGTGGATGACCTTGAAACATATTTTCAATTCAATCGGTGTAATTGTACTTTTATATATCAAGGAATCGTTCGTTATGTTTCTAAGTCCCCAAGGTCATCTCAATTCCTCCACCAGAAGCATAATAGTAGTCTTTCTCAAACATTTTTAAATTTCCTTTTGGATGACATTGAAACATATTTTCAAAGTAATCAGCGTATACGTTGGTTTACATATCAAGGAATCGTTCGTTATGTTTCTAAGTCCCCAAGGTCATCTCAATTCCTCCACCAGAAGCATAATAGTAGTCTTTCTAAATCATTTTTAAAATTATATTTGGATGACCTTGAAACATATTTTCAATTCAATCGGTGTAATTGTACGTTTATATATCAAGGAATCGTTCGTTATGTTTTTAAGTCCCCAAGGTCATCTCAATTCCTCCACCAGAAGCATAATAGTAGTCTTTCTCAAACATTTTTTAATTTCCTTTTGGATGACCTTGAAACATATTTTTAAAGTAATCAGCGTATACGTTGGTTTACATATCAAGGAATCGTTCGGAAAATTTCTAAGTCCCCAAGGTCATCTCAATTCCTCCACCAGAAGCATAATAGTATCCTTTCTAAATCATTTTTAAAAATATATTTGGATGACCTTGAAACATATTTTCAATTCAATCGGTGTAATTGTACGTTTATATATCAAGGAATCGTTCGTTATGTTTCTAAGTCCCCAAGGTCATCTTAATTCCTCCACCAGAAGCATAATAGTAGTCTTTCTCAAACATTTTTAAATTTCCTTTTGGATGACCTTAAAACATATTTTCAAATTAATCAGCGTATACGTTGGTTTACATATCAAGGAATCGTTCGGAAAGTTTCTAAGTCCCCAAGGTCATCTCAATCTCTCCACCAGAAGCATAGGTAATAATGATCTTTCTAAAACATTTTTAAAATTCCTCGTGGATGACCTTGAAACATATTTTCAATTCAATCGGTGTAATTGTACGTTTATATATCAAGGAATCGTTCGTTATGTTTCTAAGTCCCCAAGGTCATCTCAATTCCTCCACCAGAAGCATAATAGTAGTCTTTCTCAAACATTTTTAAATTTCCTTTTGGATGACCTTTAAACATATTTTCAAATTAATCAGCGTATACGTTGGTTTACATATCAAGGAATCGTTCGTTATGTTTCTAAGTCCCCAAGGTCACTGCAATCCCTCCACCAGAAGCATAATAGTAGTCTTTTTAAAACATTTTTAAAATTCTATTTGGATGACCTTGAAACATATTTTCAATTCAACCGGTGTAATTGTTCGTTTATATATCAAGGAATCGTTCGTTATGTTTCTAAGTCCCCAAGGTCATCTCAATTCCTCCACCAGAAGCATAATAGAAGTCTTTCTCAAACATTTTTAAATTTCCTTTTGGATGACATTGAAACATATTTTCAAAGTAATCAGCGTATACGTTGGTTTACATATCAAGGAATCGTTCGTTATGTTTCTAAGTCCCCAAGGTCATCTCAATTCCTCCACCAGAAGCATAATAGTAGTCTTTCTAAATCATTTTTAAAATTATATTTGGATGACCTTGAAACATATTTTTAAAGTAATCAGCGTATACGTTGGTTTACATATCAAGGAATCGTTCGTTATGTTTCTAAGTCCCCAAGGTCATCTCAATTCCTCCACCAGAAGCATAATAGTAGTCTTTCTCAAACATTTTTAAATTTCCTTTTGGATGACCTTGAAACATATTTTCAAAGTAATCAGCGTATACGTTGGTTTACATATCAAGGAATCGTTCGGGATGTTTCTAAGTCCCCAAGGTCACTGCAATCCCTCTACCAGAAGCATAATGGTAGTCTTTCTAAAACATTTTTAAAATTCTATTTGGATGACCTTGAAACATATTTTCAATTCAATCGGTGTAATTGTTCGTTTATATATCAAGGAATCGTTCGTTATGTTTCTAAGTCCCCAAGGTCATCTCAATTCCTTCACCCGAAGCATAATAGTATTCTTTCTCAAACATTTTTAAATTTCCTTTTGGATGACCTTGAAACATATTTTTAATTCAATCGGTGTAATTGTTCGTTTATATATCAAGGAATCGTTCGTTATGTTTCTAAGTCCCTAAGGTCATCTTAATTCCTCCACCAGAAGCATAATAGAAGTCTTTCTAAAACATTTTTAAAATTATATTTGGATGACCTTGAAACATATTTTCAATTCAATCGGTGTAATTATACACTTATATATCAAGGAATCGTGCGTTATGTTTCTAAGTCCCCAAGGTCATCTCAATTCCTCTACCAGAAGCATAATGCTAGTCTTTCTCAAACATTTTTAAATTTCCTTTTGGATCACCTTGAAACATATTTTCAAAGTAATCAGCGTATACGTTGGTTTACATATCAAGGAATCATTCGGGATGTTTCTAAGTCCCCAAGGTCACTGCAATCCCTCCACCAAAAGCATAATAGTAGTCTTTCTAAAACATTTTTAAAATTCTATTTGGATGACCTTGAAACATATTTTCAATTCAATCGGTGTAATTGTTCGTTTATATATCAAGGAATCGTTCGTTATGTTTCTAAGTCCCCAAGGTCATCTCAATTCCTCCACCAGAAGCATAATAGAAGTCTTTCTCAAACATTTTTAAATTTCCTTTTGGATGACATTGAAACATATTTTCAAAGTAATCAGCGTATACGTTGGTTTACATATCAAGGAATCGTTCGTTATGTTTCTAAG